>CM037857.1:50729857-51219857 GCA_021292105.1 Anadara kagoshimensis
TTACTTTACAGTCACCTTAAGTAAATGTATGATTATAACCCACACAATGATGTTTTTGCACTAACTTAGTTTACACAAAATAACCATTTTACTTACAATAAACGTTAATTTACAATAAATCGTACATTTAAAATTAATACTTCACTTATCTGAAACAACATCATAGGCAATGCTTTCAAAATTGTCAATTTTTATTATTTACGTTAAAATACAGGTAAATTACAGGTAAAGCACCTGTTAAAGACCTCTTAATCCCATCTACGAGGTGTTTTTATGCGAGTAGGCGTTTGGGGAATACACAACTGACCAAGACTTGAAAATAGGAAGTGACTGTTCTTTCAACAAACACTCCGCATTTCGAAATGAAAGTCATTGTGTCCTTCGGAAGCCACTTCATCTGGTGTCGATATAAGTGAAATATATTGACTGCGTCTTAAACCCATTCACTCAATCATCATGGTCCATAAATATCCAAACATACAGTTATCAAAACAAACCCATACGCATGCTAAATCTGCGGAGTTGACCGATAAGAGCGTTGATACTAAGCGGACCCACTTCACGTACATCGGTTGAACTAGAAAATGAACCATCATTGATTCCCTCCAGCGTCGGTATCCAAGGAATCAAGTGAACTAAAAATATATGTTTTGTGGATTCTTGAAAAAAATCAAAGTGTCTAAGACGCCATAGAAATACATTCTGTGAAGGCGTCATAGAGACGCCAAAGAAATACATTTCTGTGAAGGTGTCATAGAGGCCCTAAGAAATACATTTCTGTGAAGGTGTCATAGAAACGCCATAGAAATACATTATTGTGAAGGTGTCATAGAGACGCCAAAGAAATACATTTCTGTGAAGTGTCATAGAGACGCCATAGAAATACATTTCTGTGAAGGTGTCATAGAGACGCCATAGAAATACATTTCTGTGAAGGTGTCATAGAGACGCCATAGAAATACATTTCTGTGAAGGTGTCATAGAGACGCCATAGAAATACATTTCTGTGAAAGTGTCATAGAGACGCCAAAGAAATACATTTCTGTGAAGGTGTCATAGAGACGCCAAAGAATTACATTTCTGTGAAGTGTCATAGAGACGGTGTCATAGAGACGCCAAAATACATTCTTTGAAGGTGTCATAGAGACGCCAATGAATTACATTTCTGTGAAGGTGTCATAGAGACGCCATAGAATACATTTCTGTGAAGGAGTCATAGAAATACATTTCTGTGAAGGTGTCATAGAGACGCCAAAGAATTACATTTCTGTGAAGGTGTCATAGAGACGCCATAGAAATACATTTCTATGAAGGTGTCATAGAGGCGCCAAAGAAATACATTATGTGAAGTGTTCATAGAGACGTCAAAGATTTTAAAAGTGTAAAGCTTATGAATATAACTATATAATCTGAAAAATCCACTTCCTCGCGAGTGTCCCGTCTGAGATCGAACCCGGCCCTCCTTTGCATTAAATAATAGTAATTGAGTTTAATAATTCCAATATTACACAAACATAGAAATTCACATACTTTCTTTTTATGATATTAAAATAACCATAACGCATACGCTTAAAAATGTAGAAGTACGTCAATGAAAAATCAAAAGTTTAAGTCATAGCGAGCGCACATTGGAATGTCGCACGCTGGTTACCATGGAAAGTCACAGAATGATATTACATGTGTTGTACTATGATTTTTGTTCCATGAATTTATTGTATACATATATAGTTCAATAATTTTTTTACTATTAAAACACAATTTTCGTATCGTATAATATTTGCTGGAAGATTGATACCATAAGCATTGATGTACTAATGGGGTTCGCCGCTGTGCCACGTGATTAATACTTCTTAACGTTGTGCGGAACGTTTTGGAAAAATTCAACGTCACATATTTCCGAAATGACGTCGTTTTCGCGGGAAAACGTATCTCATGCGATTCCATATCCATTGGAAATAAGTGTTCCGCATAAACATTAAAGGGTATCACGTGGTCACATCGGCTAACCCCATTCTAAAGTAACCGTAGATATTTTTTTTTTAAAGTGAATGATATAAAACACAAACTGTATAAAGCAAATAAAAACTTAGACTGGCAAATTAAGTTAAACACAGAAACTTCCACAAGAAAGCAGGACCAGGTGCTCCGGAAGGGTAAGCGCCTTGTTTAGATAGCTACAGCCCCACGTCTAGATGTAAACTAAAAATGAATATGAGACGTTAAATATATCAAGGAAAATTTGGGATACAGAAATATCATGCTTATTAACAATATTGGAACTTTTTGAGGGCCCTGATAGCCCTAAACTTGCAATATCCCCGAGCCAACAATTATTTGTAAGCAACTTGCTTCGTTGCAGAAAGTTTCTGTGGTGGATACAAGCTCAACTTTAGCGTATCAACTGTGAATTAAAATAAATAAATAAAAATAAAATATATAAACATTTGCCACTTACCTGGTAGATTACATAGTAGGCACACGAAACAAAGAGACAGGAAAACTTTATTTTTTATGAACATTGCGAGTTCAAAATTCTGCAAACATCAGTCTAACAGCTAATTGGTATTATTCATAAACACTTAGATGTTTTTATATTAATTTTTTTCACGATTCGATGCAGGTTTATAATTCATCCATATGATTGAGCGATAAAACATAAAAACATCGCCAAAATTGATTATTGTCAATTTTTACGGATCAAATATTTCCGATTTGGAAAATAGTTTGTGTAAAGTCCATAGTGTACATCATACGTATGTTCAAGAGGCGTTGTTCTGTAGCAACAACAACGCAAAATAATTACTTTGTATTTAATCGAGGTCACATGAAAGGTAAACTAGAAAAAACCACCTTGATAGTTTTGATTAGTTTAAACAATTGTCATATAAATTTTTTTAATTTCTGAATGAAATATTCAAAAATTTTAATATGATAAAGTTGTCATATTATAAATTTTTGAATATTTCATTCAGAAAATTCAAAAATTTATAATATGACACAATATTTTTATTCAATGAATACCATTTCACAAAGTTGTAGATTATAAAATATAAGTTGAGATTCTGAAACAAGAATTAAATTCTTATATTAATCAGTCTCTTACAACTGCATATACAATTAATAACATGTGGAACAAAAGTAATACTATTTAACAGAAATGATAAAAAAAGAGAACATATATAATTTACAAACAAGAAGGAAAAAGCAACATAAGTAAAGGATGGCATAACGTTTAGGTCAAATATGTAATATACATGTACAATTGGAAAAGCATTACAAATTCAACAGCAGTATTACTGTAGGAACCGCTGTGCTTGTGACAGTGAAATAATCTTCATATCCATAGAAAAATCAAATGAATTTGAATAAAGATTGATATTTTTCAACCTGTAAAGTTTTAACAAACTTCCTTGAAAACACCATTGATTCTGTTTTATTAGGATTAAAAGAGACAAGCCATTTTTAGACCAACTCAGAATTCTTTCTAAATCTTCATTCAAAGTATTTGCTGTTTCGACAGGGTTTTCAACTTGAAGATATGTCATATACCATTTTTTTTAATTTAATCATAAAATACAATCAAAAAATGGTATATGACAGATATAATGAGGTATCATCAGCAGAAAGACGTATATTACCATTTATGTCTTGGACAATGTCGTTGATGTAAACAAGAAGAGCAGGGGACCAAGAATTGACCCTTGTGGAACACCAGCTGAAACATGTAACCAAGAAGAAGTTGTGTTTGAGATTACAACTCGTTCTTGGCGATCTTTTAAATAGCAGCTAAACCACTCTAGCAGTTTTCCTGAAAAAATTGTTCCCAGCAGCAATGGCTGAAATAATTTCATTGTAGATTTACAGTAGAATCTCCCGGAATAAAACCTGATTGCAAAGGGGATAAAATGTTATTACGAACCAGATAATTATAAACATGCTTAAATACACATTTTCACATTACTTTACTCAGAGTACTTAGTAAGGAAATAGGTCTGTAATTTTTAACATTAGTAGGATCACCTTTCTTGAAGACTGGAGTAACATTAGCTCTTTTCCATTCAGAAGGAAATGCTGAGGTATATAAAAGATTATCGAAGAATAGACAGAGAGGAATTTTAAGAACATCAGATGCCTCTTTTAGAATTTTAGGATGACTTGTCTTTCTAGATAGTCTCGCGGGAAAATTTAATGACTCTCTACATAGTCACGCGGTAAAATTTAATGACTTTCTACATAGTCACGTGGTAAAATTTAATGACTTTCTACATAGTCACGTGGTAAAATTTAATGACTTTCTACAAAGTCTCGCGGGAAAATTTAATGACTTTCTACATAGTCACACGGTAAAATTTAATGACTTTCTACATAGTCGCGCGGGAAAATTTAATGACTTTCTACATAGTCCCGTGGGAAAAATTATTGTCTTTCTACATAGTCCCGCGAGAAAAATTTAATTACTTTCTACATAGTCCCGCGGAAAAATTTATTGTCTTTCTACATAGTCCCATGGTAAAATTGAATGACTTTCTACATAGTCCCGCGGGAAAATTTAATGACTTTCTACATAGTTCCGCGAGAAAATTTAATGACTTTCTACATAGTCCCGCGGGAAAATTTAATGACTTTCTACATAGTCCCGCGAGAAAATTTAATGACTTTCTACATAGTCCCGCGGGAAAATTTAATGACTTTCTACATAGTCCCATGGTAAAATTGAATGACTTTCTACATAGTCCCGCGGGAAAATTTATTGACTTTCTACATAGTCCCGCAAAAATTTAATGACTTTCTACATAGTCCCGCGGGAAAATTTAATGACTTTCTACATAGACCCGCGAGAAAATTTAATGACTTTCTACATAGTCCCGCGGGAAAATTTAATGACTTTCTACATAGTCCCGTGGGAAAATTGCATGTCTTTCTACATAGTCCCATGGGACAATTCAATGAATTTCTACATAGTCCCACGGGAAAATTCAATGACTTTCTACATAGTCCCGCGGGGAAATTTAATGATTTTCTACATAGTCCCGTGGGAAAATTTAATGACTTTCTACGTAGTCCCGCGAGAAAATTGAATGTCTTTCTACATAGTCTCGATGAAAAATTAGACTTACGGGAAAGGTTATCACGTTTTGGGGTACATTCGCTTTGCTATGTTTGGTACCCCGGAGTCATGGACAAATGGACAATAAACCAAATAATCTTTGTCCAGTGTTCTAAATTGTAGATATATTGTGTCGTGTTTCTATAAAAACGTGTTTATTGCGAGTTGTAAATCATTTGAAGCAGTCAATAACCTTTAATGTTTTGTTATATTTTTGGATTATCGCCTACTAATTTTATCTTAATTAAAAAAAAATAATAAAACGCGTATTACACCACAGGGGCCAGTTTCATAATAAAATTTCAAAAAATACCCATAAGTATATAAAAAAGAGTAAAGGGGAACAACGAATCGGATCTTTCACTTGTAGGTGCTCCGACAAAACTCTACATTACTTTTTTAATTTGTGTTCGATCATCGTGATCTTGGTGTCATTCTGTTCCCAGATGAATATTCTTTAAGTAGGCATTCAATTTTTGGACATAATTTAAAATCCTAATAAAATGTTAAAACGGAAAACACAGAAAAACAATGTAATTTTGCGATGTAGCTAAGCCCGTCCATGTAAAATTAGCTTAAAATTCGCATAACGATCATGTTTTTCACTACCAGCGTCCGTGTCAACTACAAATGCTTATGTGGATTGAAGAACTAAATAAAAAGCAAGAAATTTCAAAGGTAACCATTACTCGCTTCTTAATCTACAAGCTATTATATCCCATTTTGTTCTAACACGGACCAACTTTCCTCTTTCATGCCTCCATCTTGTTATCATATTTGTCGTTATTATGAGCTGCTATTTGATTGGTTAAAAACATTTCACCCCCTTCGTTGTCTTTTGTAGAATTGTGTCAATGTATCAAATTTTCTATCAAAATGGCTTTATAATGATCTATACTTTAAAAAGAAATATGAAATAAGTTTATGTATAATCATTTTCTTACATTTTCATGAAAACAGAGTGGATTAAAATGTGTTTAACCAATCGAATAACAGCTTATAATTCATGCGCGGTACTTGCTTTATTAATGAGCCAATAGAGGAAAGTTGGTCCGTGTTGGAACAAAATAGGATATATTAGCTTGTAGATTAAGAAGTGAGTGACGGTTACCTTTAAAATTTCTTGCTTTTTATATAGTTCTTCGATCCACATCAGCATTTATAGTTGACACGGACGCTGGTAGTGAAAAACATGATCGTTATGCGAATTTTAAGCTAATTTTACATGGACGGACTTAGCTACATCGGGCAAAATTACAGTGTTTTTCTGTGTTTTCCGTTTTAACATTTTATTAGGATTTTAAATTATGTCCAAAAATTGAATGCCTACTTAAAGAATATTCATCTGGGAACAGAATGACACCAAGATCACGATGATCGAACACAAATTAAAAAAGTAATGTAGAGTTTTGTCGGAGCACCTACAAGTGAAAGATCCGATTCGTTGTTCCCCTTTACTCTTTTTTATATACTTATGGGTATTTTTAAAATTTTATTATGAAACTGGCCCCTGTGTATTACACCGTGAAATTGAAGGACAGTTCAAATTTGGCAATTTGCTACATCAAACTACCAATAAATCTTCTCAAACAGATAGAAGATAAGGATGTATTGATGATTTTCTATTGATTTACATGTTCATTGTGTGTATTATCAGTCTTTATAATAAGCCATTTATATGATTGTATCGTCTTTACGTCAGTTGTAACAGAGCGGGTAAACTAATGACCCATTAAAGTCCGTAGTGTTACCTTTGAACTTGTTTATGAGAATATATATAACTAAACAATTCATATTTTACATGTATTAATTTTTATCTTACAGATGATTATCTTTTGAAGGCCAGAAGATTATTTATAAATACATACGTATTAATCTGTATAGCAAACACTTCACACAGATTAATCATCACGTATCATATTTTTTTTTGTCGAGTTCACGCTAGACTCGGTTAAACAGGGGTTCATACCTTTCTCGGTCGATCGGTATTCCCTCCTTGTGCTAACCCGTGTTGTCAATGCGGACAGTTATTATAATGCCGATTACATCGGGAGTTTTCTTAGTCATAGGCAACACTTTACTATACACATTGATGCAAAGTCTGTAAATCGAAAACAAACGTAACAATCCATGCCCAAATAATCACCCTAAAGCTAAGTACAAACTTTGAAACTGGGTAACAATCCATGCCCAAATAACAACCCAAAAGCTAAGTACAAACTTTGAAACTGGGTAACAATCCATGCCCAAATAACAACCCAAAAGCTAAGTACAAACTTTGAAACTGGGTAACAATCCATGCCCAAATAACAACCCAAAAGCTAAGTACAAACTTTGAAACTGGGTAACAATCCATGCCCAAATAACAACCCAAAAGCTAAGTACAAACTTTGAAACTGGGTAACAATCCATGCCCAAATAACAACCCAAAAGCTAAGTACAAACTTTGAAACTGGGTAACAATCCATGCCCAAATAACAACCCAAAGCTAAATACAAACTTTGAAACTGGGTAACAATCCATGCCCAAATAACAACCCAAAAGCTAAGTACAAACTTTGAAACTGGGTAACAATCCATGCCCAAATAACAACCCAAAAGCTAAGTACAAACTTTGAAACTGGGTAACAATCCGTGCCCAAATAACAACCCAAAAGCTAAGTACAAACTTTGAAACTGGGTAACAATCCATGCCCAAATAACAACCCAAAAGCTAAGTACAAACTTTGAAACTGGGTAACAATCCATGCCCAAATAACAACCCAAAAGCTAAGTACAAACTTTGAAACTGGGTAACAATCCATGCCCAAATAACAACCCAAAAGCTAAGTACAAACTTTGAAACTGGGTAACAATCCATGCCCAAATAACAACCCAAAAGCTAAGTACAAACTTTGAAACTGGGTAACAATCCGCCAAATAACAACCCAAAAGCTAAGTACAAACTTTGAAACTGGGTAACAATCCATGCCCAAATAACAACCCAAAAGCTAAGTACAAACTTTGAATCTGGCAAATAAAGTTAAACACGTGTAAATCTCGACCAGGGAAGAGAAGTCGGGTACTTCGGAAGGGTGTGTGTCTCCTGTTTGGCTAGCTACACCGGTCACGTGTAAATCTCAACCAGGGAAGAGAAGTCGGGTATTTCGGAAAGGTGTGTGTCTCCTGTTTGGCTAGCTATACCGGTCACGTGTAAATCTCAACCAGGGAAGAGAAGTCGGGTACTTCGGAAGGGTGTGTGTCTTTTGCTTGGCTAGCTACACCGGTCACGTGTGAATCTCAACCAGGAAAGAGAAGTCGGGTACTTCGGAAGGGTGTGTGTCTCCTGTTTGGCTAGCTACACCGGTCACGTATAAATATCAACCAGGGAAGAGAAGTCGGGTATTTCGGAAAGGTGTGTGTCTCCTGTTTGGCTAGCTATACCGGTCACGTGTAAATCTCAACCAGGGAAGAGAAGTCGGGTACTTCGGAAGGGTGTGTGTCTCCTGCTTGGCTAGCTACACCGGTCACGTGTAAATCTCAACCAGGGAAGAGAAGTCGGGTACTTTGGAAGGATGTGTTTTTCCTGTTTGGCTAGCTACACCGGTGCCCGCCACGTGTGTTATCAAAATTGGAATTAAAAAAGAACATGGAAGTTTGTGACGTCATATAAAGCCATGATAGTGTTTGGATACAGAGACATCATACGCATCAACAATATTGTGATGACAGCTATAAAACTTATTGACAGCCTTGATGAACCAAGGCGTAAAAATCTAAACTAAGACTTGTAAAAGTCCCCGTAATGGCACAAAATGTATCAAAGCGTATTAATTTGGAAACAAATACACCATAAGCAGGAGAAGCAGGTATATTGCTGCATGGAAAAGGAAAGTAGACATTAGAAAAGCCATCATGAGTGTTATACACCTTCGTGGGCGCTATAATCGAGGTATAAGTCTAAATATGAAGCAGAACTTGGGAAATCAGTCGTATCTTTTATTTCAAGCTCACTAGGATAGATGAGATAGATGACATTGACATAGTCTCCAAATTTAGGATTGTTAAGAGACAGAACGGCATCTATATACATGTATCGGTATTTGGAGTTGAATAATTTGGTGAAAGTCTTCTCTCCAGATTTAACAAGGCCCTGCATAAATTCGTTTTATATATACGTATAAAGAATCAAATCAGCAAGAAATCATTGGTTACAGTTTGCGCATATTGATTTTGATTACGTCGTTGGTCCTTATATATTTAGTGACTCACTGGATTAACAATCCCCAAGGAAACCGGAAATGGTAATCTTTCAGAAATTATTATCACTGTGTATAACCGCTACCGGAAATTGGTACCTGTCGAAACCAAATTGCTACCATTTGAAGCGAGCGGTGTTATCAGTCAAGGTAAGAAAATCCAATATTGCCAGATTTTGAGGAAGTGTGCCATGACGAACTATTTGCGATTTTATTGCTATGACATAGCACTATACATACACACAACTTCTTAATTTGTTTGCTTCTAAATGCTTGAAAAACGTCTGAAATCAGGACCTGGTAGTTCCATTTATTGACGTCTGCCGACTTCAGCATGTGCGTATGTCGCACAGGTCAAATATTCCGCTAATGTTTTGTTGTGAAAAGGACACAAAGTAATAAAATATGCGCCCGAAGTTACCAGTTTCAGTAATTTAGTCTTGGTAAGAGAAATATTTGATAAATTCAAAATGCTCCGGTTCACGGCGACTTGTGGGGTAAACAAAATTTGCATCACGGCGTGTTGCTGGAAAAGTTTCCGGCGAATTGGTAATTCTGGTGAAGAATGTTAATTTTTCAGAAGGGTTTATTGGAGTTTTTTGAAACACCACAGACAACCAAAAACCACAGAAAGTGAATAAAATTACTGTATTATCAATTAAGATAAGACCCGTTAAATAAATGGCATTTAAACCAAGTTAATTATGTTAATTCAGCCTTTCTATTTCCACGTTGCAATCTTCAGCAATTTGTGACGACACCGAGTTTTAGAATATAAACTTTTCAAGAGGTAACTGAGTCTTGTGCAAGTGAGTGTATAATCTACTTATACTAGCCTAGCAAAAGTCAGCTTCAGAATGCTAGTTAAATGAAGCATTGTCCCGCAGATATATATATATACAACACCCACTGGAACCATTATCTTGTCTTTAAGCCAACCAGTTTCCATAATTCTTTAATGCGGAAAGTCAAGCGAAGTACCCATAGTGCACAAAGACAAAACAAACACACTAAATACGCCAAATAATATTAATCGACACAGGATAAAAGACACCATTTTTCGTGAACTAAAGGAAAGGCTCAACACGATAGACGAGATGGCCGCAATCAGATACTTTATAATTGACTGATTGATTGATTGATTGATTGATTGATTGATTGTGATTGACTGATTGTTTGGGGTTTTACGTCCCAGTCAAGTTTATTTCACTCATATCGAGACATCACAAGTTGTAGATGAAGGTACAGAAATTTATACCTGTGCATTGCGCTTATGGCATTTGCAGTGAGGATTCTTTGTCATGTCACCCCTACTATGACACGGAGTTTTTTAAGGTCTCATCCGAAAAACCCGTGACTTTCACATCTTATGCTGGGCGTTTGGAATAGGAACAGTCAATACCCATTTTAAACCAGACGGGCGTACACTATCTCAAGCCCTGCCACTTGCTGTAGATCCGGTTTTATCGAGAACGTAAATTTCTCAATGATTCGCGAGAGGGTTCATTCGAGAATTCAGCATTATCGCGAAAACCTACAGCTCAGGGCCGTAGCAAGCAATTTGAAAGTGAGAGGGCCAACCCCAAAAGTGGGGGGCCAAAGTGTACTTTAGATCAAATTTTCTATGTAAAATTTAAAAAATTTCAAAAAAGCGTGTGTGTGTGTGTGGGGGGGGGTTACCCCCTGCCCCCCTTTTCCTACGGGCCTGCTGAGCTTAACGCATTTAAATGATAATATGCCACCAATCACGAACATTTCGATTTGCGGAATAACTCTGAACACTGGATTCGCGAAAATAAAGTATTTGGTAAAATAACCGGATCTACAGTAGTTGTGGCGGGGTATCAAAAGTTAGTTCAGCTTTCGCAACGATTGAAGAATAAAAGATCTTGTGTAAGGTGGTAATTTTTCTATATACATGTAATGTTATTTGCATTCATTAACATAAAGTAATGTGCTAAGCTATAGTCCAACTTTTGTTTGTTCTACACACTACAACTGAAGTCCAAGTCTTTTATGTGGCAAAATTTTGCTTTCGTCCAGCTTGTGGTATTGTCAAAAAGGAGCAACACCTCTAGCAGCCTCATCGGGATTCGCTATTGTTGCCAACTTCCGTCGAGCTTTTCCTTTTGACCGGTCTTTTAAATCGAACATATGGTCTCTAAAATAGAAGTAGTATGTGGTAACTTCACTGCTCTCTAAGGCAAAAAAGTCATTTGTGATTTCCATTTCTTTTACATAGTGATTTTCTATAATTTGTTGTGTTTCATTTCTGAAAATAAGAATTAAATAGTTATAAATAAAGTGTCCTTTCAATATGAATGATGGTCATATACATATAATATATCTGGTAAGAATCATGGTATAGACCTGTTTAATATATGAATAATATTTTGCATGTAACAAAACGTCATAAAATCCATGTAGAATTAGAGTTAGGTGCAATTCAAGAGATCTTTGTAAGAGATAATCAACAATACTATCAGACTGAAAACCACAAGTTGCCGTAAAGTAAAAATTTATTATTTGCGATACGCCGTGTACTACACTAATAAGTCGCCGTGAACCGGAGCATTTTGAATTTATCAAATATTTCTCTTACCAAGACTAAATTACTGAAACTGGTGACTTCGGGCGCATATTTTATTACTTTGTGACCTTTTCACAACAAAACATTAGCGAAATATTGGACCTGTGCGACATACGCACATGCTGAAGTCGGCAGACGTCAATAAATGGAACTACCAGGTCCTGATTTCAAACGTTTTTCAAGTATTTAGAAGCAAACACATTAAGAAGTTGTGTGTGTATGTATAGTGCTATGTCATAGCAATAAAATCGCAAATAGTTCGTCATGGCACACCTCCTCAAAATCTAGCAATATTGGATTTTCTTACCTTGACTGACAACACCGCTCGCTTCAAATGGTAGCAATTTGGTTTCGACAGGTACCAATTTCCGGTAGCGGTTATACACAGTGATTATGGTTCATATTGAATAATTCTGTAAAGCAGAAAGACAGACAGACAGTCGGATGCAGCAAAAACTATATAACCTGTTCTTTATGCTGTATATTCTAATTTACTACATAAAATTAAAAAATAACATTAATCCAAAGTTAAATCTGAATTTATTACATGAATATGGAAAAATCCTGGACGACTCTGCCACTGTAGTAGTCTGGTACTTGACAAAACAAAAACAAAAAACCTTAGTGTCCCTGTTCATCACTACATGTCTGCATCTTGACTTACTTTGTTTGTAAAAGAATGACGAATGAATGATTTGTTTTACACGTTTTTGAATTCAGAATGAGGCATAGTGGTGTAAAGAGTAATACTTTTACACGATTAATTTCCCATGGGCTTACATTATAAAATAATAGGGTCTAAAAATGACAGGAGACTCCCGAGTATCAGTAAAGGTAAACTGAAGATCAAAATTATGTCTCGAGTGGGGTCAACCAGAGAAATGCTTGTTACCTTAGCAACAACTAAACAGGTTGTGTATGAAACTTCTAACCGGAACTGTAATCAATGTACTTCACACATCAAACACATCACCTCAACAAAGTGCACCACTGCATGTTACGCCACATAACGGTGTTGCCGCAAAAACGTGTTCCAACACGTCTATGCGGGGAATTTCAACGCATAAAGAGGACGCTTTTATGCGACAAAAATGCTACCTTCCTCCGCATAAAGAAAACATTTAAAGCACGATACCATAATATCCTTCACTATCATCAACTATAGGTCGCGCACGATAACTTGGCACATCCGGGTTTTTCAGTTTGTAAATCATGAAACATTGCAGCTCGTTCGATAAATGTTTATGTTTTGGCCCATAGTGTATAACGGGACAAGTGTTGAGAGTTCTATCCTGCTATAATACATTTTTTTTAACAAAAAAGTTTGATTAAGCCCATTAATAATAGTAATTTTAATAACAATAATGTCATTAATAATATCGTCAATATATTGTCGTGTGCTATTTTGACTCTATATTTATTTAATAAAAAGTCAAAATAGAAAATAATAATAATAATTTCTTATTATTTGCTGTATCAAATAATAAATTCTTCACCATGAAATGTATGCTGAATATTTTAAAACAAGTTACTGAATGGCTTTGCGAAAATTTTAATTCAAAACTATTTATTCATTAATCTTATGTACTTAGTCTTATTCTGTTTTTGTTTTTATTTTGTGTCTGGAATTTATAATTGTGCAGCTCCATGCAAGTTGGTAACAGTAAAATTTCGTCACTTATCAGTCGTATCTTCTTCTGAAATGGTTGATTCTTCGTCGGCCGTCACTGTAGATGTTTCTTCTCCTCATCCTCTTCTTCTTCTGTTGCTGTGTCTGTGTCTTCGTCGCTGGAATCGGTATCGTCCAAGTTTATTACAAATTTCTCTATTTCTTCATCGACTGCGATGTCATTTTTCCAGTAATCGGTTTCTATTTTCTTTACGTGTTCACACACACCTTTTCCATTTTTCTGTCGATATGTCTTTCAATTGTTTTTCTGCAAGTTGTTGCACGTCCGAAAGTTTAAATTTTAAATTTTGTGAAGCAACATATGATTTTAGATCAGCCCAAATTAATTCTATAGGATTTAAGTCTGCATGATAAGGTGGTAATCTTAAAATTTTATGTCCATGTTCTCTTAATATATAATCAATTCTGTAGGAAGGTGGAATAATTTGTTGTTTGCATATTGTAGTAACTGTGCGCGAACCATGCCTTCTGTAAATTTAATAATGTGTTTTGTGAGCCATTCCTAAATGTCTTTTTTCTTCCACGATGTTGTTGGTTTTTGTCTTCTTGGACGTTATGATAAGATGCATTATCGACTACCAAGACGGAATTTGGTTCAAGGTTTGGAATTAATTTTTCGCGAAGCCATTTAGTGAAATTCTCAGCATTCATTTCATGGTGATAATCACCTTTGATGACTTGGCTTTATATATAAGGCTTGCATTAGGAACAAAACCCTTTTCTGAACCACATCAACAACAATCAGACGGTCACCTGCTCCGATTGGAACACTTAAACCGTTCCCATCCATCGCCAACACTTGGGTACAGTGTGTGAAGAGTTTATATACGTTTCATCCATATAAATAATGTTGTGTCCATTTCTCTAAGTTTTTTAATTTCGCGAAGGTAATTTATTCTTTTTGATACGATATCTGGTTTTTCCGTAAGGATTTTTCTATTTGTGCTGCATTTTTTCCAGTTAAACCCCATTTCTTTAAGCAATTTTCTGAAAATTGTTTTACCCCCCTTAAAGTCAATTTTGTTAATTATTCCGAATGAATAGCATTTATAGTTGGAAGAACGCGTTTATTTAAATACATATTAATTATTGTTCTTCTAATTACGCAGATATCAAAATCATCAATAAAAATTTATCTGATCTCTGTTTTCTATCAGCCTGTTTTGGTTTCTATTCCGAACGATTTTTATCTCGGCACACCCGTCATTGCACTGCTCTCTCCAAGGGACAGCTGATGGGATTTATGAGACATTTTTTTTTGCCTCATCAAAGCAATGTTTTACAACATTGATGGCAATTTGTTTTGCCTGTGAATTTAATACAATCTTTTTATTTTCAGACATCTTCTCGGTTATGAAAATCACACGTGTTGCCTCGTTTTCGCCTTATACCTATTATACTATATTCTCACATTTTTACGAGGGCGTGACCATTCAACTCGTTCGCATGTTCTAATTAATGGTCCAATTAACTTAATAATTAACATCTCGTCCCTTTTAACTTTCAGATCCGCCCAACGCCATGATATGTTGGAATTCATATCCTATTGTATTATATTATTAATTAGAACAAACACCTGCTGTAATCTCTTGCATCACCAATTGGAAACTGGTACATTTATTAACTTTAATTTTGAATCTATTAATAAAAATTATAATGAATGCATTAATATGAGTTGTGTTGTTGGACATAAAATATTTCACTTGTAAGGAGGAATTGTATTTTTATATTTCGCACAGCGTCATGTGGAGCATTTTGAATTTTAACAGAGAAAAATATTAAATTTAAAATTATGCACATGACAACAATATTAACTTCTATTCCCAGATATGAATAAATAAATAAAATAAATTAAAAAACAATAAATAAATGAATAACACAGTATAAAATTATTGATGTTTGGCATCCTTTTCCAAATTAATATAGGTTTACAGTTTGATTTTTTCGTATGACGCGGCGGTGAGGTACGGATTAATAATAGTGATTAGTCCCAAATAGTGCTAATATTTTGATTTCTGTATGAAACGAGACGTTAAAATTTTGCCCTGTGCTAATTTTAAATGTTATGTAGTTCTGGTAGAAATAATTTCCACAAGAATTTTAAAATTTAGGTTGTTCATACATTTACAAGATAGAAATTATTAATTATTAGCCTGATAGCACATTTAATAATTAGTATAGATTCATTTATTTCTTTTACTTTTTTAATTGAAAAGTTTTTATAATAAAATTAAAAACAAATTAGATAAATTAAAAATATATATGTATGGACCCGGTATTGTTCGAACTCACTTGTGACAAAATTATATAGCTGTCCACTAACTGTAAGATATGTTACATACCCTGAGCCAAGGACGACAGTAACCTATCCTATCAAATTAAAGGTGTTAAGACAAATACCTTGTTATATCTTCAGACAATTCGTTCCACAGTTATGTGGAACTTCACAAAAATTATGCAGAAATGAAATAATTTCATGTGAATATTTAAAAAGTTTTCAAATAAAGAACATAAATGAAAATGTCCAAGATAAGTGGAATATGATAAATATTTAATATTTCAACAAAAATATGCATGAAGGTGCAGCCTGGACATTGGCGAGTTGTTCAATGTGCGTGTTTCATGAGTCCGAGTTACAATGTTTATTTACAAAATGAATAGCCAGGATGTGCCAAGTTATCGTGCGCGACCTATACACCTTTATCATTACCATCTTCACTAAAAACACCACCATTATCATTATCATGATGATGATGATCACCATCATCATTATTATCATTACCATGATATTATTATCCCCCGCCCTCAGGAGGTTGAGGGGGATCTATCAATACCGCTGTACGCGCGCGCGCGTGTGTGTGTTTGTGTGTGTGTAATTTGGTTTCCATGCATGTGAAAGAAAACTGTACATCCGTTTGAGCTGAAAATTGGTCAGTTGATTCATTATGGTGGTGAGTGGTATGGGATTGCCACCACCACGCCATGATTAATGTCACCACCACCGTTTTTGTCGAAATATAAGCTCTTTTTAGATTCGTTAAAATTAGTCCTTTTTATGCGTCATAAAGACACCTTTGCACTGCATTAATAAGCAACACATCTTTATGCGTTGAACGCCGCCGCATAAACTGTCAGGCGTGTTTATGCGGCAACACTGCTATGTGGCGTTACACATCACAACTTGACTCTGTTTCTTCAAGTTTTAGGTACACCCTGTCCAAAAATGTCTTCATTGCATTCAAACTATCAAAACAAATGTAGAGAAAAATTACTTTTGAAATACAGTTACTATATCCGTAGAACCCATAGAGTCTTGTCTGTTAGCTTAGTTTGATGCAATTAGAACAGCGAATAAAACTACATTCACCTACAGTAGTATGTAGTGACGATGGTAGGTGATATCGGTGTTAACTATCGCTTATATAATAGCTGAATATTATATTTGAAATACTTTAATTTAATGCAATGCAAATGAAACGAAAATATATTCAAATGTTGAAATCGGTAACGAACCTCAGATATGGCAATAGGATGAATGTCTGATGAGTGACTTGTAACGATTTTTAATATACTAGGATATATTTCGGCCCTGTCAAAAGTTTAACACCCAGCTAACGGATTAGTGCGGGATCATTGTGTCCCCTAGTTAACTCGGTACATATCGACAGCTTTCTGCTTTCTATCACTAGCTATCCTTACTTCGGCCACTCAGCAACCGAGCTTCGGTTAAATGCGGCGCGCGCGCGCGTGTGTGTGTTTGTTGTGTGTGTGTGGGGGGGGGGAGTGTGTGTGTGTGTGTGTTGTGTTGTGTTGTGTTGTATGTGTGTTGTGTTGTGTTGTATGTGTGACGAGTGTGTGTGTGTGTGTGTGTGTGTGTGTGTGTGTGTGTGTGTGTGTTGTATGTGTATGGATAGGGAAAATGACTGGTCTATACACAGTGGAGACTCGATATTCCGTGTATTTTTGCTTTTAAGAATCTAAACTGAAAAATCCATTTTATAATCAGCTGATTCCAGCTTCTTCGTTTATTTATATAACATCTATATACTCTACGTTACTATAAGACGGATCAATGATGCTATTATATTTTTTTTACTTTAATTACGACTTTGATATCTTTACTGGAACTGCGCTTGCGCACTATCGAATAAAATTTCTAGAAAATCTGATATATTGCATGTGTTTGTATCTTACAGCGTACATCAATACAAATCATGTTTAGTTGTTAATGTTCAAACCATGACACTTCATTATGGGACAGGTAATCGTGTACGATCCGGTCGAGTAAGTAATTGCATCATTATTTATTTCTTTAAATACGTGTATTTTGGGTTATAAAATGAATCAATTTCAAATTCTTAAAAGTTTGATTATTGATTAATTATGTTACCACGGTAACGTGTATTGACTGGGATGAATTTATTCAGAAGGACCTGGGGTCTCAATAATACGTGTTTTGATTAAATTTATATAAAATTTCGGGTAAAAATGAATAAAATTCAAATTCTGAAAGTATGATTATTGATTAATTTTGTTATCATGGAAAACGTGACTGGAATGAATTTATTCTGAAGGACCTGGGGTCCCGAGGACACATAATTATATAGTTTTTAATTACAATTTTTGTATAATGAGTATTTATCATGATTTTTTTTTAGTTTAAACAGTATTTATTTGATAAATTAAATACAATAGATATAACATTATAAATAATTAATTAATAGGATTCTGGAACCAGAGAATACCTCTAATATTAACCAGTCTCCTATATCTTAGAGAACTTAAACGTCTAATAAAGCCTGTCTCACACAGAACACACGGCTTAAATACGGTTGGCCATACATACAACCGAACCAACCGTGGCCTTATCCGCCTTACACTCGGGCCATTCGAGTGTATCCGTGAAAGCCGTGTATGATTTTTAAAACTTTTAAAAAAACTGGCACGGGTGCCATGTCCGTGTATGATCGTATTAGCGATCGTACAAGACCGTGTAAGACCGTATTGGTCGTATAAAACCATGTGTGCACTCGTGTGAATCGTACGGTGATCGTGTGACATTCGAGTGTTAATCCGGCTGTTGGATGTAGGACGTCAACAGACACGAATGTGTGATAATTCGAGCATAACTCGAACAAAAGTCGGTGGGACCGTATGTTAACCCTGTAAATGTCCAGTTAATCGAGTAAAAGTCGTGTTTAATCGTACTAGGCCGTAACAGACCGTACTAGACCGTACTTGCAACCGTACAACAATCGTATGAAAATCGTTTGCAAATCGTGTTCAAACCGTGACAATCCTTGCTTGACCGACTATATCCGTGCTTTGTTCGTACATACTCGTGCTACATTCGAGTCTAAATCGTACCAACTCATCCCCATGCACGGTTGAAGCTCAATACTCGTACCAGCCAACCCGTGTATAACCGAGTGTACCGTATTGGAACCGTGTGCCCAACCGTGTTCTGTGTGAGACAGACTTAAAGGTGTATAATTAATTACATAATAATAGTAGTAGTAATAATATGGTAATAATAATAATAATAATAGGAAATTGTGGTAGAATAATAATCATAATGATTTTTTAATTCAGTAAACAATTTATTGGAAGGTCAGTCTTCGCCTAAATATGTATACTAAGCACCTTGTATGTGTAACGCTTTGGATAGCTCATTTGGAGAGCACTTGCCTATAGTACAGGCAGTCCCAGGCTCGATACCCGTTCCGATTCTGTATATTTCCCCTTCTCTTACCGTGTGTTGGTCAATATTCGGGCCATATAGGGTCCATCCAAGGGAATACGGGTAAGATTTCCCACTAAAGGAGAGGAGTATGGTAGTCTGGGTACCTCAGTTTGTTGAGCATTCGACTATATAGTGCAGGAGAACCCGGGTTTGATCCCCGGTGCGACCCTGCATTTCAAGTAATACCTGTTTGTTTTCCTACGTCAGACAAAGCAAAAAACGCAACTATTTTACAGATTTCCAATTGGACGGGTACAAACTTATCGAGTAATTCATTTACATGAATTGTGTCGCCGCTAAATATTCAGATATTGGCTCAATTTATAACATTATATCTAGTAGTTGCTTGAAACATTTTTCAGAGGTGAAATCATGACAACGGTACATAACTCGCGATTACTCACCATAACCGACACCATATTAAAGTCTTGGTAGCTTTCAATACTTTTGTAAACTTTCATGCTGTCTCTACTTCCGGTTCCTTCATAACAGGAGACTTTTGAATAATTTTCCAATCTTGGTTAATTTTGTCTTTAAATGAGTTTATAGCAATTCTCCGAAACTTTGAAGCAATATTTACGAAACTTGGTGCAAAGTACCAACATGGATAGGAGATGCGCATGTCATTAACCCGAGTATATGGTCTGTTCATTCCTGGGAGTTATTACTCTTTGAACATAAGTACAAATCACACAAAATGCTCTACTGGCGGGGATCCTAATTCACTGAATTTGCATGCTGTAACTTAAAACCATGACGCTCCGAAACAGCGTCTATCTCTTAGCTCCGTATGTCGCGAGATAAAAGCGATACGAATGTTGGCTGCTGCTCGGAGCTTAGAGTAAAAACTCAATCAGTTGATGCGATATAAACAAAATCCGTTGTTAAGGAAACTGAAATCGGATTTTATACAATCGATAGAAATGTTATTTCGATATATGTAATTAATTAAAAGTAACATGTTCGCCTTGTGATGGTCTGAAAAACAAGCTAATCTTAAATAGATATGATACTAAGAAATGTCGTACAATGGATTGTTATGCACGTGTAAATGGATTTTGTCGTCGTAAATAGATTCTATCCACGTGTAAATTAAATCTACCGTTGTAAATAGATTCTATGGGCGTGTAAATGATGAAATTTGTCGTTGTGAATAGATTTTATGCTCGTATAAATGGAATCTGACGTTTTGAATAAATAAATTCTACGCACGTGTAAATAAAATCCACCGTTGTGAATAAATTCTACGCACGTGTAAATGGAATCCATGGTTCTATGCTCGTGTAAATGGAATTCACCGTTGTGAATAAATTCTATGCTCGTGTAAATGAAATCCATCGTTGTGAATAAATTCTATGCACGTGTAAATGGAATCTACCGTTGTGAATAGATTCTATGCACGTGTAAATGGAATCTACCGTTGTGAATAGATTCTATGCACGTGTAGATGAAATCTATCGTTGTGAATAAATTCTATGCACGTGTAGATGGAATCTACCGTTGTGAATAGATTCTATGCACGTGTAGATGGAATCGAATGCCGTTGTGAATAGAAGATGGAATCGTTTGCCGTTTTGAATAATAGATTCTATGTACGGTTAAATGAATTTTGTCGTTGTGGGTTTGTCATATGTAATGGTTGATCCGTATGGTTGATTAAGTGAGCGAATGGAGTTTTACGTCCCGGTCAAAAATATTTCACTTATATCGAGATACCACCAACTATAGGTAAAGTGGTAAGTTGGTATAACCACACGTCGGTTAGTAATGCGGTACATTACTGTGTTCGGTATGCAGATTCTTCTTCTTCTTCTTTTTTTTTTTTTTTTTTTTTTTTTTTTGTAGCATTGTTATTTTGTCTTGCGCGGACATTGATGTAGATTGTATTGTATGAATATTTTGGTTTGTGTTGTCATTCTTTGCTACTTGGCTGATTTGGTAATTCCAGTTGAGTCAGTGGCGGGCGTTGACTCCAAGGCACTACCTCTATCACGTGACCATGTACCTACCCAATCCAAATGTTTGGAGGCCCAGTTTAACATAGATCATAACGGAACACACAATTGTCATTGGTATAAAAATATTTTTTTTTATCAATGATGTTTTTAATATTTACTTATACCGCCAAACCGCATTGACCTGTCTGCTTGACCTTTCATTTGACATTTTCATATTGGATGGTCCACCCAATACATGGGCAGTTTGAGGATTCGTAATTAATATATAATCTTTGCGTTCCCTATGATGTAGACGGTTAAACACTTGTGTTCCCTATGGTGTAGACGGTTAAACACTTGTGTTCCCTATGATGTAGACGGTTAAACACTTGGATTCCCTATGATGTAGACGGTTAAACACTTGTGTTCCCTATGATGTAGACGGTTAAACACTTGCGTTCTCTATGATGTAGACGGTTAAACACTTGCGTTCTCTATGATGTAGACAGTTAAACACTTGTGTTCCCTATGATGTAGACGGTTAAACACTTGTGTTCCCTATGATGTAGACGGTTAAACACTTGTGTTCCCTATGATGTAGACGGTTAAGCACTTGTGTTCCCTATGATATAGACGGTTAAACACTTGTGTTCCCTATGATGTAGACGGTTAAACACTTGTGTTCCCTATATAAATATATACATGTATATGTATGTACTGATCCCAGATTAAAGGTCAATCAGACAGGTCGATGTTGTTTGTCCTTAAATGCATGTGTCAAAGCAATAGACACAACAGACGCATTTGTTGCCGCATACTTACATTAGAAACAATTATCTCCCTTTATACAATTCAAACGCAAACAAGATGTTATCGTGTATAAATTTTCGATAGTATATATTAGTTTATTAATTAGATATGGTTACCAGATATCGATTCGATTTTTCGACATTTTAATTATTTCAGTAACTTTATTTTGGAATTTCAAGATTTTACAAAATGGTACATTATTCTCGGACAAACACATTCAAGAATTAAAACACCATTTTATTAGATAAAATGCATTCTTCAATGAAATTATTTTAACTGTTAGAAATGACGACCAAAATACCGATGATACTTTCTAACTACCGGTATATTCAAAGTTTAATTTTTCTAATATCCCGGCTTTCATGCGTACTCAAAGAATGTTTTAATAACATTCTATATAAGGAAGAGGATTTAATTAAAATTTGAAGCATTTCAATTGTTGACAACTATTATTTCGTCTGAATTGCATAAAGGGGGATAACTTTGTCTTAAACAATCGTTCAAAAAATGTGTCTAGTTTGATATCTACTGATGGATATATTAAAGAGACCATTGAAAAATTGTGAAATTATTCTTATAAAACAAAAAATGATGAGTTGTTACAGATAAACTAGGCAGGTTTCAGTTTTACAATCATTGCTTAACTAAGTTTCCTCTTAATTTAAATTGGCAAATTTTTGAGTTTGGTTATTTTTGTTATTTTTCAAAATATTAATGACATTTATGCGTCACATTGACGCTTTACGCTTGTTACATCTATATCCTAATTTTGTTGATATTTTTCATTTCTCAAATCATAAAATATTATCAAAATTTCAAAGATCTAAGGAAAGTCCGAGTTTAGGAATGATTGAAACTGGAACCAGGTCCCGGTTTCACAATCATTCCCTAAGATTACCCTTAACTTAAATTGTTCAAATTTGTGATTTTTTTTAAAACCGAGAATGTCATTATTTGACAAAATAATTACAAATTTTATAAGATAGAGGTGATCATCAAAGTGACACCCCATATTTCTCTAATACATATCTTGAAAATTAACTAAATTATTATGGTATAGCATTTTCATTTTTGTTTATTATACTCTGGGATTTTATTATTATACCTTTTAGTGCGTTGGATATGTTCTTCAGTTTAGCTTACATCGAATGTGATGAGCATAGCGCAGGTTGCCCTGGACTCAATACATAGCCGCTGATGAATTAAACAGTAAGAGTTTTCAACGCTGTCAGCGCTTGTGACCTGAATTACTATATATGCTGCATAAGAATATGTTTAGCATGCACGAATATCAGCTTCCCAATGAGTGACGTTGTTCCTGAATAAGTTTCTTTCTAAAGAAAAATAAATGGACTTCTTTACACGTTTTTCAGTAACGGCAGTGCTTTGATTATACATTATATCGTAATACTTGCGTTCAGAATTCTTCCCATGGTAACAATGGTAGAAATAAAATTGTCTATGGTTACCGATTGGAGAGTGTGATCATGGCGGGAATTTTAGTAACTAGTACTTCCCGTGTTTACGCAACCACTGACTGATTGTTAATGGTAACAAATAAATAACTCATATTGGTAATGGGGTTCGCCGCTGTACCACGTGATACCTTCTAACGTGTCTGTGAAACGCTTGTTTCCAATGGCCATGGAATCGCACAATATGACGCTTTCCCGTAAAAACGACGTTATTCCGGGAATTTGTAACGTTGACGTTTTCCAAAATGTTCCGCACAAACGTTAAGAGGTATTGATCACGTGGTACAGCGGCGAACCCCATTTGCACATGATTTTACCATCCATACCCCGAAACGACATTCACGCCGGTGTGCTTGCATTAATATTACATGGTATTTGTTAAATTAGTTCAGAATGGTCGCCGCCGGATTGAATTGAAAGACTCTAGCAGAGACATATAAAACTAAAGGTTTTATATGTCTCTGACTCTAGTAATGAAACTGTCGGTCCAGTCCACTGGTCCATTTATTTTTCATTTATGATGCAGGTACCTGCCCCCCAAAAAAACATTGTCGCACTTACTGACTTAGTGTCTTTTTGGCGTCTTTGTTTTCTTTTGGAACAAAAATATCGTTGTGGGAATTTCAGGTCAGACATTTGTACCGTACAATACAATACAATACAAAAAACTTTATTTCATAGTCTATACAAATTTGACAAACCACATAAGCTCTGTATCTTGCTTTTTACAATCGACTTACATAAAGCGGCACACATTTACAACAAAAAAATATTTGAGGTTATTATTAATAGTTCATATAACAAACTATTCGTATAAATATTAAGAAAAAACATAATATAATTAAAGTCCATTATTAAAAACTGGAGACAAGCTATTGCAAAAAATGGATAACGGAAACTGTCCAAAAAGTATCAAAACACTTATAAATTAGTCCAAATAACTACAAGTCCATCAGATAAAGTCCTAATTACATAACTGGTCATCCACGAATAACAGTCTGTAGTAGACACTCCGATGCTGTTGTGAATAAGAATTACAGGTAAATACATCATACATATTATCTACAAGTAGAAAAGGGTATATTAGAAACTGGCAAATAAAACATTTTTAAACTAGTTTTGTCGTATGAAGAATAGCTTGTTTTATTATATAATTAATAAATTCCATCTTTATGATTGGCTAAAACGGTAACACGTGACCATTGGATCTCACATCATATACCACGGATTTTCCGGTGAATATCAAATTCGGTGTACGTCATCGATTTTGTTGACGTTCTCGGTAAAATGATTAGAACGTCATCAATTAAGTGTACGCAAGTGATTGTGTCTTGTTTTTTTTTTCATAGAACGTTGACGTTATGGCATTATCAATTTACAATGTAGTGTGTAATTGATTGTGTCTCATCCGGAATGTCATTTATTTTTTCATAGAATCAGACTTAAAAAGTCAGATTGAGCTAACTAATGCGGGATAATTTTAGTGTGATCAACCAGGGTGAACAGGGAAATCTAACATCGGTAAAATAGTTAGATTGCCTGGTCAAGGCCGTTTGAGAAAACATTGTCAACCGAAGTGCCACAGTTGCTAAATTATATAATAAAACAGTTATGGACTTTTTAGTGGTTGTATATGGTGTGATATTCACCGGAAAAATAAATATTGACCTCGGCTGTCGCCTCGATCAATATTTATTTTTCCGGTGAATATCACACCATATACAACCACTAAAAAGTCCATAATTGTATAATATATTATAATTTCGAATGAGGGTATATACTGGACACGGGTTTATATACTGTAACAAAAAACCACTGAACCATGAATATCAATACACAAAAAATAGTCCCATAAAAAACGAAAAGAAATGCATTTATGTTCTACTTAACGATGTTCATACGAACATAAATTATTTCTTTCCTAATTAAAAAATAAAACAGAAAACTGTAAATACAAATTTATTTATATGAATCATATCAGAGTAATAGTTTGAATTTGATGTAAACTTCTCCTTTCACTTTTTGCGGGGGAGGGACGTGGGTTTTTTTTATTTTTTTTTTTTATTTTTTTTTTTTTTTTGCCCAATCATTGCCCAATGTCCGTATTTACACAATCATATGTGCACAATCATAAGTACCGTTGGTACCTGTGGGTGAAAAACCGAACGCAATCAATTAACTGCGTTAATATATTGCTTTATTTGATGTATAAATTTGTCTGGAAGATCCTATCGCCGCCATCCATTCAGCTTAAAAGGGTATCTTATAAGTAGGTAATGTATATAAATTTAATAATAAATTGATTTGTTTCTTTATTAGAATATTTATCGAATTTGTATATGTTTCCGAGATAAAATTTTTGCGTTTGATTTACTCGTAGAAGCATGTTCTCATCCAGAAATACCAGGAAGTCTAGTTGTGTACTCCCATTATTTGACAGAACAGCTGAGACTGCTCCCGGAGAGTAACATTCAACAGCATTCTGATTATTCAACTTCCATGGTATTCCTAAAGGCTTTGTCATCAGGCTCCTCAATCATACAGAAGTCGTCCATTTTGTTTCAAAGAAGTTCTAGGGGTCGGACAACGTTAATGTTAGTGTTTCATAACCATATGTGAAATAATGCCATTGTGAAGGGGGGGGGGGGGGGGTAGCATAATTTTTAGTCATGACTCGATTCCGAGTAAAATAGAACCGTTGTCCTCCTACGATCAGTTAACATTACACCCCACTCCCCCTGGTGTATCTTTGACTGGCAATGAAACATTTCATGCAAAATGGCTTTTACTGTCTGTTTCACTATTTTTGTTTTTGACTGAATTGCACTTTATTTCCGTAGAAAATCCAATATTGATACTTAAGTCTAGTTATAACAAGAAATCTGTATGTGCATCCATGTTAAGCATAGAATATTTCGAATACTAGTCAACTCGTTCCAATTCCAACTCGTTCCAACTGATTTTTGCCAACTCGTTCCACTTTTGACTACCAACTCGTTCCAACTGAATTACCAACTCGTTTCAACTTTTTGCAACTACCAACTCGTACCAAATTTTTCAATTAAGTTGATTAGATCTACATGCGTTTATTTTATTTTATTTTATTTTAATAGATAAATATTCCCCATAGTTTCCTTTAGTTCAAGTGATGAACACGCATTAAACCTGACGTACTAAGAATAGCATAATATAGATAAACAATTAAATTAACAAATAAATTATATAACTTAAACAGATAAATAATAAATAATATCATGTATGGTGATCACAAGTAATTGCTATGTCTTTGTTTATCACGACTCACGGTCGGAACTATTCGGTAGATCGGCAGAGGGGGAGATCTGGAGATCGGCACCATAAACAGATTTAAACGGATCGTTTGTCCGGTTAACAAGCGCATTAGCAGCGTATCTTTTATTTTTTAAAGGAATTTAAGTTTCGCAAATAAACCCTTTATTTGTTTTGTAAACATTAGTGTGCGATTGAAAAATTAGGTTGTTTTTCCTCTTTTTTTACCGACAAATGTGCGTGAAAAATACACGAAAATGGTTTAAAAACTGAAAGTATTCTTAAACAAGATCAAACGAACTTTTTAAAAACAAACTACTCTCGATAACAGTAAAAAATAACAACGAATCAACCAGAATGAATAAAATAATAAACACAATAAGAAAAGAAATGAAGAAAGATACCAAAGAGATAAAAAAGAAAAGAAAAAAGAAAATATAAAAAAATATATAACGTTAAAAAAATGAGAAATCTCTGCAATATATATCTTTTGGAACTTTGGACTATTATGGCTCTTGAAGAGGATACCTCCACGTGGTTAGAGCTGGGCAACGTTGTGATTAATTGGAAATTAGGAGATCCTTGATTTTTAAACCCTCTTGAATTAATTATTTAATTATATTTAAAGTTGGAACAAGTTGATAACGGCTAAAATCATTAAAACATTTTAAATTTGGAACGAGTTTGTGAAAAAGTTGGAACGAGTTAGTATTTGGAACGAGTTGGTAAAGAAGTTGGAACGAGTTGGTAAAGAAGTTGGAACGAGTTGGTAATTAAGAGACAAGTGTAAAAACTCTGCATAAAAAAGTGGAACGAGTTGGTAAAAAAGTTGGAACGAGTTGGCAAAAATCAGTTGGAACGAGTTGGAATTGGAACGAGTTGACCAGATACCGAATATTTCTACATAGAGTAAAACGTTGCTGCTGTAGGGTATCTATATGTTGAAAAATCAGTCAAATGGCAGATCAATTGTCAACATGTAAAATCCCCATAGCGCCAACATTTTTGTTTCAACAGAAATACTTTATTGCAATTGCTGATACACATACAGATTTTCAAATAATATGAAAGAACTCAACACTAAACAGACTGCAAGTGGAGGTTTTATTTGGATCAACTAGTTTCTCCAGAGAAGTCCTGGTGTCATCAGGATCTTGATCCTGGTGACGCTGGGACATTTCTGGTGAAACTAGTCAATCCAAATAAAACCTCCACTTGCAGTCTGTTGAGTGTTGAGCGCTTTCATATTATTTATTGTTTATTTAGAAAGACTACTGAATCCAATCGGATCTAACAATGGACTTTAACAACGCAACAATTTGGCACAAGCAGGGTGTTGGTTTACTTCATTGCCGGTGTAGAAATAAAGTATAGTTCAATGATTCAGAAAATAGATGCTTAATCACTGCCTTAGCTTTCATGGTTTTGCTCTTTACTGGCCCATTACTTGCTCTTAAAGTTCCCCCCAATTTTTTTAGCACAGCATTCTGTATGGAATTCGTATGAGCAGTAGTACTGATTTATTATTCAAGTCTGGTGTAGCACTAGTTTTTCAAGCTTTTGGATATGAAAATCAATAAATTTTGTATCATGTCATACACTGTTGTGACGTATGTATTTTGTCGTAATTAATAAACACTAAATATATACCATCTCAGTCAGAAAGCAAAATGTCAATCTTTTTAAAATCTTGTTTTATGTATAAAAGCATGTCTATCATATTAATTTCTGTTTTTAGATCGCTGTCGACCATGGCGAGTCAACATATTAAACATGTGCGGGATCACGGGGAGATTGTAAAATCACCAGAGGATAAAAGACGATATAGAGGACTGGAGTTAAACAATGGGTTAAAGATATTACTAGTTAGTGATTCACTTACAGACAAATCTGCAGCATCCATGGATGTTAATATTGGTAATACTTACTACCTAAGTTAAAGTTACTTACTAGGATTTTTATGGTCATTTTGGCAAAGGGATGTTGGAATGAAATTCTGAAAAATCAATTAAATAAACGTTTCATTTTGTGGGGAAAAAAGAGGGGGGGGGGGGAGGAGATACTATGATTTACTCATTTGGGCATCTTTTTATCATAATGTTACAGTACTGCGTGTACAAATTTGTTTCAAACACGTTGCATCCCTTGTACTAGACATATATTGAATATGCATCACATGTGCATGTAAATGTAGGTTATTACGAAGATATACAAGTTAAGTTAAGCTGGAGTTTTGTCACTTTTTTGAGTAAATTTTTATACAGAATCAATTTAGGAATTTTTACCTGTAAGTAAAACTCAATGATATAGATAAAAAGATAAATAAATGATTTTAAGCAAACAAAGTTTGTGTGCATATATGTCAGTACAAAGGTGATAACCCAGTAATATTATAGGGTTATTGAACTGATATTGTAAAATATTGTCCCGAGTTGACTCGACATTTGCACGAGTTTGCGAGTCACAATATCAGTTCAATAACCCTTTTATTATATAGCAAAATAAATTTTGTTTACTTCCCACTAGTATTTTATCTAAACTTACCATTTTGTCTTACAATACATCAATGTTGCACTAGTTGAATTAGGCATGTGTACACATGTTTTACATAATGTTTGAAGGAGTGAAATAATAGAGTTTTATGTCTCAGTTAAGTGTATTTCACTTATAATTGTATATGGAGGCAGTAAGTGCATGGATGATGGAGGAAACTAGATAGCTTGCTCAGAGAAAATTTAAGTACCTTCGGCAAGCAAACTGACAAACTTTCTCACACTAGGATCTTCCCTTGAAAGGATTTGAACTAAGGTGGAGAGGCACTCTGATTTGTAAGTGTGTGATTTAGATCAATTGGTCACCCATGAGTCCACACTGTAGGAGCATGTTGATAGATATAAACAAAAACCATTTACTTCTGTTTTGACCTAGTTATTTCTAATTGTAGGTCACATGACAGATCCAAAAGAATTACCAGGCCTAGCACATTTCTGTGAACATATGCTTTTTCTTGGGACTGAAAAGGTAATTTTAACACAATACACTGGTAAATCTACATTATTTACTGCTTAATTATACAACTAGATCTACCCTGGCCACATTGAATTTACTAAGTCACTGGTAATTACCTCTTATTCAGAATTGATTGAATGAAATTTTACGTCCAGAATATTCTACTTAGAGACATCACCATCTGTAGATGAAGTACTAGAATTTTTACGTTTGCAGTGTGCTCAGGTCAATGTGCAGTGAGGATTCTTCTGTTATTCAGGATTATCCCCTGACTATTTCGTTAATCTGCCATGTTATTTATCCTACATGTGTGGATTAACCAACTAATGATTAACAAGAATCAAGTTAATAATGTTGGCTTTAACTACCTACCTGTAACAGAGGTTCAAAGGTAGAACTAAACTTTCAACAGCAATCCCAATGAAATGATACTTATAACTGATTCCAACAAAATTGTGCAAATCTCACATGACCTTTAGCATTCATAATAATAAGATGTGGGAAAATGAAACCTGAGTTTGCAAAATTTAAAAATTTCAGTGTGTTTCAACAAACATTAACTCTGGGATTTAAGAATAATTAAGTGTGTTTTCTAGTTTATAGAATTAGTTTGATTTCTCATATGGTCATATTTATTTTAATGTTGAATGTTAAACAACAAAGTTAACAAGTTTTGCAAACATGGCATCAGTGTCTATTTAAATAATATTTGAAGCCAAAATTTAGCATTAAAATGGAAAAAACCTTACAATTTGGTGAACATTTCTGACAAGAGGCTCAACAAGGCTCATGTTCAAACCTAGTTGCTATAATCCCTTGTCTGAAATGTTTAAAGGGGCAACTCTCCTATAAAAAGGAGATTATACGAGATCTTCTCATAATGGAGGTGGCAAATTTGAATTGTGACAGATAGTGTATACAAGATGATTTTTTCTGGAATCTTTACAATTAAGGCAAATTAAAAGCTAAAATTTGTCATATATATCAGCCCAATACCAGAGAACAATCAAGGAAATTTACCTTGTATTTATGTCTTAAATAGGATTTAAAATTTCGAATTGATTCAATTTGGTTGTTGTTCACACCTGAGTAACCAACAATGATTGACAAGACAAGTGTTTATGTTTACCTTAGTAATTGTTATCTGTCACGTGTGTATTTGGCGCCAAAAATCAAGAAAAGAAATAAAATCCATTCCTTTCTTTTAATAATCTAATTTATATCCCATTTTAAGTTGAATGATCAAATAATGTTTCCGACTCACAAAAGATAGTCAAGTAGAGAAATCAGGTGAATCACAAAAAGAATAAAAGACAAATTTTAAGTTTGTTATTGTCATAAACATATAAATTAAACTTCATCACTCTCATTTATGTCCTATCCTATATAATTTATTCCTGGTGGGTTAGGATACTAGTAAAGCTCTGACTAGTTTCAATACACAAATGGGCATTATTTCACGCCTAGTGATTACAAAGTTATCTAAATTATTGTTTGACAATGCTTCATGCTTTCTTTCTAAGTATTGTTATTTTTACCAAACTCCTCGATCATCTAAAAGTTTTATATAGGTTTTTCCTCAACAAATTATTTCCTGGTCTTGGAGCCTGACCTTGTCCTAACTACTGTTGTCTACATGTAGTAATGCATGGAATACAAAGACAATGACTACACAAGTTTTGTTGTACATTATCATTATGAATATCGCCATCACTATCATTGTCATCACCACCATTATCATTTCCGTCATTTCTTGAACAGTGGGTTATTGACACTTCAATAAGTTCATCTACAGCCTGCTTATTGCTTATTTCTGTGTTTCGTATACTGGTATATCTAGTTTTGGTGGGGAAATCGGGAATGAGGATTGTTGGTTTCATAACACAGAAAAATTTAGACATGAATTAAAGGTCAAGATAAAATGTATTGCTGGAATGCCATTAGCAATAAGGGTGTGTTACTGTAAGATGACCATAAATTTGAGGTTTAGTGTCTTGTGGTCAAGATACATTGTTGATAATTAAAAGATATAACAATTTAATTTTGGCTAATCTAGTGAAAATATTTCACTTTTATCAGTTGTAGTTGGTAGAATCCCACATGCCATCTAATATGGATCAAAACTTTGTGAATTTTTTGTTAGAACAAAAAATGTCAGGAATAAAATTTTCACTTTGTGTATATATAAAAATAATTTAGGATTAAACTTCTATGGACAAAATTATATACCTAACACCATTTATAGTAAGTACTTTAATTTGTTAAATCTTTATATTTGCCATGTGAACATTCTATTAACAACATCCAGGTGTCTATAAATAGAACACAGGTAAAGGCTAAATTATCATAAACACGCCCACAAAACTCGCTACCCCGGTAGCGAAAGTTGCCCCTTCAACCCTCAGGTGATATTTCCCTATCCTACAAGGATACTCACAATGGATTATGTTTAATGACGTTCTTTTATTTTACTTTAACATATTTTTTGTTTATTTCAGTACCAAGAAGAAAATGCATACAGCAAGGTAAATGTTGTTTTTCGATTTAATTCACTTTATCAAACACTCAAGAAAGATCAATGTAATATTTATTGGGTTTCCACAAATTTAAAATAATTAGTAGCCAAATTTCCAAAATTTGTGAAAATATAGTCCTTTTTAAAGTATTTTTCGACAAATTTGCTAAAATAGGTTACTTTTTGAAAGAATTCCTCAGAAATTAGTAGCTAATGGCGATTTTGGCTACCAGGAATGGAAACATATATTTATTCTTTATGTTAGTTTATTATGATTAAAAAGAGCAGCAAAAAAAATCTCTGTCTGTGCAAGGTAGCTTAAACAATCTTTTTCTGCCAAGGTTTACCAATGAAATCAGAAGTGTATCAATTGTTGATAATGTTGAAATTGATTTAAAATTCAACTTATGTATTTTGTATTGCAAGAAATAGAATCAATCACTATTTGTAGTGTGAGATAGGAAAACTAAACCCTCATTATAATATATAGTTTGTTCAGAACTTAGCAAGTGTCTTTATGTGTCAAATATATTGGAACTTGGATTTAGATTTCACTGTCTGGTACCACAAGTAGTGATACAGTAAAACACGAATATAATGAACACGCTTACAACGAATACATGGATAGTACAAAGTCAAATATTGGACCCAGCTGCTCCTCTATATAAGTCTATATATAACAATATAACAAAGTTGCTTTATAACAAAGTTAAAAATAGAGTCCCCAGGGCTTCGTCATAAACTTGTTTTACTGTACCCCGGTTGATTGTATTAATATACTGAATTAAATCCTAACTTTACATCACAGTTGTCTTTTATACTGGTGTTAAGATGGTGTCACTGATGCAATTCTTTCTAACCTAGAAAAATCGTCCAATTTACAAATTATACTTTTGATCATTTACGAGGTCTTTGGGGCTAAAGATTTAGCTGCTGAGTAAGACTCTTTACTGTATGTCTTCTATCAAGAATATGTTGATTTCATTCTACATTTTAGGCATTTAGTTCATATATATGTAGAACCAATAAAAATAAAGTAATAATAAAGATGATAATAAAAAAGAAGAAAATTACCTTAACAATACTATACAATGAATACATTATAAATGTCTTCTACTTATTTTGTAGTTTCTTAACGAGCATGGTGGTAGCAGTAATGCCTACACTTCATCAGAACATACCAATTTCTTCTTTGATGTTGCTCCAGAACATTTAAATGGTGCTCTAGACAGGTATGTTAAACAAGATGTCACTTTTTACACCCCTGCAAACCATGTTTGGGGGGTGTAACTATGAATCACCCGTCCACCTGTTTGGTTGTCCGTCCCAATATCGTGTCCACTCCATATCTTCCATGTCTATAGATAGATTTTTATCAAACTTGGCACAAATGTTAACCAGCATCAGACAATGTTTCCCATACAATATTTAGAGGCACAAGTCAAGAGCACAAGGTCAAATCTAAAAAATAACAACTCAGTAATGTTTAGGAAATGGGTATTCTTCTCTCAAGGAAATCACTCTTGTCACTCCAGAAATATTCAATTGAATGTGCTAATGGCTGTTTGTATATCAATCATGCACATGGTTGGGAAAAGCCTAAATTTCCTAGTTGGGATTTATTTTGGGGACACATTTGAAATGTCACAAAAGTGACATTCCATTTCCATGATTTCAGATATAACTTGTTAATTATACAATTTGTCTTCTTGTTTCAGATTTGCACAGTTTTTCCTTTGTCCACTTTTTACTGAATCTGCCTCTGATAGAGAGGTGAATGCTGTAAACTCAGAGAATGACAAAAACTTACAAAGTGACCCCTGGAGACTACACCAGTTAGAGAAATCCTTAGCTGATCCCAGTCACGATTTCAGCAAATTTGGAACAGGTAGATATTGTACAACTGTAAATTTTCATTTACTACTAGGCTTAAATAAGTAAGTGAAAAATATTGATCTTTATAAACATTGGATTTTCTGTGTAAATGAAGCATAATTTACTGCCACAGAAATAGTGATTCAGACTGTAGGTATGATATATACAATCTACTAGAAGATCTTTTCTAATCCTTTTTCTGCTTGGGTTCACATAAGGCCATCACCAGAGACTTTCATTTCTGTTTAGCATTTCTAGCATTGCAGTGCTATATTTGTCCCCATGTCCAACCTTTAAATCTATTTATTGATGGATCTTCTCCACATATCATTTGGTGTGCCTCTCTACCTCTTGCCTGGTGATGTCTATCACATTGCCATCCTTGTTTTGGTGTGCCTCTCTTCCTCTTGCCTGGTGATGTCTATCACATTGCCACCCTTGGGTTGGCATGCCTCTCTTCCTCTTGCCTGGTGATGTCTATCACATTGCCACCCTTGGGTTGGTGTGCCTCTCTTCCTCTTGCCTGGTGATGGTCTATCACATTGCCACCCTTGGGTTGGTGTGCCTCTCTTCCTCTTGCCTGGTGATGTCTATCACATTGCCATCCTTGGGTTGGTGTGCCTCTCTTCCTCTTGCCTGGTGATGTCTATCACATTGCCACCCTTGGGTTGGTGTGCCTCTCTTCCTCTTGCCTGGTGATGTCTATCACATTGCCACCCTTGGGTTGGTGTGCCTCTCTTTCTCTTGCCTGGTGATGTCTATCACATTGCCACCCTTGGGTTGGTGTGCCTCTCTTCCTCTTGCCTGGTGATGTCTATCACATTGCCACCCTTGGGTTGGTGTGCCTCTCTTTCTCTTGCCTGGTGATGTCTATCACATTGCCACCCTTTGAATAGATTCAGCATGCATTCTGTTAACATGTCCTACCCATTTCCATTTTCTTTTTTTGATGGCCTCATATAGAGGCATGGTGTTTGTTCTCTCATCGAGTTCCTTGTTGGATATGGTATGTGGCCAAATGATTCAAAGAATCGTGCATAGAGATAGAGTTGAAGACATTTACATCGTAGCTCATTGAAGATAGCATTTTTGGTTGTCTATGATTCTGTCCCAAACAGGTGTAGCTCATTGAAGATAGCGTTTTTGGTTGTCTATGATTCTGTCCCAAACAGGTGTAGCTCATTGAAGATAGCATTTTTGGTTGTCTATTATTCTGTCCCAAACAGGTGTAGCTCATTGAAGATAGCATTTTTGGTTGTCTATGATTCTGTCACAAACAGGTGTAGCTCATTGAAGATAGCATTTTTGGTTGTCTATGATTCTGTCACAGGTGTACTCCTAAGACTACTAATACTATACAGATGTACACTTGTCAATGCTTTGTAGTCAAATTTTGATTTATAGATTTGATTTTTTGAAGATTTTGCAGCATATGAAAAATTAATATTAACTTAATGATCTAAATTTATGCAACAGAGTTTTTTTTTTCTTGAAAAAAATCAACTAATTTTTTTTTAAGTTTTGGGGGAAAATATAAAAATGCAGGTAAAATATACTGTTTATGATAATGAAATTTCAGTTGATAAAAAAAATCAGCTTTAGCAGAATTAATGTATATTTTCAACAATTTAATTTTTTGAAGATTTCTAGTCTGTATTGATATGACCTGTTTTAAACATGTATAATAATCTATGGATGGCAGTGTATTATTAGGTATGATACATGTATAATATTACATTTCAGGGAATAAAGAGACCCTGGATACAATACCTAAATCACAAGGATTAAACACTAGAGATGAATTGTTAAAGTTCCATTCCAAGTATTACTCTTCTAACATAATGGGATTGTGTGTACTAGGAAAAGGTAATATAAATCTCTCTCTCTCTCTCTCTCTCTCTCTCTCTCTCTCTCTCTCTCTCTCTCTCTCTCTCAACTTTTTATACCTTACAGTTAATAATATGTTATAACAATATAACAAGTCGCTTATATTAAAAACATAGTCCCCAAAATTCTGTTATAAACTTGTTTTACTGTGTATAAATCAACCAAATATACTGCTTATAAATACAATGCAAAGAAAAAAACAATATGCAAGTATACTTGTAAACTCAATATACATACAGCATGTACAGATTCTTTATGTTTTCATTTGGCCTACATTTTGTAAGTGATGCCACATGTAGGTTCTGCATGGTTTTTGTCATGTGACTTTAGTCTTGTGACTTATTTGGATTGCTATATAAGTCTAGTCACTTCAATTGATACCATAATACAGCGAATGATTAGACTTACCTTTAAGCAAAATATTTTCCCTGGTGTCAGAAAATCGTCCGGTCAGTGCAAAATCAAATGACTGACAGAAGACTGTTAGGCTTTGATTTACTTTGACTTAATAATCTTGTCATTTCTATTAACAGATTCTTTAGATGAACTTTGTGAACTTGTTGTACCCTTGTTTGCAAATGTGCAGAATAAAAATGTGACAATTCCTGAGTGGACCACACATCCATATGGACCAGAACAAGTAAAGGTCTGTATGTCTAAAATTTAAGTCACTAAAGATACAATTCAGAGTTTTATATATATTTGGTTTTTTTTTCCATTTTTAATTAGTGATGTTGTAATTATGGCTGAGGATCAACCATTGGTCATTATCAGAGCAGCGATTCTAATAATTGATCAAGTCCATTTCCTTTCTATTTTTTTTTCTTCATAAAAACAACATGTTGAATGATGATTTGATAATTAATCCATATTCAGGGACCACATCTAGATTTAAGTTTGGGAGGTGTTTTATTTTTTAAGAGGGTGATGCAATGAAAAAATAAAAAAAATCACAATCCCATAGCAAGCAACTAGCAAATGAAACACATGAACTAGGGAAGTGAGGCCGGATGCTCTGGAAGGGTATGAGCAACCACATGTATATAAGTGTATATATATATAGATATATATGAGTAATTCTTGTTGAAATGTTATTATTTTCACTTTTGTAGACTATATGTTATGCTGTACCAGTTAAAGATATCAGGAACTTGTCCCTCAGTTGGCCTATACCAGACTTACACGCCTACTACCAGTCTAATGTAAGATACACTTATAATCTACTATACATTGTTTTTGTGAAACTAACAGAAACCTCAACATAAGTAAATATGATAAGTTGTTATTGTCCTATGTTTCCTTCTGGGTACTTAAAATCCCCATTGGCAACAATTTCTAAGAAATTCTTTCTAAAATTAACTATAAGGATTTTTTTAAAAAAGAACTTTATTTTCACAGTTTTGGAAAGTTGTCTAGTAACAATTTTAAAATGGTGGAAACATAACATTATCTAGTCTTAAAAAACTGCACATAAAGTAGTCATGTTTATTTCCATCTTGTTATTAAGTATTTGATTAGGTTTTAAGTATTTGATTAAGAGATGGTAAGGTTTTTTTGATAGGAGGTGCAAGGTTTTGGATTTGGAGACATTAAGGGATTGGGAGAGAGAGTACATACATGTATGTTGTCTAATTCATTTACAAGACCATCATTTCAGAATTCTTATATTCTTGTTTATATGTAATATGTTGGTGTTTTTTTCAGCCAGGACATTATTTAGGACATCTTATAGGACATGAAGGATCTGGAAGTTTATTGTCAGAACTTAAAGCTAGAGGTAAGTCAATAAAAAACCTGTCTTAATTAAATCCTGAGTAGGAAACCAAAAATTTGTTTTATCTAAACACAGATTAAATAAAAAGATTGTATTAAACCAAATCCAGCAAATATCAAAAACCTAGCTTAACAAAGCCTTAGGGAAACCAAAAACCTGTCTTAATTTAATCCTGAGTAAACCAAAAGCCTTTCTAAACCAAATCTTGAGAAAATGAAAACCAGGATAAACAAAGCTATAGGGAAACCAAATTGAAAAACATGTCTTACATGTATGTAAACCCTGAGTAAATTGGAAGCTTGTCTAAATTGTATCCTGTGTAACAAAAAACCTGACTAAACCAAGTGTTCATTTACAAGAACCAGTGCCTGTCTTCATTTGAATCCTGAGTAAACCAAAAAATCTGTCTTAATTAAATCCTGAGTAAACTGAAAACCTGTCTGAATGGAAGTCTTAGTAAACCAAAATCTTGTCTGAACCGAATCATGTCAAAACGAAAAATCTGTCTAAACCAAGACCTCATTACACCAAAAATGTGTTTAAACCAAGTCCTGAATAAATGAAAAACTGTATTTTGAACAGGTATTGGGAAATACATTATGATGTTAATGAATTAATAACATGGATTATATAAAAAAAATGCTAGTCCCAAAGATGATAGGTTTAATTGTACTTCTGTATATAGCAGTGAATACTTTTACATTTGTTTATAGGATGGGTGGTGGCCAGTCCGGTGGTGCCATGGCTGTGTTCTTCAAAGTTGATGTATGATTGTATGATATTATAAAGAAAACTTTTACATTTATTTATAGGTTGGGTAAACACCTTGTGTGGTGGCCAATCTGGTGGTGCCAATGGCTTATGTTTTCAAAGTAGATGTTGATTTAACTGAGGAAGGTTTAGGTAATCATATTGTTTTCTAAATACAGCAAAGAAATAAAGGAAGTGATGAAAGATGTTTTACATTGCATTCAAATTCTTTCAGTTAGAATCAGGTGGTCAGTTCAGGGAGAATGGAAAACCAGAGTGTCGAGAAAAGCAAGCAAACTGAAAACTTACTAATTCTAGAATCTGGTCACATGGGATTTAATCCTAGGTGGTAAGAGATGCTGTGATCCATAAGCGTGTGATTTAGGTCACTCAGCAAAGAAATAAAGATAAAATATTGATTTTACCTTAAAGTGTCACAAACCAATGTCTCAAAACATATTGATATGTGTTTGAAATATTTGCTTCCCAACCAAGTAGATGAAATCAACATTTGTGTTCCCTAAAACATGAACTCCATAATAAATATTTAAATTAAAGGTCAAACGAACAGGTCTATGTCACTTGCCTATATATGCTTATATACCTAATGAATTGATTTGTATAGTCTTTGTTAATCAGCATAATTTTCAATATAAACAAACAAATTCATTGAATTAGGATTCCCAGCCAGTATTTGCCTTTCAGTCAATGGGCCATAAAATGAGCAAACCAACTCAGGTTAGCGATATGCATCTCTTATCAATTGTGATGTCTTACACCAAGTTTTGTAAATTCAGTTAAGAAGTGTCTGGAATGACAGACCAACAGAAATTCAAATATAATGTTCCTCTTTTTGGAATGCAAGAGATAAAAAAAATGATATTTTATATTTTCTTCTATCTAGAGCACATAGATGACATAATAACCTTGACCTACCAGTATATCAACATGTTAAAGCAAGACCAACCACAGGAGTGGGTGTTTAAAGAATGTCAGGTAAGTCATAGTGTCATGGTTTCTATTTCTCCAAATAGTCTGCACTACAGTAGCTTAGTTGGTAGAGTGCTTTTTTATGTGGGAGGTCATAGGGTTGAACCCTCCAGGTCTGACCAAGACTTGAAAATAGGTAGTGATTGTTCTTTTGCCAAGCACTCTGCATTTAGAAATGAAAGTCACAGGGTCATTTGGAAGAGACCTTAAAAACTGATACCTTGTGTCACAGCAGGCATGGAATGTTAAAGAACTCTCCCTGCACATTCCCTAGAGCGCACTGCAAAGGTAAAAATTTCTGCCACCACCTACAGCTGGTGAAATATTCTTGAATGGAATGTAAAACCCTATTCGATCTGCATTGGCAGTCTAATGAAACCCTCTACCATTTTTGGGTGGAATAGAATTTTTTTAATACAAGGGTTCCTCATTTAAAACCTATGCAAGCTTTAACGATCCAAGACTAGGGTGGGAATCAAAAATGTATTCAGCAGAAATTGTGAATGGAACATGATGAAAATGCTTACCCTGTTGTGAGGATATAAGAATATATTATGACCAGGAACAATCTTTGAGTTGAGTAGATGTGCCAATGACTATGCATATCTTGATCACGCACATGGTTGGGAAAACATGGATTTCCCAGTTGGGGTTTGTTTGGTGAATACTTGGGAAATGGCATCCCATTTTAGTTATAAAACTTGTTATTTTTGTTTTTTATTTAACCTTTAGGATTTAAGTGCCATGACTTTCAGGTTTAAAGATAAAGAAAAGCCAAGAGCCTATGCACAGCATTTATCCTCGTCACTTCATGAAGTAAGTTTTTGTCATCACATAGACTTTTGACACATTTTATCAAACATTTTATACATGTATATTGGATGTTTTATCATTTGTTTAATTCAATTAAGAATGAAATTTAATACAATAAAACTTCTATTCATTGTTACCATTTTTTAGTCAGATTTTAGCATAATAAAGGAATTTGGCGATAGATCGAGGGGAAACTCCAAAAAATAATAGTAATAATAATAATAATTATGGAAATAGATTTTCCAGCTTTAAAACACTGTGGTGTTAAGTGAGGTATCAAAGATATTGAAAGGCATTTTAACAAGGTTTAACTGTGTTTGATGTACTGGAAGTTTTATCTTTTATTTTATTTTCAATATTTCTTATTAGTTTGCAAAATATTTGTGTAACCAATGACCAAAAATTTTCAGAAAAAAGTAAAATACCTACTGGCCGTAGTTTGTTTTTAGACTGAAACCTGAAACACAAATATTTTTTTGTTTGGCCTAATTTCAATCTTGTGTTAAATTTTAGTTGCTGCTTTATTTCAGAAATATCCAATGCAAGAGGTTTTAAGTGGGCCGTATCTGTTATCCGAATTCCGTCCAGACCTTATAAACATGATTGTAGAAAAACTCATCCCAGATAATATGAGGTAAACATAATATAGAAAGAAATTTAATGTAGTATTGTCCATAAAGTTCATTCTCTTTAGCTAAAGTTTTATCAGCTAACTCAGGATTCATTTTAGGAGGGACTGTGTGACCATTCATCCCTTATTTTGCCAATTGACTCCATTGCTAAGGTCATAGTGGGTCATATTTAACATTGTGTGAATGAAAAATATTTATGTTTTATTTATTGTTATAGACAAAAGTTTTTGAAAGTGTCCCCTCTGATTAATACTAGATTGAACACTGTTAATTCAATGCAAAAACCCCTTAATTGAAGCATCAGGTCCTGGAGACTTGCCCCTTGCTGTAGCTACCCAACTACATGTACCTTGACATATTTTTAGGTCCAGCATACTCAAATGTGTGTGCGTGGCTTGATAAAAGAGTCGATTTTTACCTTGCTAATGTTTGCACTTACAGATAACAGCTCTCTCACTGACTAGGTCTGAGTGAAGTTGATTAACAGTGTTTTACACCAATGTCACCAGCCACCAACTTTTGGCAAGCAAACTATGAAATTTAATGCCTAATGAGTTATTGTACCAGGGTTAAGGGAGAAGAACTATGATCCAATATGATCTATTAGTGCTTCAGGCCACTTTACCATTGAGACCCCTACTTAGGTTACACTCGGTGCATATTAAAGTTGTAAAAGTTTGTCAGGCGTCTAAAGATTAGGGATTTTCTTTTGGTACTCTGGGTTTCCCCACCATTATTGATCACCTTGATCATGTTGATATGCATGTAATTGAAACAATTTGACAAGAAAAAAACCCACCATTTCAGTCAACCAATGCGTAGTAATAATATTGAGTGTTAATTTTAGAGTTGCAGTTGTTGCCAAGAAATTTGAACCAAAAGCAAAAGAAACAGAAAAATGGTATGGGACCAACTATCATCTAGAAAAAATTCCAGACGAAAAAATCAAGGTATTGTGATTTTTTCTGACTTTTTTTTTATTCGAATCAAATTATAACATGAAAAACTCATTTATAATACTAACGTATGGTTGTGGTTTGAAGTCTTCTGTAAAATAAAAACATAAATAAAGGATTATTTGGGTCAAAAAAGAATGCTGGCAATAAAACAGGTATTAAAACCATTATAGGTCATTACAGCAACTCACAGAGTTAAGAGGTGTGTAAGTTAATTTGGTTGTTTTTGAAACAGAAAAGGTCTTCTTTTCTTTTCCTTTTGCTTGTGCTGTTAGCCATTATAGGGAGATAGAGTTATCAGTTAGCTGCAAGGCGTGTGGCCTGGATGAGGGACTCATGGTCTGTGAGAGTGTATGCCACTGAGTCATCCCATCAGATTCTGGGTCTACCTCTCTGCTGCAAGGCGTGTGGCCTGGATGAGGGACTCGTGGTCTGTAAGAGTGTATGCCACTGAGTCATCCCATCAGATTCTGGGTCTACCTCTCTGCTGCAAGGCGTGTGGCCTGGATGAGGGACTCATGGTCTGTGAGAGTGTATACCACTGAGTCATCCCATCAGATTCTGGGTCTACCTCTCTGCTGCAAGGCGTGTGGCCTGGATGAGGGACTCATGGTCTGTGAGAGTGTATGCCACTGAGTCATCCCATCAGATTCTGGGTCTACCTCTCTGCTGCAAGGCGTGTGGCCTGGATGAGGGACTCATGGTCTGTAAGAGTGTATGCCACTGAGTCATCCCATCAGATTCTGGGTCTACCTCTCACTTACATGCCAGAGTACCTGAGTGTGTATACTTGTTGGACTGGTTGGTTGGTAGGCATACAAGTGAGGTTTCCAAACCAGTTGATCCTCTGTTGTTTAGTCTGTTGTATGACTTGTGTTGTTCCTACCATATAATTCATTGCCTCATTCGTGATCTTGTCTCGTCTTATCTTCCTCAAGCATATCACTTGTGAACCTTGACTCTTCTCATCTTGTTCACTGCTTTCCTTAAGTATATCACTTGTGAAACTTATCCCATATATATGGTCTTGGTTACTGCTTTCCTCAAGCATTGCATCTCACAAGTGGTCAGTTATAACATTTTTACTAATCAACCATATTACCAGTCAGGTTTCAATACTATGACAACTCAACTTATCAACTTGGCTTCACCAGTGAGATAATTTACAGTAGGTTTATATAATTTTACATTTTTCTCTATTCTTTTTTCTGTATATAATTATTTTACATCTGTTACAATTGTCTTACCAAAAAAAAAAACTTGCTACTTTAAATTGAAAATTCCAATAACCTAAAAAAATAATATTTTCGTCATAGTGTTTTATTACTTCAAACATCTTTCATTAAGCTGACCTAATATTTTAAAAAAGAAATATTTTATGTAAACAATTAAGAAAGTTCGGTGAACCAGAACCAATGCTTATAATGTTAACCAAATAACATTTCTAGTTTGATTGGAGGTGTTCATCTAGTTGTCTCTATGTAATCTTTAATACAACTAAATGTATGCAATAAACAATAATTAAAATTGTGTTTGAGCAATAAAAATTATTATTATTATCATTAACAAGTTCAAATAATTCAATTCTCCTTTGTTATAATCATTTCTGTTGATTGGATTGACTCTCAGTAACATCATCTTATTATGGATTGGCTCTCAGTAACATCATCTTATTATGGATGACACACAGAGACATATGAATTCCTACACCATATTGATGCAATTTTTACTTGCTACAGCTATATTGTTGTTTAAATTATTGATTTTTTTGTACGAATTATTCAGTGTGCAAAATGTCGAATTCTTTCATACTTCTATAACAGGAAGAAAATAATTTCATTTATATATCAACACATCAACCAATTGTTTTTGATGTGCAGTGAAGCCTCTTTACACTGGTGATCACTATGGCAACCTAGTTGGTAGAGTGCTTGCTTTGTATGTGGGATGTCTTTGGTTTGAACCCTGGTCGAGTTTGACAAAAACATGAAATATATAACGAGTGTTTTTCGCCAATCACTTGGCATTTAGAAATGAAAATCACCTTTTTCACAGCAATTTGGCATTAGTTTGATCTAGTGGTGTGACACCTGTAAGTTGTAACTAACTATTAAAAAAGTCATTAATAAAACATATCAAAGTTTGTAATATCTGAAAACTCTTGCCTAGCTATAAACTACATTTATTGGGTCCTCCAAACTTTAGGGTTTGACTTGTATATATTGTGTTGTAGTGGGGCTTAGCTAGTTGTGGTGTTGTAGATATAATAGTGATTTACTGTCAGAACTTCTGTTCCAGATCTTTAAGTTTTGTAGTAGAACAATTGTTTTTCACCCTGCAGGGCCGCCGGTTTCAATCCTCAGCCTGGGCACTCGATGAGGAAGTAGATTTTATTCAGGTTTTTATTGCCTCCTGTCTTAATGTTAATTCATTTCTCATTAAAATTTTCATTAAGGAAATATTGTTTTAGAATTGAAAGATTTTAAAATGTTTCAAAACATTAGAAAAAATTACACACAAACACAAACATACCAGTCCATGTTCAAATCACAATCCTAAAAGCAGTGTTAAAACTTTGAAAATTATCAAGTTAAGTTAAACATGTTGTGCACTTCTTCGAAGGAAGTGAAGTTCTGCCTAGCCAGCTACACCTGCCATGTGAAACCAAAACCAGAAACAAAAGGAACATGGAACTATGGACATCTAATATATCCAGAATAATATTGGATACATAGACATCATACTTATTAACAATATTGTAATGACGGACTTAGAACTTTTTGATATGTTTGCAATATCCCCAAGTCAAGAATTTATTTGTAAGCATTTTGAGTTGAGTTTTTATATGTATATATCATTTTATGCCTTTTTAGCTCACCTGAGCCAAAGGCTCAAGTGAGCTTTTCTGATCACAATTTGTCCGTTGTCTGTCGTCGTCGTTGTCGTCGTCGTCGTAAACTTTTCACATTTTCATCTTCTTCTCACGAACCACTGGGCAGATTTCAACCAAATTTGGCACAAAGCACCACTAGGTGAAGGGGATTCAAGTTTGTTCAAATGAAGGGCCACACCCTCTTTAAAGGGGAGATAATTGAGAATTGTTGAAACTTTGTTGGTATTTTTCAAAAATCTTCTTCTCAAAAACTATTCGGCCTGTAAAGCTTAAACTTTTGTGGAGGCATCCTTAGGAAGTGTAGATTCAAGTTTGTTCAAATCATGGTCCCCGGGGGTAGGGAGGGGCCACAAGAGGGGGATCAAGTTTTACATAGGAGTATATAGAGAAAATCTTTAAAAATCTTCTTCTCAAAAACTATTAGGCCTGAAAAGCTCAAATTAAAATGGAAGCATCCTGAGGTAGTGTAGATTCAAGTTTGTTCAAATCATGGTCCCCGGGGGTAGGGAGGGGTCACAAGAGGGGGATCAAGTTTTACATAGGAATATATAAAGAAAATTTTTAAAAATCTTTTTCTCAAAAACTATTAGGCCAGAAAAGCTCAAATTAAAATGGAAGCATCCTCAGGTAGTGTAGATTCAAGTTTGTTCAAATCATAGTCCCTGGGGGTAGGGTGGGGCCACAAGAGGGGGTTCAAGTTTTACACAGGAATATATATATAGAGAGAATCTTTAAAAATCTTCTCCTCAAAAACTATTAGGCCAGGAAAGCTCAAATTAAAATGGAAGCATCCTCAGGTAGTGTAGATTCAAGTTTGTTCAAATCATGGTCCCCGGGGGTAGGGAGGGGCCACAAGAGGGGGATCAAGTTTTACATAGGAGTATATAGAGAAAATCTTTAAAAATCTTCTTCTCAAAAACTATTAGGCCTGAAAAGATCAAATTAAAATGGAAGCATCCTCAGGTAGTGTAGATTCAAGTTTGTTCAAATCATGGTCCCCGGGGGTAGGGAGGGGCCACAAGAGGGGGATCAAGTTTTACATAGGAGTATATAGAGAAAATCTTTAAAATCTTCTTCTCAAAAACTATTAGGCCTGAAAAGCTCAAATTAAAATGGAAGCATCCTGAGGTAGTGTAGATTCAAGTTTGTTCAAATCATGGTCCCCGGGGGTAGGGAGGGGTCACAAGAGGGGGATCAAGTTTTACATAGGAATATATAAAGAAAATTTTTAAAAATCTTTTTCTCAAAAACTATTAGGCCAGAAAAGCTCAAATTAAAATGGAAGCATCCTCAGGTAGTGTAGATTCAAGTTTGTTCAAATCATAGTCCCTGGGGGTAGGGTGGGGCCACAAGAGGGGGTTCAAGTTTTACACAGGAATATATAGAGAGAATCTTTAAAAATCTTCTCCTCAAAAACTATTAGGCCAGGAAAGCTCAAATTAAAATGGAAGCATCCTCAGGTAGTGTAGATTCAAGTTTGTTCAAATCATGGTCCCCGGGGGTAGGGAGGGGCCACAAGAGGGGGATCAAGTTTTACATAGGAGTATATAGAGAAAATCTTTAAAAATCTTCTTCTCAAAAACTATTAGGCCTGAAAAGCTCAAATTAAAATGGAAGCATCCTCAGGTAGTGTAGATTCAAGTTTGTTCAAATCATGGTCCCCGGGGGTAGGGAGGGGCCACAAGAGGGGGATCAAGTTTTACATAGGAGTATATAGAGAAAATCTTTAAAAATCTTCTTCTCAAAAACTATTAGGCCTGAAAAGCTCAAATTAAAATGGAAGCATCCTGAGGTAGTGTAGATTCAAGTTTGTTCAAATCATGGTCCCCGGGGGTAGGGAGGGGTCACAAGAGGGGGATCAAGTTTTACATAGGAATATATAAAGAAAATTTTTAAAAATCTTTTTCTCAAAAACTATTAGGCCAGAAAAGCTCAAATTAAAATGGAAGCATCCTCAGGTAGTGTAGATTCAAGTTTGTTCAAATCATAGTCCCTGGGGGTAGGGTGGGGCCACAAGAGGGGGTTCAAGTTTTACACAGGAATATATAGAGAGAATCTTTAAAAATCTTCTCCTCAAAAACTATTAGGCCTGAAAAGCTCAAATTAAAATGGAAGCATCCTCAGGTAGTGTAGATTCAAGTTTGTTCAAATCATGGTCCCCGGGGGTAGGGAGGGGCCACAAGAGGGGGATCAAGTTTTACATAGGAGTATATAGAGAAAATCTTTAAAAATCTTCTTCTCAAAAACTATTAGGCCTGAAAAGCTCAAATTAAAATGGAAGCATCCTCAGGTAGTGTAGATTCAAGTTTGTTCAAATCATGGTCCCCGGGGGTAGGGAGGGGTCACAAGAGGGGGATCAAGTTTTACATAGGAATATATAAAGAAAATTTTTTAAAATCTTTTTCTCAAAAACTATTAGGCCAGAAAAGCTCAAATTAAAATGGAAGCATCCTCAGGTAGTGTAGATTCAAGTTTGTTCAAATCATAGTCCCTGGGGCTAGGGTGGGGCCACAAGAGGGGGGTCAAGTTTTACACAGGAATATATAGAGAGAATCTTTAAAAATCTTCTCCTCAAAAACTATTAGGCCAGGAAAGCTCAAATTAAAATGGAAGCATCCTCAGGTAGTGTAGATTCAAGTTTGTTCAAATCATGGTTAAATAATAGTGTATTTTCCATGCTGTATTCTTTTATATAAGTATTTTGATATAAAGTTAAATATATTGTTCATGAGAAATATATTAATTGTACTTGTATTTAAAAGCTAATTTTTAATGTAAATCCTGCTGTATTCTATAATTTCTATTTGCCATTTCCCGATTACAGTATTCGGCCTATGCATTTTCTCTCTTTTGAGATTGGTAGATTGCATGATGAAAATTTTTTTTAAAATTATTTCATTGGTTGAAATGCTGTAAGAAAAAGGTAACGGAATAAGCCGAGGCTTGTCGAAACATCAACCTTTTACGGTACATAGAAATACTTACAAATTGTTTAGTGAAAAGCATCGGTAGGAAGTATAGATTTCAGTTTGTACAAAACCTCCCTCCCCTGCACTCACTTCAATACTGAACTCATTTCGGCTTCTACCTAGCAAGTTGCTCAGGTGAGCGATGTGGCCCTTGGGCCTCTTGTTAAATATTATGATGAAAAAGATTGAACTAAAATAAGTAGAAGAACATGTTTGATAAAATTTAATTTTAATTAAATTTCAATCACATAAAAAATTTCACTATATTTTCTTACATTTGATTGTTACCATGGTTACATTACCTTCTTACCTTTTGTGAATTTAATGATCACTCATTCTTTATAATCTTGTCCCTTTAAGTGTCTGTTTTTATTTTTTCTATTTTTTTTTTATTTATCTATCTTGGTGTCCCATTGTTAGAAATGATAACTATTTGTTCTTTTTTTAATAAATGTACATGTACTTATCAAAGTTATTAAAATAATTTGCTACGAGATATCCTTATTCTAGCATTCTTCCATACCTAAAAAAACTGAACATTTTTGCTCTAGTTTTCTCATCTCTATTTCTTCTGGCACTTCTCTCCAATCCAGTTTTCCCATCTCTTGTAGCAAATTTATCCTGGAAACTGTCTTCATCATCCTTCATCGTTTCTTTTTGTTTTTCATCCTCCATTATGTTTAGTTTGATATTTCTCCTTACTCCGGGATTCCCAACAGGATAATTGTCAATTTCATTGTTTAAATTTTTAGCTCACCTGAGCCAAAAGGCTCAGATGAGCTATTGCTATCTATCACCGTCCGTCGTCCGTCGTGCGTCGTCCGTCGTGCGTAAACTTTACATTTTAATCTTCTCCTCCAAAACTACTCAGCCAAATTTGATGAAACTTGGTGATTATTATGCCTGGGTAACAGCCTTCCAAAATTGTGTTCGGGGTTTGACCACGCCCAACAATATGGCTGCCGTTACTATAAATAGCCAAAAGACAAAAAAATCTTCTTCTCTGAAACCAAAAGGTGCAGGCAAATTTTGATTAGATTTTTGGATTCAGGATACCTAGATACACTAAAATTGTGTTTTTTATGAAAATTGGACGAAAAATAGGTTACGCGTTTTTTGCGTAAAATTATGTAATTTTTAAAATGAGACATTTATTGTTATAACTTCATAATGGCTGAAGATAATTGTATGGAGTTTTCACTGTTGATCTTGTCTTGCAATTTTCTTCCGATTGATGTCAAGGTCAAAGGTCAAGGTCATGTCCCAGTTTTTGACCTTTGATAAAAAATGCTATTTTTTAAATATTTCTGGTGATAATGATGTAGGATTTTTGGTTAATTGTAGGTATTGACATGACGATCATTTTGATATATCGATTAAGGTCATGGGTTCAAAGGTCAAGGTCACAGATGTACAAGTTTACCAAAATAGTTAATTATCTGCAAAACTATGAACTTTTTGTATAGGCATGTATATTAGAATATTGTAGGTAATGGCCCAATGGTCATTTTGATATATAAATAAAGGCCATGAGTTCAAAGGTCAAGGTCACAGATGTAAACAAGTACTGAAATGTTTATTTATCTCAAAAACTATAGACTTTTTGTATATGCATGTATATTAGAATATTGTAGGTAATGGCCCAATGGTCATTTTGATATATGAATAAAGGTCATGAGTTCAAAGGTCAAGGTCACAGGTGTAAACAAGTACTGAAATGATTATTTATCTCAAAAACTATAGACTTTTTGTATAGGCATGTATATTAGAATATTTTAGTTATTATCCTAACGATCATTTTAATATATGAATGAAGGTCATGGGTTCAAAGGTCAAGTCACAGATGCAAATGAATACCTAAATGGTTAAATATCTTGAAAACTATTAACTTTTTGTATAGGCATGTATATTAGAATATTGTTGGTACTGGCACAGTGGTCATTTTGATATATGAATGAAGAGCATGAGTTTAAATGTTAAGATCACAGATACAAACAAGTACTGAGATGATTATTTATCTCAAAAACTATAAACTTTTTGTATAGGGATGTATATTAGAATATTGGCCTAATTATCATTTTGATATTTGAATGAAGCTCATGGGTTCAAAGGTCACAGGTGAGCGTTAAGGCCCATGGGCCTCTTGTCCTTTTTATTTCCTGGTGAACGCTTTTCTATCTCAAAATGTGGAGGAACTTCCCTTGATTCCATTTCAGCTTGTCTCAGACATTGGCATTTTAAAGGTACAGGCATTGTAAAGCAGGTTACTACGGCCACTGTCATAATACAAAGTTTTACATCAATCATGTTGTACTGAAGTATCTTCTTATGGTGTCTTCTGTTGAGAGTTTGTGTTATAAAGTTACTAAGTTTCTTTCTGTATCTTGAATTCTTGCAATCAAGCTTATATGTATTTCATGTTTAGATGTTTTTGTAAATTTTAACCAATGATATCAATAATGTGGTTATGTGATTAAAGAAGGAAACAGGTTTGTTAAAATTAATTAACAGTTGAAATTGAAATTTTGAAAGAAACAACGGAAATACCAAAATGTTTGTATTTTTACCAGGGGTTTTAAAAATATTTTGGAATAATTGAAATTGAAATTTTGAAAGAAACATAATGAAATTACAAAAATATATTGTATTATATTTTTAAGGGGTTTTAAAAATATTTTAAAGTAATTTAAATTGAAATTTTAAAAGAAATATAACTAAGTACTAAAATTAACGTTACTAGGGTTTTAAAAGCATTTGGAAAATAACTGAAATTTGAGGTATACACTCTTGAAAAAAAAAAGAATATTAAGTATTTTAATACTTAATAAATTCCATCTTTATGATTGGCTAAAACGGTAACACGTGACCATTGGATCTCACATCATATACCACGGATTTTCCGGTGAATATCAAATTCGGTGTACGTCATCGATTTTTGTTGACGTTCTCCGTAAAATGATTAGAACGTCATCAATTAAGTGTACGCAAGTGATTGTGTCTTGTTATTTTTTCATGGAAGGTTGACGTTATGGCATAATCAATTTACAATGTAGTGTGTAATTGATTGTGTCTTATCCGGAATGTCATTTATTTTTTCAAAGAATCAGACTTAAAAAGTCAGATTGATCTAACTAATGCGGGATAATTTTAGTGTGATTAACCAGGGTGGACAGGGAAATCTAACATCGGTAAAATAGTTAGATTGTCTGGTCACAGGTTTGAGAAAACATTGTCAACCGAAGTGCCACAGTGGGTAAATTATATAATAAAACAGTTATGGACTTTTCAGTGGTTGTATATGGTGTGATATTCACCGGAAAAAATAAGTATTGACCTCGGCTGTCGCCTCGATCAATATTTATTTTTCCGGTAAATATCACACCATATACAACCACTGAAAAGTCCATAATTGTATAATATTTTTTGTTTGGCCTTTATAAATAAGAATTAATGAGTAAACTACTGTTTAAATTGGCATCATCATTATTACTGCTATAATGTGTCTAGAAAATGTATACAATATAACAGTATCAATAAAATAATACATTATATTGTAAAAATTATATAGATGATTACAGAAAATGATGCTAAACTGTTAAAACCAGAAAAAACACAGATAAAAAGTTATAAATAAAATACTGTAGTATATGTGTGATAAAACAATATTACTGCTTGATTTAATTGAACAAGTTTAATTCACTACAAAAGTTTAAAATTTCATGTCCTCTTACATTCTATAAAAATCTTGCATCAATGATGCTAAAATGTTAACATCCAATATTTGTTTATTTTGTTCATGTGAATTTCACATGCAATTATAACAAATTTCACATCAAATTATAACGAATTTCACATGAAATTATAACAAATTTCACTTGAATTTCTAGTGAACAAAATTTTGGCTGTGTATCCCTTTTAGTGCAAAGTCAGCACAATCCAACCCAGTTTGTTTGGACAGATTGTTGACCTTGACCAGGGACACATTGTTGAAGTTGTTCTCCATTTATAAAATAAAAAAAGTGCAGATTTTACAGTGCCTAAAAAACTATACTGTCACACTTGCTATATAGATGCTCTTTTCAGTACTTGATGAACAGTTTTTCTGGAGAAAAATGGAGGCATTTCTCTTGATTGTTATTTTGGTTTTTGAATAAATGTTAATAGTATTCTACTAATTCCACCTGCACTGCCCCTTATGAAGCCTGACTGTATCTATTGTTGCTCCATAATTCCAGTTTTAACCAATTTTGCATTGTTACTTCTTTTTTGAAAACCTGAAGATTTGCCAATATTTGCTATTATATATTTTCCATTTTTAAGAATTTTATAGTTGAGAAGGTTACCTAAAGACTGATAATCTTTTCCATTTTGTGATATTTCATTGTTTCCATGGTTACTTAAAGACTGATAATCATTTCCATTTTGTGATATTTCATTGTTTCCATGGTTACTTAAAGACTGATAATCTTTTCCATTTTGTGATATTTCATTGTTTCCATGGTTACTTAAAGACTGATAATCTTTTCCATTTTGTGATATTTCATTGTTTCCATGGTTACTTAAAGACTGATAATCTTTTCCATTTTGTGATATTTCATTGTTTCCAAGGTTACTTAAAGACTGATAATCTTTTCCATTTTGTGATATTTCATTGTTTCCATGGTTACTTAAAGACTGATAATCTTTTCCATTTTGTGATATTTCATTGTTTCCAAGGTTACTTAAAGACTGATAATCTTTTCCATTTTGTGATAATTCATTGTTTCCATGGTTACTCAAATGCTGATAATCTTTTCCATTTTGTGATAATTCATTGTTTCCATGGTTACTCAAATGCTGATAATCTTTTCCATTTTTTGATATTTCATTGTTTCCATGGTTACTTAAAGATTGATAATCTTTTCCATTTTGTGATATTTCATTGTTTCCATGGTTACCTAAAGATTGATAATCTTTTCCATTTTTTGATATTTCATTGTTTCCATGGTTACTTAAAGACTGATAATCTTTTCCATTTTGTGATATTTCATTGTTTCCATGGTTACTTAAAGACTGATAATCTTTTCCATTTTGTGATATTTCATTGTTTCCATAGTTACTTAGAATCTGACTTGCTTTGTCATTTTGAATCATTATACAGTCCTTTTCATTTGAGGTCTGGTCATCTTCTCTATCACAATTGTAATAATAGTCAGCTTTTTTCATGTGTTCACTTTTTATGGATGGTACATGTATTACTATTGTTAAAAAGGCTACAACAAAAATGGCAAATTTCCATACTTTTATGCCTTCCATTTTGATTTTTGTCGAGAGAATTTTGTCATCAATGTCATTTGTCATGATTCATTTTTACCAGTCTTGTTAAAGCTGCAAGATAAGAGCTGTTTCAGAGCTGTAAAGATGAATTTAATTTAAATTTGTAATTTGAAATACCTAGTTTTGAAAAACATTAACCAAATTAAAATTTTTGAGATAAAATTGAATTATACAATATGTTATAAAATAAAAATTTCTGAATATATTATAGAATCGGAATTCAGCTGTGACAAGTTTAAATTAATTCTCATAAAAATAGAAATTGACTCAAATTTAAATGTAAAAGTGTCACTTTAGTGATACAGGTCCTATTTGGACTCTTCTAATCCCAAACAAAGTGGGGGACATATAGTGTTTACTTCATTCTGCAGCCAGCATTTTGTCCACGACTTTTCTCATAAAACTTCGAATATTTCTTTAAGAAACTTCACAGGACCAATCTTTGGTGAATAAAATGTGCCATTGGCTCTCTGTATTTTGATCATGCACATGGTTGGGGAAAATGGATTTCCCAGTTTTTGTTTGTTTTTGGGGAATACTTTAGAAATGGCACACCATTTCAGATTTAACATGTTGTGTGTAAATTGATAACAATGATTAAAGCTTTATTGTGTATTCATTTTTTGTTTACAGAAATGGAAGGAGTGCGGTTTACATGAAAATTTGAAACTTCCATCAAAAAATGAATTTATAACAACAAATTTTGATTTGGTTGCCCGGGAAGCTGAGGTATGATTCAATTCTTGACATGTTGTTATCTGTAGGCCATGCTAAATTAATTTGTAGTTTTTTGGACCAACCACATTTAAAATTTAAAAAATTAATCTGGTTTCAGATCGTTTTCTGCCTGTCCAAAATTTCCAGTAAAATCCCACATACCTAGTTTTGTTCATTTTTCATATTCATGATATACCGGTAGTATTTAAATTTGTAATGTTTTTGTCAGACAACTACATACGAAAATATGTCAGAGGTTTTTGTTTCAGCAAAAACCCACCAGCAGAACTATGATATTAGGACTCACTACCCTTGAATTTAGACACTGGTCATTCATCAGTTTGTTCAAACAGTGTATGGTAGGGGAAAATGTGTCACTTCATTTCAATGAAGTAAATAGAATTTGGGTTGATAACAGGATATCTCAAGAAAAATATGTTCTATTTTTAATCGCTGGCTCGATTCACGTTAAAATGTTAATTACTAGAATATACTAGAGATCATATGTTAAAAAATATGAATTAATATTTAATATTTTTTATTTTTTAATAGCAATCAGCAGTTCCTGAGATGATTAAGGTAAGAATTGATTGATTGATTGATTTACATACCAGTCAAGAATATTTCACTTATATTGAGATCTCACCAGCTAACAGGTGAAGTGGCAGAATTTTTTACTTTTTCAGTGTGCTCAGGGCAATGTGCAGGGAGGTTTATTTATCTTGCAACGCCGGCCATGACACGGGACAACAGTTTTTAAGATCTCTTCCAAAGGTCCTTGTGACTTTCATTTCTAAAATGCTGAGTGCTTGGCAAATGAATGATCACTACCTATTTTCAAGTCATGGTCAGACTTGGCAGGGCTTCGAACCCATGACCTTTCACATAGGGAGCGAATACTCTACCAACTGAGCTACCATAGTAGTAAGAACAGATTAATGAAAAATTTATTATATGATATTTGATGTAGAACCTTAGTAACATTATTAGCTAAGTCACTTTGATACCACACTAATTAGTAGTAGCCTCAATGGTAAATTGTTACAAAATGTGGTTGCCAACTTGCTAGTCTCTCATCACCTACGTCTGAATACCACTCAGGCAGATCCACATTTATGGTCTATGGTTTCCTTAGACATTCCAGTTCCCCACCCATCCAAGACCTGGCCAGCAATATAAGTGAAAGAATCTTGACTGGGGTGTAACACCATCATCCACTTCTATACACACCACTTAGCACTTCTGCTACCAGTTGTGAGAATTCCTGTGAAAGGACAGGTATTTTATTTTCAGGATAGTGCAATGTCAAGGTTGTGGTTTATATTTTCAGGATAGTGCAATGTCAAGGTTGTGGTTTATATTTTCAGGATAGTGCAATGTCAGGGTTGTGGTTTATATTTCCAGGATAGTGCAATGTCAGGGTTGTGGTTTATATTTCCAGGATAGTGCAATGTCAAGGTTGTGGTTTATATTTTCAGGATAGTGCAATGTCATAGTTGTGGTTTCTATTTTCAGGATAGTACAATGTCAAGGTTGTAGGTTTTTATTTTCAGGATAGTACAATGTCAAGGTTGTAGGTTTCTATTTTCAGGATAGTGCAATGTCAAGGTTATGGTTTAAACAGGATGATAAATACTTGTTACCTAAAGCTTGTATAAGTTTTGAATTGAGCAGGTATGTAAACATACTTTATGTTACTTTATCATTATAATGTCATTCAGCAGGCAAAAGACTCAGCTCATTATAATGCGATCATTCAGCAGGCAAAAGTCTCAGCTCATTATAATGTCATTCAGCAGGCAAAAGTCTCAGCTCATTATAATGTCATTCAGCAGGCAAAAGACTCAGCTCATTAGAATGTCATTCAGCAGGCAAAAGTCTTGGCTCATTATAATGCGATCATTCAGCAGGCAAAAGACTCAGCTCATTATAATGTCATTCAGAAGGCAAAAGTCTCAGCTCATTATAATGCGATCATTCAGCAGGCAAAAGTCTCAGCTCATTATAATGCGATCATTCAGCAGGCAAAAGTCTCAGCTCATTATAATGCGATCATTCAGCAGGCCAAAGTCTCAGCTCATTATAATGTCATTCAGCAGGCAAAAGTCTCAGCTCATTATAATGTCATTCAGCAGGCAAAAGACTCAGCTCATTAGAATGTCATTCAGCAGGCAAAAGTCTTGGCTCATTATAATGCGATCATTCAGCAGGCAAAAGACTCAGCTCATTAGAATGTCATTCAGCAGGCAAAAGTCTCGGCTCATTATAATGTCATTCAGCAGGCAAAAGTCTCAGCTCATTATAATGCAATCATTCAGCAGGCAAAAGTCTCAGCTCATTATAATGCGATCATTCAGCAGGCAAAAGTCTCCGCTCATTATAATGGGATCATTCAGCAGGCAAAAGTCTCCGCTCATTATAATGGGATCATTCAGCAGGCAAAAGACTCAGCTCATTATAATGCGATCATTCAGCAGGCAAAAGTCTCAGCTCATTATAATGTCATTCAGCAGGCAAAAGTCTCAGCTCTTTATAATGCGATCATTCAGCAGGCAAAAGTCTCAGCTCATTATAATGCGATCATTCAGCAGGCAAAAGTCTCAGCTCATTATAATGCGATCATTCAGCAGGCAAAAGTCTCAGCTCATTATAATGTCATTCAGCAGGCAAAAGACTCAGCTCATTATAATGCGATCATTCAGCAGGCAAAAGTCTCAGCTCATTATAATGTGCGATCATTCAGCAGGCAAAAGTCAGCTCATTATAATGTGCGATCATTCAGCAGGCAAAAGTCAGCTCATTATAATGTCATTCAGCAGGCAAAAGTCTCAGCTCATTATAATGCGATCATTCAGCAGGCAAAAGTCTCAGCTCATTATAATGTCATTCAGCAGGCAAAAGTCTCAGCTCATTATAATGCGATCATTCAGCAGGCAAAAGTCTCAGCTCATTATAATGTCATTCAGCAGGCAAAAGTCTCAGCTCATTATAATGCGATCATTCAGCAGGCAAAAGTCTCAGCTCATTATAATGTCATTCAGCAGGCAAAAGACTCAGCTCATTAGAATGTCATTCAGCAGGCAAAAGTCTTGGCTCATTATAATGCGATCATTCAGCAGGCAAAAGACTCAGCTCATTAGAATGTCATTCAGCAGGCAAAAGTCTCGGCTCATTATAATGTCATTCAGCAGGCAAAAGTCTCAGCTCATTATAATGCGATCATTCAGCAGGCAAAAGTCTCAGCTCATTATAACGTCATTCAGCAGGCAAAAGACTCGGCTCATTATAACGTCATTCAGCAGGCAAAAGTCTCAGCTCATTATAATGTCATTCAGCAGGCAAAAGTCTCAGCTCATTATAACGTCATTCAGCAGGCAAAAGACTCAGCTCATTAGAATGTCATTCAGCAGGCAAAAGTCTCAGCTCATTATAACGTCATTCAGCAGGCAAAAGTCTCGGCTCATTATAATGCGATCATTCAGCAGGCAAAAGACTCGAGACTTTGTATAATTAATCTTTGTGGCCAAGTCATTTAATGTGTAAGCTTTCTAATCGCAGAGCTGTTACCTCATAGCTTGGAATCCCACTCAGGCAGATCCTAGTGTGAGTAATGTTTCTCAGTTTCCTTGCTAAAGGTTGTTGGTTTTTGTTGGACATTCCAGTTACCTCCACTATCTCTAAACTGAACACCTTGATATAAGTGGAAGAATCTTGACTGGGCGTAAAGCAAATTACCCGGTAATCGAACCCAATATATAAATATATAAGGAAAAAAAAAGAATGTCATTTCTTGTGTTTACAATCTTTAATTTAAAAAAATGCTAAATACATACTACTTTGCGTGTATTTTGAAACATTTAAAATTTATTCTGCCTCAACAACCACCATCCATAAAATGGCAGCTCTCATAACCATGTTCCTATCACATTCCAGAATCATAAACAATAACAAAAAAATGGTTCTTCCACTCACCATAAGTTTTGTTTATACTACAGAAGGTACTTTGTGATTGTAGTGTATTCAAACACATTGATTTGTTGTAACAAGTTAATGACGTATTTACACGATGACGTCAATTATTATCTATAACACTATGACATATAATATCTAAAAATGTTTCATAGAAGGAGAAACAATGACAATTGTAAATAAATCTGTTTATTATTATATTTCAGTTCTTCAACCTATTCAGATGTTCAAATCTGTTTATTATTATTTTTCAGTTTTTCAACCTATTCAGATGTTCAAATCTGTTAATTATTATTTTTCAGTTCTTTTACCTATTCAGATGTTCAAATCTGTTTATTATTATTGTTCAGTTCTTTTACCTATTCAGATGTTCAAATCTGTTTATTATTATTTTTCAGTTCTTCAGCCTGTTCAGATGTTCAAATGTTTTTTTTCAGTCCTTTAGTCTATACAAATCTGTTTATATTTTTTCAGTCCTTTAGCCTATTCAGATCCAGTAAACTGCAACATGACGTCACTTTTTGTATCGCTGTTTAAAGATGCCTTAAATGAGTATGCTTATGATGCTGAGATAGCCAGTCTACATTACAGTCTAGATTGTACTATATATGGCATGAGTGTAAGTATTTTATACATCCCTCACCCATCCCTGTAACTAACAGGGTGGGTATACTGGGCTTATGATGCTGAGATAGCTAGTCTACATTATAGTCTAGATTGTACTATATATGGCATGAGTGTAAGTAATTTATACATCCCTCCCCCATCGCTGTAACTAACAGGGTGGGTACTATATATGGCATGAGTGTAAGTATTTTATCCATCCCTCCCCCATCGCTGTAACTAACAGGGTGGGTACTATATATGGCATGAGTGTAAGTAATTTATACATCCCTCCCCCATCCCTGTAACTAACACAGTGGGTACTATATATGGCATGAGTGTAAGTATTTTATACATCCCTCCCTCATCCCTGTAACTAACAGGGTGGGTACTATATATGGCATGAGTGTAAGTATTTTATACATCCCTCCCTCATCCCTGTAACTAACAGGGTGGGTATACTGGAATCACCCTGTTTGTTTGTCTGTCCGTAACACAATTTTGTCTGGAGATTTATTCAGTAATGTCTTGCATGTATGTCTTATCCAGTTATTTTCAAACTATGTGCAATGTTGAGCATTATAAGAACCCATCACCTAAAATCAATTTTCGCTACAAACACCTCTCTGGTGGTGAGGGTTGCAATAGTCTCCTTCAGAAAAGTTTAGTTCCGACAAACAAATTTCAAGAGAGATATTGGCCTGTCTGTCTGTCTTGTCTATAAAATTTACTTCTGCATTTCTATACCAATTTGTATAACACTTCAAATATATATCTTAATATTAAACTGATAAAAAACAAATATAAACTAACATTAACTAATGAATTAGTGCCAATTAGGTATCTGATCTCAGCCCTTCGTTAACTACATGTATGCTTCCACAACTGTTCATCATCTGCTATGTTCTGCAGCTTTTGTCATTGGTTATCCATATCTTGGTAACCCTGCAGTAGAGCTATTTCTTAGCTCAGTGTTGAACTATTGACAGGTCTGTACAACTAATTAATATCCATAATGTTTCTTTTTTAATTTCAGCTTTCAGTTAGAGGATATAATGAAAAGCAACATGTTTATTAAAGAAAATTTTAGAAAAATTGACCTCATTTAAGGCAGATCCGAAACGATTTGAGATTTGGAAAGAAATGGTAGGTTTTATTTTGTTCATTTTACAATATTTTAGATCAGTTCGTAGAGTGCTCACTCATTATGAGGGAGGTCATGGTTCCAACCCTGTCCATGGTTTGACAAAAATAAGTGGTAGTGACTGTTCATTTGCAAGTAAATACCTCATTCAATCAATCTATTTCAATTACTTTGATGCACACTCATAATATGGATCTATAGTGCAATCTTTCGTTATGGGTTTTTGATGTATGAAAAACAGATTTAAAATACACTAAAAGTTTCAGTTTAAGTATTTCAGTGCCTTGAGTTTACAATTTTGATTTTCTGCCTGTTTCTTGTTTTGTAATCTGCATTATTCCAGTTCTCAAGTTTATAGTTTTAGAATTTCATTACTTTCAGTATTTTTTTTTTTTTTTTTGATTTTACAATTCTGAATTTGTTCTATGTATTCTAGAAGTTTAAGTTTAAGGATTTCAGTACTTTCAGTACTTTGATTTTACAATTCTGAATATGTTTATGAATTTGTTCTAATTTATTTAATTCCAGTACTGTAGAAGTTTAAAGAATTTCAATGCTGAACAGCCACATCAACATGCTATATATTATACATCTGTTCTAATGTCTGAAGTTTACTGGACAAAAGAAGATTATGAGTAGGACTAGATGGTAAGACATATACTAGTATATATATATATATACTGTAAAATTAGGATGTTTTTGGTTTTTTTATTTTTCACATAAATTTGGGAGGGCATCAAGATAAGAAAATAACATTTTTGCCAATATATAATTTACTTGCATTGAGTAATTTATTAATATACATGTAATTCACTATTATCTTTACTAACCATCATCAAATCTATCGTGACATGAATACTCAACCCCTCTGTAGTAGTAGCCATAACAGTTGCTATGTTTCCATTCCTGGTAGCCAAAATCGCCATTGGCTACTGATTTCTGAGGAATTTTTTCAAAAAGTAACCTATTTTAGCAAATTTGTAGAAAAATACTTTAAAAAGGACTATATTTCACATTTTCACAAATTTTGGAAATTTGGCTACGAATTATTTTAAATTTATGGAACCTAGAGTTGGTTGGTTGAATGGGGTTTAATGTCCTAGTCAAGAATAGTTCACTTACATCAAGATGTCACCAGCTATAGGTGAAGTGGCAGAAATTTCAACCTTTGCATTGTGCTCAGGGCATTGTGCAGGGCGGGTTCTTTAACTGACATTTCAGTTTTCTCCACCATCCCAGATTCGATCACCTTTGTACTAGCCATAACAGTGAAGACAGCTTCAAAAGTTACCCAGCCCAGACTACTACTGGAAAACAAAGTTACATTTGTTACAATTATTTATTAATATGACATTTATTTGTATACAGATATTACAGTAGAGAAATTACAAGCATTCATTCCACAACTGTTATCTAGACTCTACATAGAAGGACTTATCTATGGAAATATCACTAAACAGGTCAGTATATTATAGAAATACGTTGATTCATTGTTGTCATTTGTACAGTCAAATTTTGGCACTGTAATGGAGTTTTGTGATAAATATAGGGAGACATGTGCAGAAAAACATAGAAGAATCAGATTTTGAACTTCAAAATACCGTAGCTATAAGTAAAGTGGCAATGTTAACGAGATGTATTATAATATATATAATCATAGGATTTACATGATTGTTCATGTAATATTGAATTAAACAAGTTCAATAATTTTTATGCAACAATGCTTGGCTTAAATATGTTATGACCATTGTACTTACCTTCTCTACTAACAGTTTTATGGCAAAAATGTAAATGGCCATATCTTGCTCTGCTTAGCGGCATTCTTTTTTTTGAAGTGTGTCAGAATGTCAGAGAAAAATACAAGTCTATCGGGGAATTGTCAAAGAATTTGCAAGTGTTGGAACCCTGAATTAACAATCTTAATTTCATTTTTACAGAATGCTATTGACATATCAAACATGGTAGAGGACATACTACAGGAACAGAGTGGTAGCAAACCCTTACTACAGAGTCAGAGGAAGAGAATTAGAGAAGTACAACTACCTCATGGTACAAACTCATGTTTATTGTTTCTTAGACTGTTCATTCATTCAGACCCTCCAAGTGAACCCATCAGATGAAAATTAATAGTTGATAATAAGATAGACATAATCAATTAATGAATCAATTAATAATCAGGTCCATACTTTTGTATGATAATCTACATTTGTATACTTACTGACCTTGAAGATGTAGTGATTCCTGGACATAAATAGATCTATGACTGCCTTGTTGTTCTAAGGAGAAAAAAATGGAAAGGAAATGGAATTGACACAAAATGGAAAATACTTAACCATTGAACTGACTAGATGTGGCCTTTATAATGCTATAACTTAAATCGCCGTGCAAAGCAAACTGAATCATGCGTGTTAGCACATTATGATTAGTTTGCTTTGCACGCAGTGGAAGTTATAGCACTATACACACAATTTCTAGACAGTCCAATTGTTATATTTACATTTTGCAATTTTTACGAACAGGGAAGGACTACTTCCCTGGAAGTATTGGCGTAGGGCTTAAAAGCGATTCACCAAACAACTACTCTGACTTATCTGTTCGAGAAATGAAATAGTTCGTTAGATGCTTTAATGTCAAGATGTAATTAAAGTGAATTGTGTTGACTGCAAGGAGTATTTTAGTATCCAAGTAGTAAAAGAGGTCCTCGTTGGTAAAGGCCGATGTTAGTTTTTATTTTTGTATAATTTGCAAGTGTGTATCAGTGCGGCGCAATAATATTTTGTGTTTGGGATATCCCGACCTGGTTCATTAATATTCATTACGTGATACGTCACGAGGATTTTCCCGCTTTCATTTGGTATTAAAATTCCTTCCCGTCAGTTTGCCGGTAGCGAATGCATGACAAAAAAGTAAAAATCAAAGATTATTCCCAAAAAGTGATACGAAACTGAAAAAAAGAAGTTTATTTACAAGTTCATTGGCTATGTTGATAAATTATTTGTGACTCGTGTAGGCTATATCGATACCGTGGTTCGTATGCAAATTAGCCATGTGTTTGGGGGCATGCCTGCGTTTGACACCCAATGCCCAAGCTTATTATGTATTCACATAGTGTAGCGACTGACCATTTTAGTCCAGTACACCATTGTCCCTTTTAAAATGATCATGACACCCTGTACATTTCAGTTATCAGTTAAATATCAAAACGACATGCTTTATTCTCGAATCTCTGCTACATACTTCCGATCTTCCGCACACACTCCACTTCTCACGTGCCATATGTCTCCGAAGACAGATAATTTCATGATCAATGTTCATTTAAATACTATTTCCAGTTCTATAGTTTGAATCAAAAAAATAAATCGACGAGAAAGAACAACTTGAAATCAAAATCTAAACAAAAGAACTGAAAAACGATGTTTTAAAACATTCAGATAAAATTTATTTACCTTGTAAATCCTTATTAGCAGATCGTTTTTCCAGTGGATATCCGATTAAAGTTGTCAGTAGTTTAATCCATGGTTTTTACAACCCTTAATTTCTTTTCATAAAGCCATATTACTTTATTTCACATAAAATAAACAAATCTGATGTGAACTCTGGACATGCAGGAAAACTAAAACGTTGTGCTTTCTTAAGTTCTTCCGATTTTTAGAGCACCATTGGTGTAGTAGAACAGTAACTAAGGGCCGATTTTGTGAACTCAACTCCTCTTACAGTTTTTAACCAAAAACCTTGAAGCTTCACAGGATGTTTCTATATATATTGAGGATGAGCACCTGACTTTATGGAAATATTTCAAGATTTTTTTCCCATTTTTCCAGACTTTGAAACTTAGTTACTTTTTAGCAAGTATTTGAATGGGGGTACCTACTTAGTGAACCCCTCCTCTTACAGTTTTCAACCAAAAGCCTTGAAACTTCACAGAATGTTTATATATATATATTGAAGATGTGCACCTGACTTTATGGAAATATTTCAAGATTTTTCCACATTTTTCCAGACTTTGAAACTTAATTACTTTTTAGCAAGTATTTGAATGGGGGTATCTACTTTGTGAACTCACTCCTCTTACAGTTTTCAACCAAAAGCCTTGAAACTTCACAGAATGTTTATATATATATTGAAGATGTGCACCTGACTTTATGGAAATATTTCAAGATTTTTCCACATTTTTCCAGTCTTTGAAACTTAATTAATTTTTAGCAAGTATTTGAATGGGGGTATCTACTTTGTGAACTCACTCCTCTTACAGTTTTCAACCAAAAACATTGAAACTTCACAGAATGTTATATATATATATATTAAAGATGTGCACCTGAATTTATGGAAATATTTCAAGATTTTTCCACATTTTCCAGACTTTGAAACTTAGTTACTATGTACTGTATATATCAAAAGTTTATCAAAGATGTGCACCTAACTTAATGGCAACCCAAACCATCGAGTCTTTGGCCCATTTTATTTGATGAATGTAGATAAAATACACTTTGAATAAAGTACACCAATTGATTTATATTCCCTTTTCATAAATAATTTTTCTTTAAGTATTTTTTTTTAATTTTTGGAACAATAAAAAATATAAAATATTGTCATCGATCATTTGAAATGGTAAAAATAACATGTCAAATGTAATAATCAATTTTGCAAGTTCATTTTACATTTTAAACATAACCCCTTCCCCCTATTGGGATATTAGAAAATAAACAGTCCCTTTCCATGTGTAAAATTGCCTTTTTAGGTCACCCCGAGCAACCTCCTGAAGGTGACCTATAGTGGAAGTTCTTTATCTGTTGTGCTGCCTGCATCATAAACATTTTCAACTTCTCCAGAACCAGTTAACCATTGATTGTGAAAGTGGATATGGATGTTCCTTGGGCAAAGTCCTTTTAAGTTTGTGAAAATTGGTTGACCTTGACCTATATTCAAGGTCACAGTAACCTAAAGTAACAAAACCTTAAAGGTCTTCTTGTCATGAACCAAAAAGGATATAAGCATGAACCAAAGGAGATATGAGCTTGAAACTTCATATATTGCATCAGGACAAAAAGGTCTTCCAACTTTGTACAAGTGGTTGACCTTGACCTACATTTAAGGTCACGGTGACCTAAAATAACAAGACCTTTAAACATCTTGTCATGAACCAAAAGGACTGACCTTGAAACTTTATATATAGCATTAGGACAAAAAAGACCACAAAGTTTGCAAAATTGGTTGACCGTGACCTACATTTAAGGTCACATTCACCTAAAGAAGTAAAAATCTTCTTGTCATGTATTGAAAGGTCTAGGAGCTTGAAACTTCATATACATGTATATAGCATCAGGGGATAAAGTTTTTACTAAGTTTGCAAAGCTGGTTGACCTTGACCTATATTCAAGGTCATAGTAACTTAGTTAAATAACATTGAAAGATCTTATAGCCATGCATTAAAAGGCCTAGGCACTTTGGACTTCATATATGATTCCAGAACAAGAACCTCTAGTAGGTTGCAAAGCTGATTGATGTTGACCTACTTTCAAGGTCAAAGTGACCTAAAGTAGTAAGAACTTAATGTAAGAACTTAATGTCTTCATTTCATGAACCCAAAGGCCTATGAGCGGGAAACAAAAAAGGTCTACCTAGTATTGGAAGCTAGTTTATCTTGACCTATATTCAAGGTCATGGTGACCTTAAGTAAAAGTTAAACTATAATACTTTGTCATGAGCAGAAATGACTAGAATGGTCAAACTTCATATAAAGAATCAGGACATAAAGCTTTACAAAATTTGCAAATCTGGTAGACCTTGACCTACTTTCAAGGTCACAGTTGCCAAAAATAAAGACTTGAAACATTTTTTGTTATGAACTAAAAGGCTTTGTCGCTTGAAACTTCACATACAGCTTAAAACTTCTCATGCAGCATCAGGACATGAAGCTTTTCCAAGTTTGTGAAGTGAATTACCTATACCTACATTGAAGGACCTAATGAAATGAAACCTGAAAACATCTTCTTGTCAACAACCAAAAGGCCTTGGAGCTTGAAACTTCATCAGAACAAAAAGTTCTACCAATAATGGGAAACTGGTTGATCTTGACCTATATTCAAGGTTGTAGTGACCTTAAGAAGTATGCAAAACTTTAAAACGCGTCTTTTTTCATTTAATAAAAAACCATTAAGGCTTTTAATTTGATATATAGTACCAGTTCTACTTTGTTTACGAAGTTAATTGACCTTGCGCTACCTTCAAGATCTACTAAGTTGGTTGACCTTAATCTCAGGTGACCATTGTTGCAACAGCAACCTACCTTTTTGAAATCCTGGCTGGAACACTGGTCTGACTCAACAGTGACAGTTCATATCATCTTATTAACTTTAATGCCTTTATAATCTATATTCACATGTTTAAAATATTTAAAAGTTCGTTATTTTGGTCCTTGGGAAGCATTTGGAGAAGAAATTAGAACAATATCTGGGACTGATGTTAAAATTTAATTGCCTTTCTTTGAATGAATACTTTGAAATTACAAACAATGCAGTTTATTTATAGTAGGATCAAGATCCAATTTCCCTGATCGGTCAGCACCATCAGTGCTTTGATTGAAAATCTTGTTTTTGTTTTTGGATCTTGAAATAAATTTTAAACACTGGTGTACGGCATGCAATTCCACTTGCTGGAACAGCCAATCAATGATGTCATGGCTATAGGTGAAGCAAGAGATGAGTGATGTTACATTAGTAAATGTAATTATAGTCCTATAAGTTCATCTAGTCTCAAACAGAGTTTAACACAATCAAACATCATAAATGTAAATACTTTCAAATATCAGGGATAATCAGTGATGAAGATTGCTGCTTTGACAATGACAGATGATCAATCTTTGAAAATCATCATGACTAGTAAAAATGTTATATCCTTTGTGTTTTGCAGGTTGTTATTACATATATGAAAACACTAACAAGGTACACAAAAGTTCTAGTGTTGAGATCTACTATCAGTGTTGTATGCAGGAGACACAGAGTAACATGTTACTGGAACTGTTTGTACAGGTTATAGGGGAACCTGCCTTCAACATTTTACGGACAAAAGAACAGTTAGGTAATGTGTAATATGTTTGTGTTAACATGTCTATTTTCAGCTTCCCTGTGCAAAGTATAATATAAGCTGGTATTTTTAATGGAAAAAAGTTTAAGTATTAAATCTTGATGGACTATGTGTAGGTAAGCCATGCTGTTCCTCTGGGGCCTCAGTGACTTAGTAGTCTAAAGCACACATTTACAGACCACAGCGCCTCTCACCATCCAGTTCAATTCCTACTTGGAGTAGATCCTATTGTGAGAAAGTTTGTCAGTTCACTTTGCTGAAGTTTGGTGGTTTTCTCCAAACACTCCAGGTTTCCTCCACCATCCCTGAACTAACTACATTGATATAAGTGACAAAATCCTGACTGGTTGTAAAACTCCATTTCTCCACTCTACTCCACTCCACTCAATTTATGAACCACTGCGGTAGGTAGCTCAGTTGGTAGAGTGCTCGCTCCGTAAGTAGGAGGTCAAGGGTTTGAACCCCAACTGGACTTGACCCAAGATCTAAAAGTGGGTAGTGACTGTTCTTTCACAAAGCACTTGGCATTACGAAATTAAAGTCACAGTTTTTTCGCATGGGAACTTAAAATAAACGAGGTCTCGTGTCAAGGTAGGCTTGGCACGCTAAATAACCCTGCTGTATAATGCAATCAGTGCAACGCACAGGCAAAATTTCTGCACCTTCACCTATAGCTGGCAACATCTTGATATAAGTGAAATATTCTTGACTGGGACATTAAACACCATTACTCAACTCTCCACTCAATTTACAATTTATTTATTTGTTTGTATTAAAATGACCTTGTAGTGATTTGATTCTATTTGTAATATAGGTTACATTGTATTTACTGGAATGAGGAGAGCCAGTGGAGTACAGGGATTACGTATCATTGTACAGTCCGATAAAACACCACAGTATGTCGAGTCAAGAGTAGAAGCTTTCCTTGTTAGTATGGAGGTAGGTATAATTGGGTTGATGTCTTGATATAATTAAAATACTTTTGACATAAATAAAATCCCATTCAATCAATCAATCACCTTGAACAAAAAGTTATTATAATGTGGTATTTTCAATAGCTGACCTTGCTAAACTGTTTGTATATGTCTTGATCAGGGCTTCATAATGCCCTGGGTCTGAGGTCCAGGACCTACCTAGGATTTTACATTGGGACCTTTGATATTTAAAATGTAAAAGTCTGATCAACTTGACGTTTTTGACAGGATAATTATATATGATAACAAAATTGCAAATGGATCTTTCAGTGTTGATTTTGGACTTATATGTGGGCATAACCAAAAATAAAGGCATAGGTCCTGCCTGGACCTTCAATTGCAAAACAATTTTTAACCCATGCTTGATGTATTTTTTAGAAATATTTAGAAGAAATGCCTGAAGATGCTTTTCAAAAGCATGTATCTGCACTGGCAGCTAAAAGAATGGAAAAACCCAAGAAGATCTTTGTACAGCACCAGCGTTATTGGGGAGAAATTGTATCTCAACAGTACAATTTTGAAAGAGGTAGATTTTACTGGATTTTCTACAAAAAAGTTGATTTTTAGTTAACCTGAAAATACTGTTAAACATGTTGGTTTGAGCATTCTGTTATAAAGTTTTTGGTGGATATTTTTTTGTCCAAAGGTTTATCAATTATGCAGGATCCATTTTTCTGGCATTATTCACATATTTTACTTGTGATAAGAATTTGTGCACCTACAATGATTAGTTTTAATGGTTTTATTTTGCAGAATTATTTGGAAATAATGTTATTTTCACTTATAATTTTTTTCCATTGATAATCATAATTTTGTCCAGATTTATGCAAGATCCAATTTTTCAGAATTTATACAGATAAGAACCTTTGCACCAGACCCAATGACAAAACCTAATGTTGGGGAGGGGGGTAATAAGTCAGCCTCATCCTCAATTTTGCATTGAGATAATTGGTATTGACTTAGTGAAGATTGATTGCACTGCACTTCAAACAGGAAAACAAGAAGAGAATTTATATTCTTATCTATACCAGTTTTACTGCATACAAAAATTAATTGAGTATCCTTGTTCTACATGCAGTTATAAGTTTATTTTTATACTTTAGATGAAGTAGAGGTGTCGTTTTTGAAAACAATTACAAAAGATGATTTGAAGAAATTCTTTAAGGTGAGTTGATAGAGTGAGGTCTTGGTTATAAAGATGTGACAATACTATTATTTCTTGTTTGTAGGTTTGAGTCACACTGGGGCATATTGTAGTGTAGGAAAATTCATCAGTTTGCTTGCCAAAGGTTGGTGGGTTTTCCGACACTCCTATTTCCTCCACAATTCCTGAATAGACTGCCTAGATTTAAGTGAAAGAATATTGACTGGGGTGTAATACATCATTATTCCACTTCACTCAACTCTTGTGCTTACTTTTTTATCTGTACATTTTGTTTTTGTGTAGGATGTGATAGCCTTTGGAGCACCTAAACGACACAAGTTATCAGTTCATGTATTGTCCAGTGCCAAGGAATCACCAACACAAAACACACCCACGGACACGCCCACAAATAATCAGCAGGAACAGCCTACTAATAATCATGGACATGGTGATGAAATAAACGACCTACTTCCTCCACCTAAACTTCCAGAGGTAAGATTGATAAATTGATAGAGGACATAATTTCATAGTTAAAATTATGTCACTTATATTGAGGTGTCACCAGTTGAATTTGATGTTACTGAAATTTACACATATATATTCAGCATTGGCAATTAGCAGTAAAACAAATAACTTCCAATCCAAAAACTTCCAGATAGGTAACAAAGATAAATTAATGAATAGAGTACATTCTTCTAATACAGATAACACAGAGAAATGGATTAATAGATGCTTATTGTCCTAGTTAAGAGTATTTCACTGATATTGAGATGTCTCCAGCTAAAGAGACCTTGGTGGCTGAGTGGTCTAAAGTACATACTTATGAATCAGAGCCCCTCACTTGGCCAAAGTTTTTAATCCCAATCGGGATGGATTAAAATATGAAAATGTTTGTCAGTCCGCTTGCCAACGGTAGATTTCCTCCACAATCTCAAAACTAATCACCTCAATATAAGTGAAGAATCTTTACACTGGCGTAAAACACCATTACTCCACTCCACTCTGTAGCTATTGATGAAAATTACATGAAATCTGAAGTCAGTTGTTAGTAAATTAATCTTTTGATTTTTCTTTAAAATTTTCATGTGTTGATTTCGAATTTTTATTACAATAATGCATTCAAAGTAAGCATACAGCAGTGTTATTGTTTTCATTAGTTTATAGTTGATTTAAATAAATTTATTTTTCTTTCTATTTTCAGCCTATTGTGATAACAAATGTATCTGAGTTTAAAAGAGACATGGGACTTTATCCATTACCAAAGCCTTTTATAGATATACACAAATCTAAATCTAAGTTATGAAGACTTTTTAATTTAATGTTTGTTATGTTGTAATTTTGTAATATTTACAATATACTGTAAATATGTACAGTAAAATGTGTTGTATTAGGTAATCAGTAGTCTGACTCACGGAGATGAATGTAACTGACTGTTTTGGGAAAATAAAATGTTGATCTGCCTGATTAAACAAGTGTATTAATTGGCAGTACTTTCAGTTGCTTTGATGGAGTTCTTTGATGTACCATGTGATCAGTACCTTTAATGTTTGTGAGCAGCGTTTTGGGAAAAGTTTATGTCAGGAATTCCAAGATAATGTCAATTTTATAGGAAAATAACACTTCCTTTACTGATTATCGTAAATTTTATTTGCATGTAAATGTTTTACCAAGATGGAAACTTGGGGAAGACCCGATCTTTGTTTACTTAACATTACAATCTTATGACATCATTACTACAAATCAAAAGTAGTCCTTTAACAAATTCATATTTCTATCAGGCATAGAGATGCTAGATACAGAATCTTTTATCAGATGTCGTTTTATCACTTTAAGAGTGAATAGATTTTTTGATTTTAAAATAAAAAGTTTTATCTAACATTAGACTTGTTTTTCTTTCTGATTTGATGAAATACATATATTTTATTGAACACATATGATACAGAATCTTGTATCACCACACTGTGTTGTTTTTTTATTAGTTTGAATAACCTACATGTAGTTGGAAATGTTAGATAAAAATGTCATATACACAGTGTGTATGTACAGCCCTCTGTGTCAGGTTGAGTCCTTTTTTTAGTAGGCGTATCACTACTCATCGCACTTGCAATAAGAAAGAGAGAGAGTGTGTGTCCCTCAGTACAATGGATAGATATGTGTTTGATTTGATTTAAAGGAAATATTACATGTAGGGTAGTATGGTTGAAGGATGTATTTTGTATAGTTTGATGTTTAACAGAGCTGCTTAATTTGAGTACAAAACTGGGCCCTATTCCCAAGGTACAAAATTATTAAATATGTAGGCAAATTTCCCAAATTTTGTTAAATCCATCCATTACAAATTTGTATCATATGTTGTTTACCAAATTGGCATTAAACAACCACTAATGTCCTCAATTCAGTGGACCTCTAACCTAGGTTGTGACGACCATGATATATTTAAGGCCAAGAGAATTGTTTTTCTGAATTAAAATAGGATGAAGGTCAGGCTGCTAAGACTTTTTCATCTAATTGCTTCCACTTTCCAGTGTGTCCACATGAGCACTCTGTGCATGTAAGTGGAAGTTAAAAATACTGTTTATTGTATTTGGCTCATTTTACAGTAATCATCCAGATGCTTTATCAGTTATCTCCCTTAGATTTTGATACTGGATGGATTACAAATGTCAAATAAATACCTCATATCAATAATCTGCACACAAGTTTTAATTAATTTTATTATTTATACCCCATACAGAACAATATAATACACTTGCACTAATATATAAACAAAAATAAATGCATGTTCCCAACATCTGGTTTTAGTATTTATTATAACCATCACTTCAAATTACTTATATGTCTTTGTGATTCCATCTTCAATCTAAGGTGAGATCCCTTTTACATTGACAGCTGTGTACTGCATGCACCACACCTGAACAAACAACCATTGTTAAATGGTGTGTTTTCTAAAGCGTAAGTGTACACACAAACACACATTGTTAAACTGTCCTCATGTTGATTAGTTCTGGATTTTTTCATAGGGGCATATGTATTTCATGAATTGTTGTAAAAACTCCTTTAAAAAAATTTTTAGTTGAAAATCCTTTATTAATATATCTACATGATTGTATATGGACATGTCACCGTGTCACCAACAAAGCTCATGTGATTTGTGGCTGGTTATATATAAAATGGCAGTTTTATATACACATATCAAACTCATGTAGATTTAAGGATATTTAAAGAGTACATACTGGTACACGCATGTAATTTATGTACAGTGTAAATAACCCTGTGTACAGGGAACTTCAAACTTGACTTCCAATTATCCAGGAAATCCAGTTTTCAAAATTGAATCATTAATGAATTAAAATGGTTAGGACCAAATACATGTAATGACTGAATAAGAGCTTTCAGCTAATCCCAGCTGAGAAGCATTTGCAACATAAATTCGTTAAAACATTGAAAGGGCCATAACTCCTTATTGAATAGAAACATAAAAAAACAATATATACAACTACATCTCCTACTGATCTTTCATGTAGAACACCAAATTTCACCACTAGGATCTGTCCCCCAAGTTGGATTTTGAGCTAGGCAGCGAGAGGAGCTGCGATCCATAAGTTTAGGTCACTCGGTCACAGAGCCCACTCTTTTGTTATAAAATGCATTTTTGATGGTACATGTATAAATGGTCTTCCTATTAAGATGGTATAAGCAGGATATATTGATGTTCACCATTGTGAACATAAAATACAAATATTCCCACTTATACTGTGAATGTACATAATTTCACATGTTCTAATTCACGGTTTTGTCATTTCTGATCATTTTGCAGGGTATAGTATTTGCAGATTTATGAAACTGACTATAAGATCAAGAATATTTATCTAGAACTGACAGATGGTGATAGAGAACTAGTGTACATAAAAATTGTGACAAACAGAGAGAGACAGCATGATTTATTATCTCCCCTTACTTTTTCTTACCATGGGATAATTATCCTTTATTAGTATTCCAGATGTTGAATGTGTATGTTGTGACAGGAGTTATCACTGGTCTATTGTATAAATGTTGAATGTGTATGTTGTGACAGGAGTTATCACTGGTCTATTGTATAAATGTTGAATGTGTATGTTGTGACAGGAGTTATCACTGGTCTATTGTATAAATGTTGAATGTGTATGTTGTTTTGTTGTAACAGAGATATGTCTCTGGTTGTAAGCGAGTCATTGTATGGTAACTAATGTCTATATACATGTATATAACAGAAAGTATCTTCTTTGATTTGTTCGTAAGACTTCCTTTTGTAGTCAATCCCCCATCTATTTAGATTTATGTAAGATTGCTGGTACTGTATAAGAAATATTGTCAAGGAAAAAATATTCACGATTTCCATGATGACTTGTGTACCGTGAATATATCTTCGCATAAAATTTCCCTAAAGTCAGAGGTAATTTTTTGTATTTTTTTAATAGTTTTTTTTATTATTTTTCCCCGAGAATGATTAGAAAAAGTTAAATAGTAAATACTAAAAATTGTAAAAATGATTGACATGACAAGATCTAACTAAGTACATGTTGTAGAAAGTTTCATACATATCTAAATATCCACATTAGAGTTATTGCTCCTGAAATGTAGTATTTCTTGTGTTTTTGCATGTTTATGGTCCAGGTGAGCGGTACAGGCCCCATTGGGCCTCTAGTTTCAATCAACACCCAGGATATTTTACATTTTTAAATGAAAGTGAAGGTAACCAATCTTCACATTTTGAGTCAAAACTTTCCAGCTAATTGCAAAATATGTTGTACTTTACTGAATGAATCTTCAAAAAATTAACATTTAATAAGTTTTGTTTTCTACAAAAATTAAGAAAACTGGTGACAATACCAGCAGTAATGATAACCACATAACTGCTTTGTCTTGGCCATTTTTTAGGTGAGACTTTATATCCATGATGTCAATATTGTTGAAATTAAATGTTTTCACTATATATGCATTTGTGTATTGCATATGATTTTGATACGTATATTTCCACATAGAAGTTTTCCTATGAATGTTTTACTAATAATTTAAATCTCAAAAATTGTTTCATTTAGATATACATGTATATTTACATTGTGCTTAGATCTTGGCAGATTATGTTTGAATAATGTGCACTTGAATATAAAATCTCTTTAAATCTGTATCCATGTCCAAATCACAATCCCAAAAACAAACATACCAATCCATGTCCAAATCACAATCCCAAAGCAAAGTAAACACTTTTAAAACCTTCTCTAGGGTAGTGAGGTAAAATCTTCAGCCCTGTATGTGTCCTATTTAGACCAATTACATGTTACTAGCACACTTTCAGGACAACTTTAAGGTGCTAGCTCACCCAGACAGCAGTTGCAGAGTTAACTGCCCCACTGGCCCATTATCTCGACAACAATGTGTTTTGCTTAAGGTCACAACAACAGGATTTGAACCCATGACCATTCAATCTAGAGTCTGACACTTTTAGCTAATTGACTACTACATTAGCTAAGTTGGTAGAGTGGTTGCTTCATAAGTGGGAGGTTGTGGGTTTGACCCAAAACTTGAAAGTGGGTAGTGACTGATCTTTCGCCAAGCATTCGGCATTACGAAATGAAAATCATGGTTCTTTTGGATGGGAACTGAAACAAGGTCTTTTGTCACGGTAGGCATGGCCATCACGATAAAGAACCTTGCTGTATAATGCCATCAGCACAACGCACTGGCAAAATTTTTGCACTTTTGCTTATAGCTGGCAGTGTCTCAATATAAAATAATATTCTTGATGGTAAACACCATTACTCAACTCAATTCTTAGCTAATTGTTTCCACCATAAAGAAGTAATGACAAGCAAGATTTCTTTACAAGTCTTGAAAAAACTTTATTTTATTAGTAAAATGTATACTAGTATATCATTGGCAAGATTATAGCACCAATATAATAAATAAAATATATATTTTATATGTTGGTATGTATTATGTACTGTAATTTCTGTAAATCAGAGAAATTGTTACATTCATTTTATTTTTGCATAAATTTGCATGAATAACTAAATAAAAATATGAAATGTTCATGGATATTTTTATTTTGATATGTACTTGGATTTGTACTGACCATCATCTGATGACATGGAAATAAAATGGAAATTAAAGTATGTAAATATCTAAAAATGACAATCCTTGTGAAAACTGGTGTAAAATATCTTGATTTACACTATATAAAGCCATAAAATATCCTTAACCATAAGGCAGTGTATATGAATACATGTAAAAACGTGTTTTGACCTATAAAGGTAAGAAAAGAACCTACGTCAATACATGGATTCCCACAAAAATGTTTGAATTTACAATTATAGCAAATTTTTAATATCAATATTTTTTCATCTAAGCTGTGTCCTCTGACATGATCCTTTACCCATTTATAAAGTAAACAAATCGAGAATTTAAAATGAAATGGGGTTCATCAGCACATCACATAATACTTCACAGATTTTGCAGAAGTATGTATTACATTTGTATTTCCTCTTGATATGAATTCACATAAGTTGAAATTCTCATGTAAAAATAATGTTATTCCAGGAATCTGTGATGGAAGCATTTTTCATATGCTTCCACACAAGTTTAAGAGGTATTAAACGTGTAGTACTCCAGTGAATTCTACTGTCTGAAAGGGATAAATACCCCTTCCTTTGTATGACCCTGACCTTTGCAATATGGCCTCTGCCAAGTTTATTGAAATTCCTGATCTAAATTACATTAGCATGTTTTTCTATCATTATTTGACATTTCATTAGATTGATAGAGATCATTAACGCCAAATGTTCTATAAATTCATACAAAGCAACAATGAGTTATGACAATGACATGATTTCAAACAATCATTCTATCTGTGGTATTGACCTTAATGAAAATGAAGCAATTATAGAAATTGGCAGATAAATAATATAATTACTCAATATGGTTTCCACAAAATTACAGTTTTAAAAATTGTAAAATTGTGTTCCTAATTCAAATATTATCTGCAAATATGTTAAAAAAGGTTACTTATTGAAATAATTTCTCAGATATTAGTTAGCCAATAGTGATTTTTGGCTACCAGGAATGAAAAACATCGACTTATAAAAAGCCAGAAACAATAAAATAAATGTGTGTAAAAAGTTATACAAAATGCATAATTAACATGGTCAATACATTGAGACTTTTACCACTGAACAAAATAAATGTTGAGTATTTCTTAGTTTACACATGGAAGCATTTATAAATGGCAGACATAAGCTCACCTACACCTCAGGCCCATCAAACATAACAAAACATGTGGTTGAACTGCACATTACATTTATTATTTAATCATTCAAATCTTGTTTGAAAATCAAGCATTTTCATTGGTCAGATCTTTTCTATTATGTTTGCATGAATGTATTCGCTCTCAGTGATGTCATATATATTATGTATGATGCACAAAGACACTTGAATTCTTACACCATATGCTATTTACTATGGCTGTATTGTTATTCAAATTTTTGATTTGTTGTTGAAAAATCTCAATAAATTCAATTAAAGAAATAAAATTAATTTTTCATTTTGTTATGGAAAAAGTATTAAAGAATTAGAAAATTTTAACATATAACATAATTTGCATAAATAATTGGATACACAAATTATTCAGTGTACAAAATGTCCAATTCTTTCATACTTCCATCAACAAAATGAAAAATTAATTTCACTTTTACAATAAAGGACACCAACACTTGAAACTTATACCAGGGATATGAAAAAGTCTTCTGTATTTTCACAGGTGAGCTACAAAAATTGAAGTTCTGAATATCAGTCTATGACTCTTGTTTCTTTCATCCACTGGTACAATATGGAAGGATGTGACAATGCTGACCGACCTCAAGGAAAAAATGGATTTCACCAGTGTGCCACATAATTATTACACTTTAATGTTTGTGTGGAATGTTTTAGATAACAAATTACTGCAATACTGTAGTTTCTATGGAAATCATTCACTTGTGCAATTCCATATCCAATGAAAATAAGAGTTCTGTATAAACGTTAAGGGGCATCACATGATACATTGACAAAATCCATTAAAATGATACTGAAACTGCTATGTGGAGATCAATTACAAAGTGGATACTGGTATATCGCTGAGTGGATACAAATGTGGAGTCACAATTTTAAGTACGTAAAATCCTGTCTATGAAGCATCATTCAAGTGTAGTTTCAAAATATTTCCCAGCCCAGGTTTCTTGCACAATTTCTACAAAAATAAAGATATTAAAAATACATTTAAAAAAAAAACAATAACGAGAAAAAACAAATGTAATACATAAGTAGTGTTTGTAACTTTCTACAATTAAAGGTCATTAGATCAGCTGTGTCTTCTATTGTAGACTCAAATGATTGTGAAAGAATTTTATTTTCCTCAAATAATTGCGGACATGAATGGTACCGCGAGAGAGATTTACTTCGCTAGTAGTAGTGCCGTATACCATTTTTTAAATTTGATAATAAAATGCATTCAAAAATGATAGATGACAATTACATAAACTCTAAGTTTTTGACAGAGATGATCCTGGAATGAATTGCTTATGCACTACATTAAACCTTTATTATTCTCTCTTTGATGAAAAATACAGAGGGCACTGTAATTCAACTCCCACTAAAATACAATAGGGGTCATGAACTTTGATGCGTATGAATAAAAACAGTTTTATTATTGTTTATAAAAAGAGTCAAATCTCATGTGTCAAAAAACTTTGACAATTTAAAAAATTAAATATGAAAAATTGTAAATACAAGAAATGACATTTCTGCTCATGGTATTTTAAGAGGTAATGCAAGACAGTGTTGCACATGTCAAATTCAAAATGAAGGACATTGCATAGTTCTGCAATTATAAACAATAATATCATACCGTTAATTTGTCTGAATACTTCTTAAATATCTTTACATTATCTTCATTAACTAAATCATCCACATAATCCGAGGCTGACAGGTCTATCTGTATTAACTTTAAATGTTTACACGATTCTACAACAAAAGTCAGTACATTACGTTGATTGAATGCTGTTTTAATGTATATCACACTATATAACAGACAATAGGTCTGTGCTCAGGAATGACAGGACATAATCCATTGTTTTGAGCAGTAACTTGATAGCATGTAAATTATACAGATGGTTTGATAATGAATGGGATTTTATGTCCCAGTCAGGATTATTTCATTTATATCGAGATGTCACCACCTATAGGTGAAATAGAATTTTTTACCTTTGTAATGTGCTCAGAACAATGCACAGGGAGGGTTCTTTAATGTTTTAAACCTGCAGTGACTAAGGCATTGGTGTGCAAGCAGTAGTCTTAAATTAGTTTTCAAGAATTTCAGAGGGTTGGAAGGACAGACCGAGGGAAGGACAGATGAACAGACAGAAACTCGAATTTAATATCCCCTTTTTCTTCAAAAGGCAGGGAATAATTATTCAGATTTCAAACTTGCCAGATTTAAGTAAAGGGAAATTAATTAAGATATTACGGAATGATTGTGAAACTGGAGCCTGTTTGAAATGCTGGTCATGCTTTTTTCAAAACATGGTAATTTAGAAACATAAACAGTCTTACTATAGAATTGTAATACAGCTTTTTCATCAACAGGTGTGTGTATAAATCTGAGACATTGTAAAGGATTCAATCCCAGTCTACATATCGCCGTGGCAACGTCCTCAGTCATATCGTTACCATAGTGAAACTCCAACTCCAGTAAACGCTGACATGATTTGGCTGAAATAAAATAGGTCACTGTGAATTTAACTCTAATTATTTAAAATGATTTGATTTTCCACCTAAACTTTAAACCACCTTTTTCCAAAGCAACTTTACAAAAAATTCATAAAGTACTGCAGATTACTTTGAATTCATGAGTATCAAATTTTGCATGCAAACCCCTTAGTGTCATTTCGAGAATATGTAAATTTACTACTGTAATTCATGTAAATATTAAAATTCGCTATCAATAGGCAATATTGTCTCCATTTCCTAAGGAGTTTTGTAGTGCTTTATATAACTTCAATGGTCAAAGCCAATTGCCAACATATTTCACAATTTAGCTTTCTTAATTTTCGCGATTCTGGGAACATTTGCGTGATAAATAAATTTGCCACCAAGAGTCCTTGCAAGATTATGTGTTAATAAATCTTTCATGATAACCAGAGGCTCAGGATGAGCCTATATCGCTCACCTGACTAAAATGCTTTCAAAGCAAATTTGTATATGCTTTTCCAATAGGGTCCAATGTGAAACAACGTTCTCCGCTGGCAGCCATGTTTTATGGCAGATCAGAAAAATTTTGGCAATCTATGTAAAGGACCTTCTATACATCATTCATGTGAAGTTTGGTTCAATTTGCTTCAGTCATTTCTGAGGACATAGTCAAAAACACGTTTTTCCCACAGGGTCCAATGTTTAACTATCTTTTGCGCTGGCAGCCATGTTTTTTGGCGGATCAGAAAAATTTTGGCAATCTAAGTAAAGGACCTTCTATACATCATTCCTGTGAAGTTTTGTTAAATTTGCTTCAATCATTTCTGAGGACATAGTCAAAAATGCGTTTTTTCCCACAGGGTCCAATGTTAAACTATCTTCTGCGCTGGCGGCCATGTTTTTTGGCGGATCAGAAAAATTTTGGCAATCTAAGTAAAGGACCTTCTTTACATCATTTCTATAAAGTTTGGTTGAATTCGCTTTAGTCATTTCTGAGGAGATAGCCAAAAATTCGTTTTTCCCATAGGGTCCAATGTTAAACTATCTTCTGCGCTGGCGGCCATGTTTTTAGGCGGATCAGAAAAATTTTGGCAATCTTTGTGAAGGACCTCCAATACATCATTTCTCTAAAGTTTGGTTAAGTTTGCTTCAGTAGTTTCAGAGGAGATAGCCAAAATGTGTTTTCCCATAGGGTCCAATGTTAAACTATGTTCCCTGCTGGCAGCCATGTTTTTAGGCGGATCAGAAAAATTTCGGCAATCTTTGCAAAAGACCTTCCATACATCATTCTTGTAAAGTTTAATTGAATTCGCTTCAGTTGTTTCAGAGGTGATAGCCAAAATTTGCGTTTTCCCATAGGGCCCAATGTTAAACTTTGTTTGGCACTGGCGGCCATTTTTTTTGGCGGATCAGAAAAATTTGGGCAATCTTAGTAAATGACCTTACATACATTATTCCTGTAAAGTTTTGTTCAAATTAGCTCAGCGGTTTCAAAGAAGACAGCAAATATATGCTTTTCCCATAGGGTCCAATGTCAAAATATCTTCTGCGCTGGCGGCCATGTTTTTTGACAGATCAGAAAAATTTTGGCAATCTAAATAAAGGACCTTCCTTACACCATTCCTGTAAAGTTTGGTTAAATTTGCTTCAGTCATTTCTGAGGAAATCGTTAAAAATGCATTTTTCCCATAGGGTCTAATGTTAAACTATCTTCTGTGCTGGCAGCCATGTTTTTTGGCGAATAAGAATAATTTCGGCAATCTAAGTAAAGGACCTTCCATACATCATTCCTGTAAAGTTTGGTTAAAATTGCTCCAGTGGTGTCAGAGGAGATAGTCAAAATATGAAAAGTTTACGGACGGACGACGACGACGGACGACGACGGATGCCAAGTGATGGCAAAAGCTCACATGGCCTTTGGCCAGGTGAGCTAAAAAGGTAATCTACAGTACTTAAGGAGTATAAGAATAAAGTGGCCATTAATGAAATTTACAAACAATAATATATAACAGATGAACTGAGAATTGTGAACAAATTTTTGTCATGAAATACATGAAGTTTGTAGGGATCCACAATTTCTATTTTTATTTTAATAATTAAAAGACAAACTTCCATTTATCGAAACATTGATCCTTTTTACATTTTCTTCCACAAATTTGCTAAAATGTGTTACTTTTTAAAAGAATTTTCAAAAACTGAAACTAGAACATGGGTTTCTCAACTTTCGTCATTGGGGACATAATTCTGGAATTCACAATAACTCCTGATAATTCAGCAAATGGTACATCTGATGAAACTTAAAATTGCAGGTGCACCATTGGTCTTATCATACATAACATCTGTGCATAGTTTTAGAAAAATTTGTTGCATTGTGTGTGTGTTAATGTAGGTGTTTTTGTGTGATCATTACTTGTAAAGGTTATATCAGTCATTCGCGGTATACTTACCGACCAATACAAGTCCATTGATGTCAATCAGCGACCCTCCAATGCTCAACCTAACCAGATCATGACAACACTGGGATATTATCTGTAAACATTTATTGTCAAACTTCTCAGGTGACGAACTTTGAAAAAGAAAAAAAAAAAATATTAAAAAAGTAAACATATACAAGTATTAGAATTACTGCACAATAAGAATAAGAAAATTTAAAACCACAATACTGCCACATTAACTTACATATCATTGATAAAATGGTATTCTTACAGTCAAATGCAAACATACTGATTCATGTCTAAACCACAATCTCAACAGCAAAGTCAAAACTTTGTAAACTGGCAAATTAAGTTAAACATGTGAACTTTCTCCAGGGAAGTGGGTTCAATGCTCCAGAAGAGTAAGCATTTTAAGTGAGAGGTTCCCACACAGACACTCCACATAAACATAAATATGTACATGAATTTTGTTTTAAAGCACTAAATATCAAACTCATTTGCTTAAAGTGGAACTTTCAAAAACTTTATTTCACAAAAATGTAAATGTTATGGTGTACCATATCCTATGTTGATGAAATAATTAGTGTACTCACCAGGGATATTTTGGTGGAATAATTAGTGTATTTATGTCACGGCATCCACTGCCGACAGCCCACATGACATCAGCTCCCAGGGGAAATGTGTCACTGATGTAACATATACTTTTTATAACCCGACTGTAACAACTCACTAACCATATACTCCTGTAAATATAGATCCACTATTTACATGTAAGATGATTTTAAAGAAGAAGCGACAGTTCTGTGAAGCTGACGTATACCTTCAAGCATTGCTAAGACTGACAAAAACGGCAAAGTTTAAATAAGTTCAAGTTTTGACTTATACCTCCAAGGATTGCCAAGACTGACAAAAACAGACAAAGTTTAAATAAATTCATGTTACCGAGTTATTCTATCTGCTTATAATAATTCATGTTTTGGATGTAGATTTTCATAAATATTACACCAACAATATACTTTAAGTTGCTTTCTTATATTGAAAGTTTAATTTTTCCAGGATTTAATCATACATCATAAAAACAAGGGTACTGCTAGAGGCAGCAAGATACACCCATTTACAATTTGCCATTACGCTGTAAGTGAAGATTGTAAAAAATTCTTGAGAAAATTTGATAAGAAAAAAATATGCATATCTTCAATGATATTGAAGAAGTAGGCCAGACAACATCTGACCATAAACGCATCTGAATTAACATGAATTTTGAATGTTTCTACATTTTCAGAATGAAGTCAGAATTTTCAGACAAAAACCAGAATACAGATAAAAGTGTTCAGAAAAATCCAGACACTTATTTTTGGTGTTAGAAAAATTCAGACTGAATTTAGATATTTTCAGAAATATTAGGACATTTATAATTTTTGTTTCATGGGGTTTGCATTGTTTCTTAAAACGGGGTTATAAAAATAGACTTTAAACTACACTTACTTATCTGTAAGAAGTCTTCCACAGTTGACAATTCTGATACATTTTAATGTAGATTCTGATTGCTGAAGTAAACGTTCTAATCCTGGTTCAAGACTTCCACTGTAATTTTATAAAAGATGCAAGTATTAGTGCATATGTACTTATACAAATTAAACAAATGATAAAACACCTGTTTATATGAAGTGTCAGTACAGTGTAGACTGTGAAAACTAAATCCAGATGAAATCAGGAATATCTATCTATAATGTACTTCATAACTACTGTAAACATGGCTTTTCTTCCTGAGTGGAAATTTTCATGAAATCGTATTTGTTGGTATTTCGCGAGTGAGTTATTTTTCTTAATTTTACCCATTTCTTGTGACGATAACAAGGTCTTATCTTAATTTGCGAGGTGCAAATTTTTGCGATTTTTTACAATTGGTGAAAATTTCTATCGCGGGAAAATAACCAGGGTAACAGTTACTGTACTTGACTGCTATGGTAGCTCAGTTCGTAGAGTGCTTACCTGGAATGTGGTAGGTCAGGGGTTGAACCCAAGCCAGGTCTGATAGGTAGTAAATGCTCTTTCACCAAGCATGCAGCATTAAGAAATAAAAGTTACAGGATTCTTAGGAAGAGACCATAAAAACTCATGTTTAATTATCATTCAAATTTAATCCCTATTCAATCTAACCAAGAATCAGTCTAATATAATCCAGAGCTGATCCTACAAAAATCTGTCAAGTTTTAATTATTTTACCTTATTTTACCAGTGTATCCTTCACGGCTTTCTCCTTCATACATATCTCTGGGTTGTAATCCTGAAATTTTAATTTGATTTTAATTATCAGTGGTGTCACAATGGGAATAAAACAGATTAGATATGCAACTGTAAAATTTGTTTTACATCTAGTACCTTTATACCAGAGTCTCATTGAAGACTTTGTCATGACAGTAGTATGATACTAATAGATAGATTAATTAATTGATTGAAAAGGGTTTTACTCATATCGAGATGACACCAGCTATAGATGAAGTGGCAGAAATTATCACCTATGCGGTGTGCTCAGGGCAATATGCAGGGAGGGTTCTTTAACATGCCTTGCCATTTTAAGGTCTCTTCTGAAGGACCTAATGACTTTCATTTCTTAATACTGAAATGCTTGGCCAAAGAACAGTTGTCACCTATTTTCAAATCTTGGTCAGACCCGCCAGGGTTTAAACCCACAGCCTCCCACATATGGAGCCAGCACACTACTACCTGAGGTACCATAGTGGTCAGTATCAAGAAAGACTAAATGAGTATCTGTAAAAAAAAACTTGACATTGTTGAGTTCACATTTGGTAACTTAGGGTGAAATCCCTTATGAAGGGCAACAATTTTGGATGCCCACATACCTAGTGGGCAATTACTTAATGTATTAATGTACCCAGAATGCACCAGGTACATTGTGAAGGAATACTGAGGGTAAGCAATGCATATCACTTATGAATTTCTGTTTTTAATTACATATATGTACTCGGTATATATTTTACTTACCTTCAAGAATCAAGTGTTCTGTTTGAATACACCATGATGATATTGTCATCAGAAACTGTAAAAACAAAGCAAGCTACATTAAAAAATATCACAAAAACAACATGTTCATGTATATCAAAAACAAACATACCAGTTTATGTCTAAATCAAAATCCCAAGAGCAAAGTAAAAACTTTGAAAACTGGCAAAGTTTCCACCAGAGAAGTGTCAGGCCAGGTGCTCTGGAATGGTAGGTACTCCCTGTTTAGCTAGCTACAGATGTAACATGTAAAATAAAAATTAAATATGAAGGAACATGGAACTATGGGACGTCAAATATATCCAGATAATTCTGGATACAAAGACATCATACTACAGCATTTATATCTAACCATTTACCTCATGTACAAGTACAGCTAATCATTTATTTAAAGCTGTTTGCGAAACTACATCCCAAATATCCTGCTGCTCTTCACATTTTAATATGACAAACATTCATGGCAAGTGTCATTAAAATCCCTAACACAATTTAAGATTTAAGAAGCAGACAATAAAAGGTGACCTTAACCTTTGTTCATGACCATACACTGCACTTTTCTAAACTTCTCAAATTGACAAACATTAATGACATGTTTGATTAATATCCTTCATATAAATTGTCAAGTGGACATAGACATCATGAAAAAAAAACCCAAATTTAAGTTTTTTGCATGCCGTGACCTTTACCTTTGACCTTGACATCTATGCATCACACACTTGATTTTTTAAATTGATAAACATTCATGGTATTGATTGGTTTTATTAAATCCTCCATACCGTTATAGAATATTTCATTTACAACGAGACATCACCAGTTATAGGTTTTACCTTTGCAGTACGCTCAAGACAATGTGCAGGGAGAGGGGTCCTTTAAGGTACCATGCCTGCCGTGACACAGAGCATCGGTTTTTTAAAATCTCTTCCAAATGACACCTTGACTTTCATTTCTAAATGCTAAATGCTTGGCAAAAGAACAGTCAATGTCTATTTTCTAGTCTTGGTCATACCGCAACGGATGTTCTAACCAACAACCTCCAACATATTAAGTGTTAAAGAACAGACAGGAAAGTTTTAACATATGGACAGATGGATAATACCTCTATAAAAAAACAAAAAATCTAAAAGCAACAAATTATGCATAGAAGGTGCATGTACCACTGATATAACATATATTTTTTATCACTAAACATAAACTTCAATTCATCTCCACTATTAAATTTTGTTCACTCAAATTTTGGCACTATAAAGGAGTTTTGCAATAAATTAAGAGAAATTTATATAAAGTGAAACAAAGAAGAAACAGATTTTAGGACTTCAAAATACATGTACTATGGTGATAACTGAGGTGACAAAGTTATCAAGGGACATTATAACGAGGCTTTACAGTATATACTTAAGTTACCTTTGTGGATATTTTTCTGTATGTCAATGAGACTTTTTTCCACAATCCTGACTGTCTGCTGACTTTTCTCCATTCCCTACACACCAAGGCTACATCAACAAGGGATTTTGTATCCAGAAACGAAAATATTTGAAACAATGCATTCCGTCGATTACGTATCTCTTCCCTCTTTTTATAAACAGATGTATCAAGTCTGGAATCTATAAATAGATAGGTCAAATGCAAATTTAATTGTAAAATGTTTTATGAAATTATAAATGAAAATATTTGACCTTGACCTTCAAGATGTGATATCTTCACATTTATAATTTCTTATTCTATAATAGGTTATTTTGACTTTCAACAAATCTTCAAACTATAAAGTGTTCAGGCCAAGGAACATTGGTATTTATATTCACTGTCACTCTTCAAAGACATTTCTCGCATAGTGATTGGTAAACTTGCCATGGTAATTGGAATTACATGTATGATAATATGATTGTAAATTTGACAGTGTACACAAACACACATTACATTTAGAGGTAAAAGGAAAGCAACCCATACACTGCTGGGGTCTAAGTATGGTAAACAAACATGGTGACAAGGTTAACAAGTTACACTGGGTATGAAGTTAAAAAGGCCGAACAAACACTTTGAAGCTGACATTAAGAGTGAAACAAGCTTTTGGTAGGTTACATGCATTGCTGCCATATACCCTGTCAGAGATAAATTTACCCAGAGCTGAGGGTCTTTGACAAGGTACATAGAGCAGTGTAACCTGTCATAAACCAGTATCAAATTATTCAATGTCATCATGATTGTAAGAACAACCATGTAGTTTACCAAAGAAAATAAACCAAATAATAAAGTGGCTGATGCTAATGCACTTTGTTAAGGCAATAAGAGAGGTCATCAATATGCATGGAGACTAGAGTTAGCACTGTCATTAGCCAATTTAGCCAATTGCAAAATTTTATAATTTTTGGTCCCAAAAAATAGCTTTTGGCTATTATTTTTGCTCCAACTTTTTCTTTTTTTATCAATTTCATTATAAGGCACGAGTCAATAATTTTTTTAAATTTTTTTCACAAATATGAAAAAGTAAAATATGTGTTACAAGCTCAGCTAAGAACAGCAATCTATACCATGTATACAGCAGAACTACATTTTCAATTCACATGTTGTTTTGCTTTCAATTGCTTAGTTTTACTGACTCTTGAGCATATAAATTAGCTCTTAAAACTTTAACATTGGCTTATTTTTGGCTCCAACTTTTTGAGAGCCAGAGCTAACCCTGATGATAACATACCTAAAGATGATGTTACAGACAGCCGCTCTCTGAAATCTTCCAAACTTGTCAACGACTGACAATAATCATCATCTGTGTCTGTCAAATCAGAAAGCATTTCATACTGCGGTTGTTTCTGCTCAGTCAACCATGAACTCTTTACACTGTTTCCATCATACATATGGTCCAACTGTTCATCTTGAACCATGCCTGTTTTACGTTGGCGGTTTTCCACAGAATTTCTTTTCACTTCATTTTGACTATCTTCATTTCCACATGAACCTATCTCCATTTCCAGTTTAGAACCATCACTAGGATAACTCCTCTCTGACTGTGTAAAACTCCCATCATCATCTATACTAAAAGATCTACCAGTATTTTTGAGCGCTATTCGGGGAGACATGTGTCTATGAATGTGTTCTTCATGTACTCCATCTGTACCAAATTCATTAGAGGATGAGATATTTATACCACTATCATTAAGCGTTTCCATGGATACAAGTGATTGCAGATCTTCTGGTTTATTTTCTTCAGACATTTTTGATTCAAATTCTCGCATTGCAGGATCTACTTTCACTTCCTGTTTAAATGTTTTTGATGTAGAGTCTCCATCTTTTTCATTAGATTCACCCCTTGATTTGTTTTCCTTATCAAGACACACTTCACTTGTATTGTTGACCTTGAGACTATTATCAGTAACAGACTCACTGCTCGGGTCACCTCTGTGGACTTCTGAGTCAGACTCACTGCTCGGGTCACCTTTGTGGACTTCTGAGTAAGACTGACTGCTCGGGCCACCTCTGTGGACTTCTGAGTAAGACTGACTGCTCGGGCCACCTCTGGGGACTTCTGAGTAAGGCATTTCTTGTACACTTTCTGTCTTTGAAACTGTATCTTTAGTAATGATTTGATCACCTTGTGGCATTTCATTTTCAATTTTAGTTACTGATGCACCATCATGATTCAGCGTTTTTGATTTTTCAATAATTGATTCTGTTTTGGGTTTTAATCTGTCATCTGCAAGTTCTTTCTGTTCCCTGGAAGAACAATCCTCTCTCCTCAATATTTGGTCTTTGTCTGTATTGACCTTTGAACCCGTAGAATGTTTACCTAGATACTGCTCTCTTTCTACATTTGAGATTTTTCTATCAACTTCATTTAATTCTACATTTCCATTACCATAAATTTCATTGGCTTGTGAAGTAACCAATGGTGATTTAGAGTCATTTTCATGTAAAATTTTATTTCTACTTTGTAACTTTTCTTCAATCCTGCGATCAATTTCTGACCTCAGCATTTCTTTATCAATTGTGAATTCTCCGAGTCTCTGATTATCATTTGATCTGTTCAACTCTTTTATTTTATTTGGAGGCACATTGCTTAAAAACTGAGAATTCCCATAATTGTTATCAAGTAAAGTTCTATTTTCGACAAGTGGTGAACGCTCGCGAATCAGTTCTACGTTTGCACTTGTAATATGCCTGTCAAGCAGCCAAGTTTGTGTGGATGAATTTTTAGTTTTATGCAGATTATCATGTTTTGGTGACATCCTTTCAGTTAGAGGCACTCCCCTTTTATACACACCAGATTCATACTCAAAACCCATGCCATTTTTCGCTAAAGGTATATAAGAATCTGAACTGAAAGAACCCAAACTTTCTGATGATGGGGATTTTAAATTCTTTTTTGTTTCATTGTCAGCCATTACTTTCAGTTCTGGGACAACAGTCTGCGTTTTTGCATCTCTCCTCTGAATTGGAATATAAGAGTCACTACTTATTGTACCAAGACTTCCTGTAGATGGTGACTTAAGACTGCAGTTTGGTTCATGAAAATAAAATTGTCCATGGTCTGAAGGTGTCTGGATTTTTGCATCTCTTTTCTGTATTGATAAATAAGAGTCAGAACTCACAGATTTCAAACTTTCCAGTGATGGAGATTTAGAATTATATCTTGTGTTAAAGTCAGTCAATTCGTCAAAATCATCATTGAAATCCTCTCTACCTGACAAATTTGACATAACTCCATTACGCCTTTGGACTGGCATATATGAATCATAACTAAATGACCCCAAACTTTCAGCTGACCTTGATTGTAAGTTCAATTTTGTGTCATCAACTTGGTAATCATTTTTAAATCTAACATGGAGTCCTCTTTTGTCTTTTTCACTGCTGTTATTTATGGGGTTTTTCCATGTTGGTGTATTTTGATTCTTCCTGTAAACCCCATAATCTGTGTTTTGATATTTCATATCCCAGAGTATACCATTGTCATCCATTGTTTCGTGAAATTCTGAGATGGAATTTTCATTATCTTCTGGCTCACTGAAATAGTTTTCTACAAATAAAAAGCAAATTTAGTGAATTAGGATCCAAAAACAGTAGGTACTTTTTATGATTTTTACTTATTCTGGACTGAAGTGTCTGTAAGGATGGAAGTTCCAATTTTATATCACTTCTTTCTTCAAATAAAAATTACTGATACAATTATCATCTAAATGAAGGCAAAATTGCCTTTAATCCTTATCCATGAAAGTAGAATATTGTTTTTTTATGGTTCAATCAAAATTATTTGAATTTGATTGAGACAACCAGTCCTGGGGTGAAAGATGAAGTGAACAGACAAACTTAGTCACTCTAGGATATACCACAGTGGTATTTGAAATTCCGTCAAATTGGATGAACCAGTCAATACTCTGTCCTCTTAATACTAAACATCAGGCAAAGAAGCAGTATTTGAAATTCTAAAGTCTTATGTATGACCCAACTGAAGTTTGAATCAATGATTTCCCATTCTCAGGGCAGACGCTATAACCGAGCCATGGAGGTGGTTTTGTTTAGAAGAACTCACCATATTCTGGTATAGAGACAATATCATTAAGTGAATGATCTTGGTCATCTTCATCATCTGGCAAGTCAGATAAGCTTTGACTATTTGTACCCTGGTGTACAAGTCGACTTTGATATTCATCTTCAGGCATGCTATATACAGGCTCATGTGAATACATCTACAAAATCAAATACATGTATTTTAACATTAGTCTTCAAAGAATATTTAATGTATGAATGAATGAAGAATGAATATAATATGACATAAAAAGGTAAAAAGGAAAGACAATTTGAGACTGCCCCTTTTCTGAAAGTTCATAAAGACCAGTAAAGAGGAAAAACAAGACAATAGCCATTTTACATGAGGTCTACCACATCAAAACCATTGCATCTAGAAACAATGTTGATGAGAAATCAAGATAACACCTTAACCACTAAGCTACTACAACTTTAAACTAAAAAATAAATAAAAATAAATTAATAAACTGTATGATATTTATGATTGTGGTTGTCTAAAATATATTGATGAGAAATAAATGATGAGTGGCTGTAGTGTTCAGTTTTGAGAGAGAGAGAAGAGAGAGAGAGAGAGAGAGAGAGAGGGGGGGGGTGGTGGTAAAATAAATTATAAAGATGAACCAAAAAAGTGCCCTAATGCACATTCTTGCAGATAACAGTGCCTCTAACCACCTAGGTATGAATCCCACTCAGGCAGATCCTGGTGTGAGAAAGTTTGACAGTTCACTTGTTGAAGGTGGTAGTATTCTCTAGACACTCCAGTTTCCTCTACCCAAACACCCAACAACTGACTGCCTCAATATACAGCAAAACCTCGTTATAATGATTCTCCATAACTTTGCCATCTTGCGCATTACCACAGTATTTTGAATTACAAAGTCTATTGTTCTATGATTATTTTTTCAAGTCCCCTCATTTTATTACAAACACTTTTATAACACAAAATTTTGAGAATGAACAAATGGTGGCACTGAATCAAGGTTTTAATGTAAATGAAAGAATCTTATCTGGTGTAAAACAGCATTGTCTCCACTCCTCTCTTTCTCCATAAACATTAAGGGAATCAGTGATAAACAGTTGAACACCATTTGTACAGATATAGACAAACAACACTGACCTGTCTGCTTGAACTATTCATACAGGAGGATCCAATCAATATATGGGTAATTTTTAGAATCGTGATTAATACATACACAATGCACAAACTTACAACAATAACACCTAACTTAATATTTTCCTTACTGTATTAAACCTTCGACCATTGAGTCTTCATTTGGATATTTTTGACAAATTAGTGTTTCCCATGATGAAAACAAAATAAACACCGACTTAACTTGTGGCTCCTCAAACAGAAATATATTGGCTCATGATAAATATTTAAATTAAAGGTCAAGTGGACAGGTCAATGTTGTTTGCCTGTACTAAGTAAATTATAAACAAATAAATAAAACAATTGCCCTTACCCAAGCTAAATATAAAGTAATTAAAACTGAAACTGGTGTACACTAAAAATAAAACTAGTGTGAACTAAAAGTTCTGGGAATGAGAAGATACACCAACACCTCTCTATGGTTACGCACTGATAATAACCGCCCATCTGTGTCTGTAGTGATTGGCAGAGGCTGTATATTAGAAAAGGAATTTCCCGGATTTCTTTCCACTTTGGCGGTGTTTTGGTATGACAGTGGTTGTTGTATATCCAAAACTGGTTTTCCAGACCTCATGTCCATAGTTTTTGTGTTTGGATAAGGCACTGATTGTATACTGGAAACAGGTTTTCCTGGATGTCCCTCAAAGATGGCTCTATTTGGAAATGGCATGGTAGGTAAAACTGGTATCCCGGTCTTCACATGATATGGCATATACATTTTCTGTCCTCCATTTTTAGCTGAATGATGCATTTTGAAGTTTACAGGACCATTTGAATCCTCATTTCTAACTTTATTATCAGAACCAAAATAGGTTGGTTTTGATGGTGCAAAGGGAGGTAACTCTGAATTTAATTCAGGAGCATGTGAATTATGCACTGTGATGAATTTCTGTCTGTCTGCATTTAGTAAATTTATATCATTTTGCCACTTGACATTTTGAGAACCATTCCGTGTTGACCCCAGTCTTTCTGAATGATGTCTGTTAGGAATGTCCAAATGTTCAACATGGTCACTTAAGCTATCAGACACCACAGAATTCTGATATTCATCTGTATTCAGAACTTCTATTCCATTTTTCTGATGTGATTGTGCTAAATTTAATTCATTTTGGCTATAAAATTGTTCAGGAACTTTAGAAAGTTTAATAGCCTCTCTCTGTGAATCTGCAGTTATCTCCCTTGGGTATGGTTCTGCCAATCCATTTTGAACTCTGTAACCATCATACATATGAAGCTCATATGGCTTCCTCCGATGTGCAGAATGATTATGTAAATTATTTGTCTTCATTTTCTGAGGATAATAAGTATTTCCAGGTTTTGACATGACTTTGTCTGCAAAATACTGTGGGTCATTTACAGAATGCCTCAAAATTTTTGCAGTATTTTCTGACCCTTCTTCCAACGTCTTGTATCTAGGTATTTCCTCCGATTTCATAAATCCTAGAACATTTATTTTTGCATTTCCAAGTTCTTCCAAATATACAGATGACAAATTGCCATCATTATTTTTATGATGTGAGAGTAAATTTTCAGATTTCTGAAAGCCTTGTTCCTGTTGAAAATCTTGGTTATGAGGCATTGAATTATTTACATGTAGATCATCACTATCTGATCTCACTACTGCATAAACATCATCTGAATCTAAAAACTCTGGTGGTGGCTGAATTGTTAAAACTCCCTCTGTGTTCTGATACTGAGGCTGTTCGGGTATCTTATCTTGGATTTGCTGTTCATGTATGGGTGGTGGTTTTGTTTTTGGATTTCTATGTTGACCATGGCTTTCTGAGTTTAGCTGTGGATAAATAGCTGTGGGTTCTGTATTTTTCCACTGCTGGCCTTCTGGATTTTGCCTGTGGTAACTTTGTAAGTTTTGATATGTTGGTATTACCTCTGCATTTTCCCTATGATTTCTAGTTTGACTTTTCTGTTGCTTGTGTATTGGTGAGCTGTCTTGGTGCCTTGGTGGTTTTTTGGGAGCACTATTTGGAGCATGTCTATGTAAAGAACCATTTGGTAAATTTTGAGAACTAGTCTGTGAGTTTATTGGACCAGTTTTACTCTGGCTGTCACCATAAAAAGTTTTCTGAAAATAAAAATTTAAGATATAATATTAAAAACAGACAAAAAACATTTCTTTATTCAAAGGAATATGTTTTAATTGTAGATTTATTGGTTGAATTCAGTTTTACAACCTTGTTAATGATATTTCACTTAAATCGAGATATCGCCAGCAGCTATAGGTGAAGTGGCAAATATAGTTCCACACAAGTAAGTGGTGCCAATGAAGGGAAAAAACATTCTAAGAAATGTCATCTCAAAATATAATTAAATTTAAAGTTAATATTTATTCACATTTTATGTCATGTGTTATATTTCAATCAGAAAAAAATGATATTTGCCACTGTACCAAATGATAACAATAACCTATGTGCAGAACAATTATTTCAGGGGAATATGAAATCACATCAGTACATATTTTCTGGTAAAATCAATGTTGTTTCAGATAACAATGTAAAAGTTTTCCAAAACACCCCACACAAATGTTACGGATGTTTATCATGTGGTACAGCCGCAAATCCCATTGAAAACATGTAATACCTGGTTATAAGCTGTGGTGTTTACCATATTTGGGGCATCATGAAGATCAATACCAGCATGCAACAGTACTTCTACTTCCTCTTTTTTCATATTTCTAGTTTTTGATCCCATCTCAGAACTATTCATACCAGCAAAAATTGTTGAATTTGTTTTTTGTGGAAAATTAGCTGAAGAATCATCCTGATTCACAATGTCTGCTTGTCGTAAGGGAACTACAGAAGATTGAATTCCCATTTTAGACTCTGGCAAAAAACTTTTCGATTTTGATCTCGCTGGAAATTCCTGACTGTTGCTAATGTCACTTAATACAATGGACGATGAACACGAAATATCACCATCACTATCTGCAGTATTCTGTGCCGGCAGTTGTACAGGCAAGTGTTTTGGTGATCCTGATGTGCTGGAGTTTGACCTACTTTTCAGGACGACAAGTTCTCTTTCTGCATTATCTGCTCTGTCAATAAGACCACTGATAAATTTCTCTAACTTGTCTCTAGCCACAGACTCTTTTTCAGCAGTTGAACTCAAAAAAGACTGAATGGATTCCAGCTCCCTAGAGTTATAAATCAAAACAAAATTCACTCCGTTATGTTCTGAATTCTTTCAGTAAAAGAATGAAATTAGCTGACAGGAAAATAATCTATTATTGTAAGAAATAAGCAATTATAATATATATTAGGAAAAGAAAAAATAATTGTTTGTTTACTTTAAGTTACCAAAAAATTTAGAATTATATGTAGCTACATTTCCAAAATTTGTGAAAATAAATTCTATTTAAAGTACCAGGTATTTTTTCATAAATTTGTCAAAATATTTACTTTTTGTAAGAATTTCACCAATGGCGATTTTAGCTGCCAGGAATGGAAATATAGCTAACTTGAACTATTCTTATTTCCACGCTTATTGAAAACACACATTGACAAAATTGACATCCTGGCTTCATTATGATGAATGTAAAATTTAGAGCAAAAAAATTTACCAAAAAAAAAAAAAGAACTCCAATATATTTTTTGTATAAAATAAGGTTGGAGAAACACAAAATTTTTGTTTTTTGGCCTCATCTAGAATTATGGTAGTACATGTACTAAAATTTATCTACACAGTAGTAATGTCCACTATAATTAATATTCCAAACCTTGTAGTACAATGAGCTAAATTAATCAAGGTACTGACTACAGTACATCAAAAGCATTTTATTGCCAGTTAAATAATAAAATGATTTAATCAAAATATAAAATGGCATGTTAATGGGAGGTATAGGTCAATATTTTACTTTTTATACTTTTACAATAAGTACCAGTATTAATAATTGTGAGATTCTGGTTATTTTGAAATACAGACAAACATGCCTTAAAGGCCACCTCTATATAAGGGCCACCTTCTTATAAAGGCCAGTAGAATTGTATCCCAATTGTTCTTTACTCATATTATTTGAACCTGTATATAAAGGCCACCTGCCCATAAAAGCCACTTTTACTGGTCCCCCTGGTGACCTATATAGATAGGTTTAACTGTATGTGAATATAGTGCAACCTGTCCAATACCAAACCCTGAGTAAAAAACTGTTTTAAAATAGGACATGAGATTTTTTATAGTGTCTGTAAATCCTGTGATGTGTACATGTATCTAATAGATCTAAATGCATTAAACAGTTTTTTTCTTGAAAATAAAGGCCATTTTCTTTGATTTTTTTTAATTTTGGTGAAAAAATTAAAAATTTGGTAAAAAAAAATTTTTCAAGATAAAATCTCAATTTTTGCTAAAAAACATTCAACTTAACAGAATGATGTTTCAAACAGTTTATTTTTGTGATTTTTTAAAATTTGTAATAACGTGACCAGTTTTAAACTTGTACATAATAATTTATGGATGGCAGTGTATTAACATGCATGGTCTTTCTTGGGAAGAAAAATGGGAAACTGAGATAAAGGCCCTTGTGTTAAATACTGACACTTACTTTTCCTTCTGAGCCAGCTGTTCTTCCTTCTGACAAACAGCAGACTGTAATTCATTAACTTTCTCATCAGCAAATTCCACTTTATCTTGCAATCCTTTAGCACTTTCCAGTAACATGTTCTGTTCCACTTTAACTCGTTCCAGTTCCACTTGAGCATCTAATAACTGTTCCTCTTTGCTTCTGAACAGTGCCTTCAGCTTTTCGTTATTTTCGTCTGCCTGTTTGGTTAGTAGATTAGCTTCCCAGACAAGTTTTTCATGGAGCTCTTTCATTTGTCCGAGTTCTTGATAAGCTTGGGAAAGCTGATTGTCTTTGGATTTGACCAGTTCTTTAAGTTTGTTGTTGCCATCATTGGCTGTCTTGTACAAGTTAATACTTTCTTCAACTAAACTGTTTTGCTCTGTTCTGCAATACAGATTAAAATGTAAAATGGCTATTAACCAACAATTTGTTTAATCAATTTTTGGTATGACAAAGGAGTGAAGTAATGGAGTTTTATGCCCAGGTCAAAATTCTTTCAAAAATAATTATCAAGGCAGTCAGTTCATTGATTGTGGAGAAAACCAGAGTGCCCAGAGAAAACCATCTACCTTCGGCAAACAAAGTAACAAACTATCTCACATTAGTATTGGTCTCGAGTGAGATTCAAATCTAGGCGGTGACAGTCATTTTGATTTGTAGGGCAGTGGTTTAAACAACTGGGGAGCTAAGGAAACAGTATAATAATAAGATATTGTAAAAGGATATCAACTAACTTGAATCCAAACCTCAAAGTTCAACCCCAAAATTGATCTGCTGGTTTGCCACATGTAAATGCTGATGAAAACTTATTTAATACATGTACTTACGCACTTTTGTATAATAGAGGGACATATGATCAAGACTAATAAAGAATATCCTAAAAGAAATGCATTTCCAGATTTAACCATTTTTGTGATAACCCATGTTGAAATAATTACCTGTAAAATCCATATATCTACATTTTACTATCAAAAATATGATCTTGATTCTTAATTCAACAAGCTTATTCAGTGAATCATGTTCCCCCGCCAAAAGGTTCTTTTTGTGATTTGTTCTTATGTTAAAAGGGAAAATGATCAAACCCCTAATTATGATATGAATATCTCCTATCATTGTTGACGCTTTGCGCCAAGTTTTGTAAAATAGTAGTTCAAAGTTTTGGAGAATTACTCAAGACAAGAAGTGTGACTGGACAGATAGAACTTAGAATTTAATATCCCACTCATTCTTTGAAAGGTAGGTAATAAAAAAATGTTGAAAGGTGGGTTCAAACAAGTTACATTTTACATAATTCAAATCTTACTTTAATTTTTCCATTTCTTTGTTGACTTTCCGCAGTTGTCTTTCCTTGACTTCTAACGTACGTTTGAGGAGAGAGCTATGTTGGCCAGCTTTGTCAGACAACTCTGAGGTTTCTTTTAACAATAAATCTCTTTCTGATGCCAAACTTTCAAGTTTTCCCTTTGTTTCTGCGAGCTCTCCATCTCTTTTCTGTAACTCTTGTGTAGCCACTATCTTTACAGTCTCTAGTTCATCAGAAATAGAGCTTAACATTTCCTCACGTTTACTCAATTCTTCTCGTAAATGTTCTTGTCCCTTGTCTGCACTTTTCAACAAATTTTCTGTTTCCAACATTAATCTTTCTCTCTCAAATTTCAACTTTTCCAAATCAGTGTTCGCTTGTGAAAGTTGATTTTCCTTAAACTTGAATTCATTCACAATATCTTGTATCACTTCTTGTTGCTCTCGACAACGTTTTTCTGCTGCTTGTTCCATACTTAGTAACACATCATGTGACTGATAAAGAGCGTCAGCCATTTGCCACTCTTTCTGACGTGCTTGAAGAACCTCAGTGTTCTTATCGTTTAATGAATTTCGAAATTCATAATTTGACTTATTATCCAAAATATTACGTTCAAGTCGTCGTTTCATTTCGTGTTCTTTTGCCATCTTTATTTTCATTTCCAGTGCTTTTGCATCTTGTTTGTAGCTTTGTAACAATGGCGATATTTCCCTTTCTCCTCGTTTTTTCTCCTTTACCATTCCCAATCTTTTTTCACTTTGAGAATCACATTCACTGCCTGTGCCATTTTTCCAACTATTATCCGAGCTCAGATCATTTTCACTGAGTTTCTTTAGATAAGTCTCATTTTTACCTTTATTACCTCCCTTGGTAGCACTATGACTAAACACTTTAACTCTAGTCCTCGGTTTCACATACCCCACTTTATAAGAATGGTCTGTTTCTAAATGTAATTTTAAATCACCAAGTTTTGAGAATTTTCTGTTATCTCCACATTTCGGACACCTGTATGGAATTACATCATTCAAAAAATCCAGTTCTTCCACCGCAGTTTTAGGACGATCTTGCTTTTCATCCATTTTGATCTTGATTAATCAAACAACAATTGTTATGACTTTTACTGCAATATAGTGTGACATAATTCAGAACCTGAATCACCTACAAAAAACAACATCAATATTAATACGGTAATCAAGAGCTGTCAGATGAGAAGCATAGGCTGACAAATAAATAAATAATACTACCCGGTAGTATATAAACAAATACAATCCATGTCCAAAAGCAAAGTGAAAACTTTGAAAACTGGCAAATTTAGTTAACCATATGAACTTCCACCAGGAAAATGAGGCTGGGTGCTTGGGAAGGGTTTATCTAGCTACATCTGTCACATATTCAATCAAAATTGAGAAAGAACGGACTTTTAGTCAAGTCTACAGGTACCCCGGTAATCTAAAGCAAGGTATCCTTTTTGGACACAAGTGCCTAAACTGGACAAACATTCTTCCTAAATCCTTTGGGGCATTTTTCCATCTCAAGAATGATTTCCTTATGAATGTTCAAAATTGACACATTTGCAAATGACTGTGCCTAGCATTTCTTAATATTATTTACACACACATATAATGTGTTCGAGTATAATTTATGTAAAATATTGATTGTGTAAAGTTTATATCCATGTCTGTCACTGACACTAAAGATACAGATGTAACATACAGTGCAGACCTGTCAAAAGTTTAACACTAAGCTAATGAATAAATGCCAATCCTGCAGCTCTAACTTTTACTTTGCTCAATGTTTCATTCGCTTGTAGTTGTAAGCATCCTCTGTAGTGGCTGCAGGTGGCCTATTCTTTTTCAAACTCTCTAGAGGTGTCTTTAGAATGCACCGAGATAGGACCTTGGTTTTGAGTCTCATTCCGAAGGACTATTCTATTATCAAGCTGTTTACAGTTCTAGTATGGGCAGGAGATGAAAATCATCTCAGAAAATGTCTAAGTCACCTTTACCTCACCTTCACTACCTATATCTTGACAGCTGTTACCTATCTCTCAGCAGCTTTTTCAGCCACTAGCTATCCAAAACTCAGCCGCATGGCAGCCAAGCTTTGACTCCTATTGGTTTGCTCAGTGTTAAACTTTGGACAGCTCTGTACTTTATGTACAGGTTTTATCACATATCTATACTAGTATTTGAATGTTAAACAACAAATGTTAAACAAACTCTTTACATATTTCATGGCCTGTATTGACAACAAATCCTCCTTCTGCCACATCCAGCATGTCAAAACTGAAATTAATTTTTCCTATTGGGAAATTAATTGTGAACAAAAATACTAAAAGATTTCTTGTGTTTGGTCTGACAAAAAAAGAAAAGAAAATTTATTTATTATGACGTTAGATATGTATAACCTGTATGGTATTACAGTGGATCTATATGACTTAATGAAGAAGTATGACATTTGTTTATTATCTATGTATTGATTATCAATGACAGATCATTTTTATTCTACCTTTGTCTTCCCAAATGTCAGGTGAAATCATACATGATGTAGGACCATCTGTTACAGCCAGTGGTGACTGAATTATCATTACAGATTATAAAATACCAGTAACAATGACAAAATTTAACAAAGTGTTCAGAGAACACTATCCCCCACAAAGGTGAACATCAGTGAATTCCATACAAGGTGAAATAGGCTTTATGGAACACTGGTTGTTAAATAAGTGGGTGGTTTGGCCATTTGATAGATCGAAAACCACAACAAAGAATTAAAGAATACTGCTATAAAAACACCTTATTTGCATATTTCATAAATATTAAGCAAACAAAAAATTTAAAGGAAAAACCTATTACATACTGGTATGTTTAATACCCGATTTCTATTTTCTATGTTTAATATCCTGACGAAATTGGTATATAAACAAGGTGTTCAGAGAACACTATCTTCTATCATTATTTTCTGTGTTTAAAATTTCAAGACAATTGGTACATAAATAAGGCTGTAATGGCCATTTTCAGGTTTTTGCTATTAATAGTAAGGGCGACCATCTTGGATATGCTATAAGGCTGTCGAGCAATCCCACACCAATCATTATCATAACGAATCAACTGACCAAGTTTCAGCTCAATCCAATGTACGATTTTTTTTAAATGCAAGGAAATCAACTGGGACGGGGTACATCAATAAGGCTGCAATGGCCATTTATAGGTTTTTGCTATGTATAGTAATGGCAGCCATCTTGGATAGGCTATAAGGCGGTCAAGCAATCCAATTCCACTCACCACCCTTAAAATCAACCGACCAAGTTTCAGCTCAATCGGATGTAGGTTTTTCTTTCAAATGCACAGAAACCAAACTAAAACTGTCTCTTGAGAGCCAAATACCCCGTCCCCAACATGATTTTACACAGACAGATGGACAGGCGGACACAGATAGACACAGATAGACATGGTGATTCATATATACCAGGATATAATTATCCACACACACACATACACATACAGCAGTATTACAATATCCCCCTCACCACTGGTTGGGGGATAATGAATGCTTAGCATGAAAAAACCTATTTTCGGTCCACTAGCTTTAGGTCAAATACATTTATAAATCTACTGGTCCCATTTCAAAATTATTATTTAAAGATTTTCCTTACCTAAAATCTGACAAAATTTCAAATCTTATAATTTTTTTTTTTAATTTTTAAGATACATGTATATGTATTCACAAATTTAAGGTGCAATTCTGAAGATCACTCCAAGCTTAAAACATTTGGATTTGGTTGAAAATATTTATCAGTGGCTCAAAAAAAGATTACCAGTACCAAAATTTGCCAAATTTAACTTAAGTGAAAACTTAGTTTGTTGATTGTGAAACTGGGGCCTGGTACAAACTTAAATCAAGTGGACCTGGACTAGTGAATCCCTAATTTACTGGACATTCTATTTTTCAGAAACCAGATAGACTAGTAGGTTGTCTTCTAAACAAGGATTGTAGTGGAGTAACAATGTTTTAAGCCCCAGTCAAGATTCTTTTACTTATATATAGACATCACCAGCTAAATGTGAAGTGGCAGAAAATTTTACTTGTGTGGTGTGCTCAGGGCAATGTGCAAGGGGGTCCTTAACCTGCCACATCTGCTTTTAAGGTCTCTTTTGAACAACCCATGACTTTCATTTCTTACTGCCGAGTGGTTTGGGAAAGAACAGTCACTGCCTATTGTCAAGTCTTGGTCAGACCCCGGAAATGGTTCTAACCCATGACCTCCCACATAGGGACTGACCCATAACCACTCAACAAACAAGTGGTTGGTTAGATGGATGGATGCAATAAAATAAAATTTTATTGACATCAGGTTTATTATACATGTACTTGTATCGAGCTAACCTGTAGAGCTAGCTAAGACAGCATTAAAATTAACACTTTTCTTACTTATGGTGAAGCAGGCTCAAACATACAGCAGTGAGATGCCATGGTTTGTATTCTGTCACTGTGGATTCACTTTTTAATTATGCATGTTCACTGTTTCAAGTCACATTGATAATCTTTTTAACCCAACAATGTGTGTTCACATGGTGTCAGTGTAAAACAATGTGAAGCTTGCAACGTAATTCTATGACTTTTTGGGCAAGTGAGTTAGCACTCTCAAAGACAGGAACAGTGTAATCTGCAGAACCTCTGAATAAACAAAAAAGTCTAAGTGGAACATGAAAGCAACCAACAAACAAACCAACAAACCAACTAATCAAAAAATGAATGAATGAATGATATATATTCAAATGTGACAGGAGGAAGAAAACACCACTTTCTCAAAGAATGCTTTTGACATAGACTGAACTTGGTCCTTTCAGGGAATGCAACAATAACAAACAGAAAAATAATGACTAAGTTTTTAACATCTGCACATGGTCTGGCAACAAAAGAGCAGACAGTTGATTTAGATTTTTAAGTAGTGCGCTTGATGTGGTAAAGATGAAAAAGAGGTCAAATACCAAGGGAAAGAAGCCAACGGGAGTTACTGTTAAGGGAGGGGTAGCACGGCAGTGGTGTATGCAGAACAATCAGCTATCACCTACATGTATACTTCCTAAACATCAATCACACCTCCCTCCCCTCATCTCCTTAAAAAGGCCAGTGTTTTTCTCTTGAAACTCTGGTTTCCTTCACCATCACTTGATCATCTTGATATAAGTGAAATATTCTTGACAAGAGTATAAAACTCCATAACTCTACTTCACTCCCTCTTCTTGTTAAGAATGCACCCTCCCTTCTCCAACATCAATCTACCAATGTTTTTACTCTCACCCACTCCCTAAAATATAGCCCAATAACTCCTCTCCATCCCCCTGTTAAAATGCACCCTAACCTCTCCATCATCAACTTTCCCTGGCCAGGATTTTTCAAAGAGGACCATTTTCAAAAACATACCTCTAAAACACCATAACATAAATATTTTGGTATTCATATAATGTTGACTATTGCCCCCTAAAACACCATAACATCAATATTGTTGCACTTGGATAATGTTAAATATTACCTACTAAGGCCTTAAAAATAAGGGATTAACGGCAGAATGGCCCTTTCTACAATGAACACTGTCCTACTCATTAAAATATCTCTCTTCTCACCCTCCCTCCGAACCCCAAAAACCTATTGTTTAATTAAAAACAAAATATGATATCTTACCTGTTTTTTTTTTCACGTGTAACTGTATATGTTTACGGATTCTGTGTGATATCTGAGTGGTGTATACATCTGATACAAGCTTGGTGGTATGAATAATTAATCCATCTCCTATCTTGTTTGATGTTACATGTATTACTCATTGTTACAATTAAGACTTCTTTCTCTAACTTCTGTTCACAAAATAAAAGAAAGAGTTTACCAACAAGAATGAGTCATATATTGATAAAGTGCAACAGATGTACAATGTATACTATAGTTTATTTACTTAAAGGGAGACAACTCTAATAATATACTCTTCCTGAATGCAGTGGGGTGATGATGATGGTTGGTGTGTCATGTCTACATGTAGGCTACAGGATAATGAGCAGACTTTGAACCTGTGTAGTGTCTTATTCAAGAGTAGGCTCTCACCGGACCATATTTGGGCAGATTTTGGGCCCTTTTACAATTAAAAGTCTAATAGGTAATTTTTTTCACAAGTTTTACGAAGCTATCCTAAATCTTGTCTAAGATATATCCTAGGATAAATTTTAGGACTAGGCTATAGGATAATCATAACCGGTTTTTCGAAGGTGTCTCAGCTTGGTCGTATCTAGGATATCCTATTTTTTTATCCTTAGTTCAGATTTATACATGTTGTCAGCAAAAAATATGACTTTTAAACACAGAATTAAAGTGGTAAAAAAATCTAACTTAATATTATAAATATATAACAAATAAATATTAAGATATGTGATATTAATTAAGAAATATATTCAACAGAAATTTTAATAAAATGTGAAATCACTGTGAATGATTGTTTTTTAAATTTGTATTGTGTCTCGTAAGACTTTTCTGTTGAAAGTAAATGTGTTTGGATGTGTATATGTGTATATATTTAATGCTCATCGGTAGTAACCGATATTAAAATCATGCTTCATGTAGAAGGTCATTATTTCTCAGGGGTCATAGGGTAAAATCATGCAATAACATACATAAGATATATAAATACTGGGCATTTGAGTTGGTCAAAGTACAAAAAGTTTTAATGAGTAGAAAGAAAAACCCAAAATTCAGCGATATGGAGGTAGAGATTTTATTGAGCGAGATCGGCAAGCATAAGAGTGTGCTTTTTTCCAAAGTTTCAAACACTATAACAAACAATTAAAAAAGAGAAATTTGGGAGAATATATGTGAAAAAAGTGAATTCCTCCAATACATCGCCACAGCAAAGAACAGTCAAAGAATTAAATTAAATTAATTTAGATTATTTGAAAATTTCTTGGAATAACGCAAGTTTTTAAAATATACAAAATTATAATATATCTAAAGATAATTCACTCGATTATCGGATGCGTTTAATTTTTGAAACGTGCTATGTAATAAACCCTGTGCATTAGAGAGTGATTCGATAAACGACCATACATATATCATATGATACATTCTTATACAGGGACAATATAAGAAGCTTAAACGCAAAATAACATTTTCAGGAAATCTAACATGAGTTTTTAATCATATTAAAAACGTTTAATTTTGATAACATGTTTTTTTCAAAATATAGTGAGTTTTATAAATTTTTTATTTGTGTATTTTCTTTCAGGTTATCCCTAAGGGGGGGGGCCTTAAATTGAGAGAGAGAGAGAGAGAGAGAGAGAGAGAGAGAGAGAGAGAGAGAGAGTACTTGAATTTCTAATTATGTAATTTATGTACTTTTAGATTCCCTAAATGAATCCGACTCCGACGTAAAATAAATAAAAAAATCTAATGGATTGTCTCTGTCTCTAAACACTCTATTTCAAGGTATGTTCTAATTTCTTCGTTGTCTCTCATGTAAATAAACATCTTGATTTATTTAGAATATTCTTAAACTAGGATTGCCCCAAGATGGTCTTAGGACACCTAAGTTTGGGATCATATTTAGGACTTGTCTCAAATTGCGACACCTTCGACAAACCGACTTAGGATGAAAATAATGTTTTAGGAACAGGTTAGGACAAATTTTAGTCTTAGGATAGCTTCCAAAAACCGACCCCTTGCTGATATTCATAATTTAAAAAAAATAAAATTTCTTTAACACTGGTAAAATAAATATAAATAAAATCAATTCATGTAAAAAATTAATCTGGAAACAAATAAAATTACATGCAATATACATTTATAATTAATTCCATTAAACATATATATCTATCTGTCTGTTTTAAAACTGTAAAACAGACATTAAAACAGACAGATTTTGGATATATATGTTTGATGGAATTAATTATTAATGTATATTGCATGTATTCAGACTATTTGACAACTAATTCTCACAATTTCAAGGGCCCTGTACCCATTGACTCTGTAGAGTTTTGAGATTTAAAGCTGTTTTAAAAGATGAAGTTTGGCTAAAAAGTGAACCAATGTTCTGTGAATATATTGAAAATTGAGAATGAATCAGGATTTTGTAAGTTATTATGGGAAAGAAGAGAAAAAAGAACAATATCAGTAATAACAGCGGGAATCATAGTAAGGTACAAATAACGAGTGTGAGTAGTTTTCATGATATAAGTAGTGACTGTGAAATAGACAAGAAATTTGTAAACATGCAGACACCAACTCATTTTGTAGCTCAAAACCAATCTACCCCGCAAAATAATGGAAATTTTCAACCATATCCAGTGATGAATTATAGTGGTTCACCAATTCAAGTTTACCCCCCAAACCAACCAACATGGTAACACCATCACAATTTGAGACAATTAACTATACTGAGAAAATAGACCAGTTAAGTAATAAACTAGATAAGGTTTTTAACAAATTACAAAAATTGGATCAGATAGAATCTAAATTGTTAAAATTTGAAACTACTATTGGATCTGTGATGAACGATGTTAAAACATTAAAGTCGAAAGTTGATGAGATGGATGAAGGTGTGTCTTTTTTAAATGTAAAATTTGAAGAGAATACAGAACAAGTGAATGAAATGCATAACTGTGTCAAAAACTTAGTCAGTGAAAACGATGATTTGAAACATGAATTAGTTAACATGAAATCTGAATTTAACGCTTTATCAGAACGAAACCTTGAATTACAATCTAGGTCTATGAGAGACAATTTAATTTTCACTGGAATTGCAGAGGAAGAACGAGAGGATACAGAGACAATCTTAAATGGTTTCATCAAAAATACACTTGAAATAACTCAAGACATAGGCTTTCACAGAGTCCATAGGATGGGTCGTAAAATTAATGGTCACAGTCGACCAATAGTCGCAAAATTTATTAACTTTAAAGACCGTGAAGTGGTGCGAAAGGCAGCGCCAAATGCGCTGAGAAAAACCGAAAACCGAAATTATGGGATAAACGAACAATTCCCAAAAGAGATTAATGAAAGAAGAAAAAACTGTACCCATATTATAAATCGGCAAAAAGGGAAAATAAAAAGGCAAATCTAGTGTACGACAAACTATATATCGATGGAAGGGAATTTAAAGTAGACGGAGAAATGGGCGGAACACAATCATCAGGAATAACACAGGACAGGAGATCACAGGATAGAAGAACACCAGGATGGAGAAATGGAGACAGAAAACAGAGAGAAAGGATGGAAACAAGATAGGAAGACCATGGAGGTAATCATGCTTTATCTAATGACATTTATAGTGACAATGACTCTCTCAGTCAAAATACGAATTCAAATTGTAAAATTGTTTCATTAAATGTGTGTGGTTTATCACGGAGACTGCAATATCCTGAATTCCGTGCATTTATTTCTGACTTTGATATAATATGTTTTACTGAAACAAAGACAGATGACTGTGATAATATAGAATTAAGTGATTTTGAATTCATTAAAAAAAACCGACGAAAGTTAACAAACCATAAATCTGGAGGTATAATACTCGGATTTAAAAAGAGTCTCTCGGATTTTATCGTGCCTCTACGATCAGAAAGTAATTATGTGTTATGGTTCTTGTTACGGGGTAATGCGTTTCAGTATAAACACGATATAGTGTTTGGAATTGTCTATATACCGCCGGAAGGTTCAAAATATAGCACGACAGACGCTTTTAGTGAAATAGAACTAGAATATTTGAATTTTGCTAGCAAATATGAATGTATCTGTTTATTAGGTGACTTCAATAGTAGAGTGTCTGATAGTGATGATGTAATGCCAGATTTTGATTTTGATATTGAAATTTTAGATGAAAACAGTGTAATTAATAAACTTACTCAAATGAACATTCCATGTAACAGGGTTAACAAAGATAGGGTTAAGAACAATTATGGAAATTTGTTACTTGATTTCTGTAAATGTAACAATTTGGTGATTTTGAATGGACGAGTTGGTAACGACAGTGGTGTCGGTAATTATACCACCAGTAAATCAACTGTGATTGATTATTTCATTGCTACAACTGATTTTTTAAGTGTTGTAAATAATTTTTCTATTTTGAATTTCAGTAAACTGTTTTCTGATGTACATTGTGCTTTACAGTGTGAATTGGTTTTTAAGAAAAATGTAATAGGTCATAATGCTGTTGAACACACAGATTCTGAAAATACTGTTGTTATAAAACCATGGGATGCTGATAAATCAGTCGAATTTTGTCAAAATTTTGACCAATGTAAATTAAATGATATTTTTGACTTAATTCAAGAATGTGAAATGGGAAATGTAGATAAATTTTTTGTTGACGGTATTTTTACTAAGATTACAGAGCTGATGCTTGACGCAGCTAATATTACATTTGGTACTCGTCCAAGTAAATCTGTTATAAACGAAAAGTCAAAGAATAAAGAATGGTTTGATAGTAATTGTGTCAAAGCTCGTAAAGTTTTTCGCAAATCACAACGCATGTACCAGAAGTACAAGTCTAATGTATTTAAACAGGAAATGTTACATGCAGAGACAAAATATAAAAAGGTGTTAGACAGTAGTATACGTAACTATCGCAAAAAATTACAGAAACGGTTTAAAAACATGAAAGATACTGATCCAAAGCAATATTGGAAATTATTAAATAAATCTAGTAGACCAAGTAGATGTAGTATATCTATTAAGGATTTTTACGATTATTTCAAAACTGCTAATACTGATAATGTAGATAATGATGTAGATATTAATGTAGATAGTGATGTATATAATAATGCTAATAATACTGGTATAAATATGTTAAATGATGTTATTACTAATGATGAAATAATTATGTGTGTAAGAAAGCTGAAAAACAATAAATCGGCTGGAGATGATAGAATTTTAAATGAATATATTGTGTCTTCTATAGATCTTATGTTGCCATTATATAACAGACTGTTTAATTTAGTTTATAACAGGTATCATACCTGAAGCATGGTTAATCGGTAATATAGTGCCTATTTTTAAGAATAAAGGCAGTGTTAACGATATTCATAATTACAGACCGATTACCTTACTTAGCTGTTTAGGTAAACTTTTTACTACTATTATAAGTACAAGGTTATATAAATACGCAGATGAATATGAAATTCTCTGTGAAAGTCAGACTGGTTTCCGGCACAACTATTCAACATTAGATAATATTTTTGTTTTATTTCATTTATTTGAAATTTTACGTTTTAGTAAAAGGAAATTATTTTGTGCATTTATAGACTTCTCCTCGGCTTTTGATAAAGTCTGGAGAAACGGGTTATGGCAAAAACTTTTAAAGAATAATATAAATGGTAAATGTTACCAATTTATTGTTAATATGTATAATGGTTCAAAATCTAAAATCTTTGTAAATAATACTTTTTCCGACTACTTTGAATGTAACATTGGGGTAAGACAAGGGGAAAACATGTCACCATTTTTATTTGCCTTATATATGAATGACCTCGAATATTTTTTAAATACAAACAATGTTGATGGATTATTAACTGTTGCAGATGAATTTGAAAAGGAAATTGGTGTATATGTTAAGTTCTTTTTAATGCTCTATGCAGATGATACAGTACTGTTAGCAGAAACCAAAGAAGATTTACAAAGACAACTTAAATATTTTTCAGATTATTGTAAACTTTGGAAACTGAATGTTAATGCATCAAAAACTAAAATTGTTATTTTTTCAAGAGGCAGGGATTTACAAAATATACATTTTTATATTGATGAAACTGAACTTGAGATTGTTAAAGACTTTAAATATTTAGGAGTAGTATTCAGCAGAAGTGGTTCTTTTCTAAATACCAAAAAACATCTTATCAATAAAGCAACTGCAGCAATGTATAATGTTATTAAAAGGTCAAGGTTATATAATTTGTCTATTGAATGTCAATTAGATTTGTTTGATAAGATGGTTATGCCAATTTTATTATACGGATGTGAAATATGGGGTTTCAGCAATTGTGATATTTTAGAAAGAGTTCACCTTAAATTTTGTAAATTAATTTTAAATGTTAAAAAGTCAACACCAAACTTTATTGTGTATGGCGAACTAGCAAGGTATCCCATCAGTGTTTATATAAAAACAAGAATTATAGGTTTTTGGGCAAATATTGTTACTGGTAAACAAACAAAATACTCATTTTTGATTTATAATATGCTATATAACAAATTTTTAAAAGGTATCAATTTTGAATGGTTTATGAAAGTTAAGGCAATTTTAGATGAATGTGGTATGAGTAATATTTTACATTGTCAAAACTTTAATAAAAAGTGGGTAGTTAAGTCTGTTAAATTGAAGTTATGTGATCAATTCCAACAGAAATGGAGTAGTGATTGTAATAATTCTTAAAGGCATATCTTATAGATTATTTAGTAACGATTTTCAACTTCAATATTATCTAAGATCAAATCTTTGTAAGAAAAATAAAATTATTTTAAGTAAATTTAGGACAAGCAACCATAGATTACCAATTGAAACTGGACGTTGGCAAAATATAGATAGGAATGAAAGAATTTGTAATTTATGTGGGGATGAAATTGGGGATGAATATCATTATATATTAAAATGTACTTCTTTAACTAGTGATCGAAATAAATATATTCCCTTTGTATTCTCTAAAAATCCAAATATTGTGAAATTTTATGGCTTATTTTCTTCAAAAAAGATGTCTGTTTTAAACAATTTATGTAAATTTATTAGTATTATCAATGAGAGAGTCAGTCCTCCTGGTTAAATTATACGTTTGATTATGTATAACTCACGTATGCTTATGTAATTATGTATATTATAATGTAATATATGTTCTCTATATTGTAAATGTACAATTTATGAGAAATAAAGAACTTGAACTTGAACATTCTCATCTTGAATTGAGTGGAGTTTTGGATTGATTTTATGCCTGATTTGAGAATATGTCACTTGTATCAAGTGAATCAGTTCAGAGATAGTAGAGGAAACTGGAGTGCCAAAATAGGAAGGACTTCAATTTCTACCCTTCGCTAAAATTTTGATTTTAATTAAAAAAAAAAGATAAATGATGGAGTCAAACAATTTTGAATATTTCTGTAAAAAATCTTTTTTCTCAAATTTCACACAGAATTTAATGGGGAGGGGCAAAAAGAAAGAAAGACCTACCCAAACCAACCTTCTGCAACTTTTCCATTTGAGATTTCAACATCTATTGTGACAGGCACTGTAAACCCTGAGCTAATGGTTCAGACAGCTTTGCCACCACTCTCATCTTGTTTCATTTCTTAATTAGAACAATATACTAGTATCTCATAGTTTCAATGGTCCAAAGTTTGAAATAAGCAAGAAAAAATACACATATAACAAAGGTTAAGTAAATGTAAACTACCTACTGAAAAAAGTCACTGTAGTGGAAAGTGTAGTGTTTTAAGTCCCAGTCAAGATTCTTTCACTTATATCAAGGCAGTCAGTTCTGAGATAGTAGCTGAGGAGATTTTGGTACCCAGAGAAAACCACCTATCTTTGGCAAGCAAACTGATAAACTTTCTCACACTAGGATCTGCTCAAGCGGGTGTCAAACCTAGGTGGTAAGAGATGTTTTGATGTGTACGTGTGCACTTTGGACCATACAGTCACTGAGACCCCCTACCCCTGAAAAATGAACAGATTTTTAAAAAATAACAATGCTAATAAAAGTGGTATTGATTGTTTGTAAAAAATCATTTTACTTCATGCATATGTGGAAATGATCCTCAGAATCTTTACTGTAAAGGGGACTCTGTGGCTGAGTGATATAAAGCGCACATTTACTGATCATTGTGCCTCTTGTCGCATGGGTTTGAATCCCACTTGGGACAGATCTTTGTATGAGAAAGTTTGTCAGTTTGCTTGCTGAAGGTTGGAGGTTTTCTCCAGATATTCCGGTTTCCTCCAACATTTTGTAACTGACTGGCTGATATAGGTGAAATATTCTTGACTGGGGCATCAAACGCCAAATAAAAAATACTGTAGATCTATACTATTATATATATATTCAAACGTAGAAATGTTAAATTTCTTATACAAGCACCTGATATGCCCCTGTCTAGATTATTCATTACCAGCCTAGCATGAATGTACTAGTATAAAAATGTAGCAATTGAAATAAATGACTAAACCTAGACACAAAATCCAAAGAAGTCTAACATAAGGGAGACAACTCTAAACCCCCCCCCCTTATATTCTAAGTTCAGTAGATTGATTGAAAGGGGTTTTATGTCCCTGTCAATAATATTTTATTTATATCAAGACATCACAGCTATAGTTGAAAAAGCAGAATGGTTTATCTTTGCAGTGTGCTCCGGACAATATGCAGATAGGGTTCACTCCTACCATAACATTCAGGTCTTTTCTGAAGGATCCTGGGACTAATATTTCTAAATTCCAAAGTGTTTGGTGAAAGAATAGCAAATTACTGTCTATTTTCAAGTTTTGGTCAGACCTGGTCGGGATTTGATCTTGAAATGATCTTCCTGAATATCTTAAAAATTAACAAAATTATAAAGATTTGAAATGCCAGATTTAAGTCAAAAAAATTTAAGTTAAGGAATGATTTTGAAACTGGGACCTCATTTTTTTCAAAATCAGAATTAAGTGTTAAAAATCCCCAAACCACAATTTAAAAAGCCTCCTTGTATATTGCCAATATTGCACCACATATCCACAATGAAAACTAAAATTTTAAAAAATTACACTTTTTCATAAATTTGATTTTTTTCAATTCAAACATTAAAGATTTAAGTGTTAAAATTTTCCAAATCACAATTACTGTCAATACTGCACACAACCTTCTTAAGACTTATTACAAATTTTAATGTAATTCAGTTTCTAAAACAATTACAACTTTTCATAAATTTCTTTTTTTTTAAATTTCAAAATCATATTTCAAAGGTGAAAATTTTCCAAACTATAATTTTAATATTGATTAACAATATTGAGCACAGGCTCCTTCCCACTTATTACTTTTTGTAAATTTGTAAATTTTTTTCCCTTTCAAAATCATGTTTCAAAGTTGAAAATTTTCCAAAGCACAATTTCAATAGCTCACTTGTATATTGTCAATATTGCACACAATCTCATCTCAACTTATTACAAATTAAAATGAAATAATAATATTAATGAACAGCATGCAAAAAATTGGTGACATAAGCAAATTACGAATCTCAGATAGATATACCAGTGACATATGATCTAGTAATCTATGTTAATTAGTAAGACATTAATTAGTTTGTTAATTGGAACTGCTACCTGTCCAGACAAGGTGACATATGTGAAAACTATGAGGCCATGTAACAGGTAAGTTTCCCCATCATTAGATCAAGGTGATTGACACTTGTATATTGTGGATGAGAAAACTAGGAGACCATGTAATAGGTAAGTTTCCACATCAATGGACCAAGGTGACTGACACTTGTATATTGAAGATAAAAAAACAATAGATATTTGGACTACTGATGTTGATGTATGACTTCGGATACAGGTGTGAAGATTAATTAGTACTTTACAGGTGCGACAATGGATTATGGGAACTACTGATGGATTAAGAGGTTTAAGGATAAACAGAGATTATCATTCTAGACTAGAGAGCCTGATAGTGAGGATACAATTTTTATTTTGAAGTGTTAATATTGAAGCTGAAATATTGAGCTGATTTTGAAAACCATCTTTGTGAATTTTGAAGATTGATTGAGGTCTACAGAAATGGTGAGAAAAATTCTTTTATGTACTTCTCTAAACTTCTAACACAATTGTTTCACAATCACTCCTTAATTAGATTTTTTTAACTTACTATGACTTTTAAAAAAATTAATAATTCCAAACAGTTAATTTGATTTTTGAAATAAGATAGAACTTCAATATTTTTTAAATACACTGTAGTTATTTCCAACCATTCATCATAATAATTATATCATCACAAAGTAATTTATGAATTAGGAAAATTTAACGAAAATCTTTGCTAAGAAGTGATTGTGAAACAAGAACTAAATATAAACTAATGTAAGTCTAATATATATTCAAATTTCAGGCAGTAAATTTAACAAATAAATTCGGCCCCATGTCATAATAATTTCCGACTATATTTTTTTTCTTAACTTGTCATATTAATTTGGTAATGTTTCAGATATTCTGGAATTGAAGATCACTTTAAGTTTATTACATTTGTATTAAGTTTTGTCAAACATGTTTATTCTTAGATCTCAAAAAGACTGCTAAAATTTGTCAAATTTTAGTTATTGAAAATCTTAGTCATAAAATCATTTGAAAATGGGGCCAAATATGTGAGGATTTAAATTATTTCACAATAATTTCCTCTGGCTTTTTTCATCATCATTTCCATCAATTCACTTAGGAGATGGTGATATATGTTGAATTAAAACTGGTCTAACTTGACCCCCTATTGTCCATGACCCCCATGAACTTTGACTTCTGTAGATGTGGACAATAAACAACTATGGGTGTGACAGGAAAATGATAATTAAAATTAATTCTGCCCAAAAATCAAATTCCAGTTTAATATCAGTCTGAGACCAAAGTTTTTAGTAATTACTTGTAACTTAGCCTGAAGTACTTTTTATTTTTACCTCTAAAATCGACACCAGTGTCAATATGGTAAGAATTTTCATTTTTATTCACTTATTTCATATATTTTCATCATTTCAATTCAGAAAAATATTTTTTTTTAATAAAATTGATTGATATGATTAATAATTCTTATTTAATTAGTAATTCAGAACAAATATTTTAATGTGATACAAATGTACCTGTGACTTAATTTCCTTTAAAGGATAAGGTTGTCTTTTTGCATGAATATTTCATTATGTGATGCATTTTTTCAAAATATTTATTTCCCAGAAATTATAATGGATTTATTTCTAAACAATTTTTATACATGTTCACTTTAACTATCTACTGATATGGAAACACGTAAATCCTAGAACGAACACTGCTTTGTAATGTACTATATCAGAAAACACAGAAAGAGTTGGATCAAGTTTAAGTCATTTTTTGTTTTACAAATTAAAGTATGGTACCACAGATATAATGCTAATTGCATGTAGATATTGATAAAGTTTTATGGTTTTTCACTTTAAAAAGTATCTGACTGCTAATCAAGAATCTAACCAGTTAAAGAGATTTCTTTGTATTACGTTATAGTACAAAGCAGAATTTCTAGTGTTCATTCTAGATTTTTTTAGATGGGGCCATTTAGAAAAAATCCTCTAAAATACAATAACACCAATATTTTCACAGTCATGGCCTTAACAATTGTGTAATTTTGGAAAAATAAAGGATCAGTGACCCCATGACCCCCTTCTAAAATGAACACTGCAGAATCCTGTTAGCCAAAATTCTACTAATTTCTGAAGAATTCCCTCAAAAAGTAACCTACTTAGCACATCTATGAAAAATACTTTAATCAGGACAACTATATTATCATAAATTTTAAAACTTTGACAATTTCAAATTTGTTGAAACCTAGTGAATTCTATTAAGTGTATTTTCACTGGATCAAGACTGCGGATAAGTCCAATGTCAAATCTGAGAGAAAATTAACAATCATAAAAAATATTACAATTTATATATCCTAACAAAATGTTGTGAGCTATATCACTGAAGAATATGTTGTATTTATGAGAGAAAAGACACATTGTTAACTATAGGGGATGAGGATCTAGCATTGATTTACAACTGTTGTAAAAATATTCCTCAAAGAGATTTTACATTTACTAATCACATGTAATATCTAATTAAATCATAAATCTTTAATAATATCCAATATTAAGATCAATATGATGTAACATTAACACCAAACTGTTAAAATTATATACCTTATATCATATCATATTATACCTAAATAGCAGATTTTATCAAAAGACTCCATGGGGTACATCTTGCTAGTGACCACCTGATATAGTAATAACTCTAAACCATATTCATTATTACTGAAACCCTCTTTTAGAGACAGTAGCCAATTTTTACAAAAATTTACATTTTTTTCTACTGACATCATTTAATTACGAAGTGACCTACTGTACAATGTCAGTCTCTGCATAATTTTTTTTTCAAAAAGTCTGTAAAAATTTCAATTAGTAGTAACCAAATTTCTCCAAAATTAATGAGAAAAAATAGTCTGTTTTGGCTCACAGAAATAGATACAAAAGGAAAAGCGTGAGACATTTGTTTTGATATTGATATAACTAGAAGTTGACTGGAGTCAATTACATCAAGGATGTGTCAGTTCAGAAATGTTGGATTGGATTAATGGTGTTTAAGGCCCCAGTCAACATTCTTTCATTTATATGGAGGAGGCAACCAGAGTGTCCAGAGAAAACCACTGATCTTGGCAAGTTGTCACACTAGGGTCTGTGTGTTGCTCGAGTGGGATTTGAACCTAGGTGGTGAGGGGCACTGTGATCTGTAACTTTTGCCCCTCAAGGATTTTGATGTTTCAATTTAAATATAACAACAACACAAATCACTTTGATTCATCCTTGAGATTTGAGAAAACAATACTGGTACCTATTAAAAATACTATACTTTCACAAATCATGGAAATTTAGCTGCTAATAATTTTCACAAAATTTGGAAATTTGGCTACTTAAGATTATAACTTTTTGGAAACTGAGTAATACTTGAAAGTTTTGACCTATCATTTCTACATGGTACTAGATTCATCACATATCAAACATTTTTCTGTCAGAACTCCCTTTATTTCTGCCCATGATATTATGAATATGTAACACTTGTTCAGATTGCAGGCAATTGTCAAAACTTTTCCGAGGAACATACCAGACCCCCTTCTTCTGCATTATGAAGCACATGTTGGTACCACATCAAAAGCTTTGTACTGAATATCTTTTTGTGGAATTTGTTCCCAAGATAGTGGGAGGGGAATGGAGTAAAGTAATTGGGTTTTACACCCCAGTCAAGGTTCTTTCATTTATGTTGAGACGGCCAATTCCAGGGGTGGTGGAAGAAACCAGAGAAAACCACCAACTTTTGACAAGCAAGTTTGGTTAAAAACATAACATTATGATCATCTTAGTAGCCAGAATGTCACATAATTTTATGATAGAGTTCATTTATAACGAACGAGGAACACCTTGTTAAACACATTTTCAAATTTCTTGGGGAAATACTGCAGATATAAGATATTTCAAAGGTTCATACTAAAATAAACTGCATGATCAGAACAAAAGTTGTCAGTAGTTACAGACATATTACAATTACATGTATATATAAATGGTAGCAGTTGTTTAATTTCCTTTAACAATGTGTTACTTTTCATAATACTAAAAAAAGCTGTGTAAAATAAAACTGTGTAATTTTTAATTTTTAAGTTTCCAGTCCTGGTAACCTGGTCTAAGAAATACCTTAAAGATAACACATAATATTTTAAAAAATTTGTGTAAAACTTTATTTGCCAGTTCTAAAATTTTTACTTTGTGTTTGAATTGTACTTTAGACAGATTGTTTTTACTGGTTTTAATAAAAGAAATGAAAATTTGACTACTGATAATTTTAAATTTGTAAAAACCTAGAATGTGTAAAGCTGATAAATTCTAAATTTAATAATAAAAGTATATATGTATGCATATTGATTTCATATCGAATTGCAAACTTCAAATAGTTAATTTAAGGATAGAATCTGTTATTTTTATCAATATGAACAATAGCAACAAAAAAGAACATTTTATTTATAATTTACTACAATTCTCTTCAATTAAATACAATGAACATTTATCATATATTTTTATTTAAATTTTTTTTATTTTTTATTTATTTTTTACCTTAATTGCAAAATAAATTCATACATTTTTTCTTAAGTAATATTATTTTTCATTTATTTGATTTAAAAATATACAATGCAAAATTGTTAATTGAAAATCTACTCAAATTTGGATTTATTTTCTGTGACATTGTATATACAACAATAAGTCAGACTGTGGCACACTTTACCTTGATTGATGTGTATATTATTGACCCTAATTAATGATTAAATTAATGACGGTTTTTACTTCTGGATCATTAGACCCCAATGCCAAATTAAGTGAGATAACTCAGTCCCACTCAGGTCCCCTTGGGAGGTAATTAGACCCAGGATTTATAACAACCCCCCTCATTTTACCTATATGGTTATTGTGTGAATGTATTGTGTAACAGGAGAGAGGGCGGTGATATCACCTAAATAATAACAATTTTTTTGGAAACATTTTATTCACTTGTTCCAATTAAGATTTGTTTGGAAATATTTTTGTGATTTTAAAACCTTGTAAAAATGGTAAGAAAATTTATTTATTTTAGTAATTATTTTTAGTTTCATATAACTTTTTAACTTTAGAATACACACGATCAGAGACATATTAAGCCCATTATGTTTCTGACCTGATGCATGTCTTTAAATCAGAATCCTTTACTTTAGTTGAATTTTCAAAATAATTCACACAAACATGCCCAGTATCAAAATCTCTTTCAATTAAGATTTCTCTTAACTTGAACTTAACAAATTTTGCTCATCTGTTTTAAAAATCCCTATAATTATTTTTGACTAAATGCAAAAATAATATTTTAACCTAGAAGGGATCTTCAAAATGACACCTTGAAATCCAAAATATCTTCATAATAAAATTTTTTTATAAAGATTCGATTTTTTTAAGATTCAGTAAATAAGAATGATTGTGAACTTGGGACCTATTTTAATTAAAAAATAAATTTAGACCATATCCATGGTATTTGAATTACATGTATAAAGTCTGGTTCCTGTGAAATAACCCGAATGTCTGTTTTAGGCCTATGTCACTGCTCACAAACACTATTATATACAAATTGTTAGGCTGGCAATTTTAAGATGTCTGGGATTCGGTCCTTCCTTCAACTGACCACAGGGTCGTGTTACACTTAGATTATCTGCCCTTGTTTTATCATAATTGATCTGTTGATAGATGTCGCCACCAAGCACCTTGATTGTTTATTTCTTAGGTCATTGGATTCGTATCAACCAACGAGAACATGGCTACTCCGTCCCTGAAACGAAAGCGGGATTTTCAAGAGATAGAATATGACACAGACGATGATTTTAGCCCTTTTGTGTTCGGAACTTGTGGACTTTCCATGAAAAGAAGAAGAAAGAACGTGAAACCACCACTTCCGTTTCCAAAGATCGAGAAAGATTTGAATCAGGTGCGTGCACTCATGCAAAACAAACAACTGTCAAAACACAACTCGATCAAATCGATCGCTCTCTCTCTCTCTCTCTCTCTCTCTCTCTCTCTCTCTCTCTCTCTCTCTCTCTCTAAAACACTTGTGTAATAACGTCCATATCGAATAATTTTCTTTTTCTAAGTGGTGGTCAAACTTATGGGAGGAAGGGAGGACTGGCTGCATATGTCCTAGGGCTATGTACAACGTGTCTAGTGTGAAAATAATCAGATGTAATGAATATCATGTTTACTTGTTTTGTTTTTACGCTTGAGGCAGAATAATTTGACCAAGAAAAGAGAGGTCTTTGTTTCTGTATATCAGTTTTGTTAATCAGTTTCTGGAAAGTGTCTTGAGTATAAGTTAATTGTAAATTCTATTGCAAGGTTGAGCATACATTTCTGTCATTCCTAAAATTTTAATTTCGACTGAAAAATCTTAAAATAAAGGAATCAAGGAAATTTAGGCACTTATGTGTAAAAATTTTAAACATGTTACATGAAAAGAAATGTTGCTGATGGATTATTTATGGATGGGGGATTAATTGATTAAGCAGCTGGATAGACTGACACAATGAGTAATCACTTATCCAACTTAAGGTCAAGTTAGGGACTTGTACCATTCAACCAGACAGGAGCTATACCCTTAATATCAATCTTAAACTACATTGTTGCACTTCCTCACATACCACCACTGGAAAATAAATTCAAAAAGTATCTGTGTCCATGATTAACATTATTGAGATAACTTGTCATATTGACTGGCTAAGTACATAATTATCATTCCCACATGTCAGTGATGGAATAATAACCCTTAATACTGTTTTTTTTTTTTGACAAATATTGAAATGAAAAATATTAATTATCTGTACATAAACCAAACAAAATGAATAGCATTTCTCTGAAATCTTATATGACTAGCTCACACTTCTTGATTGGTAAATGGATCCTAACCCAAATATGCCCCAGTATGAATATGCAATTTTACATTGGAAATGGAAGGTGGTTCAAACTCTCCCAGTTCCACACTACACAGGATCTGACCAAAAACTGAAAAATTGTATTTTTTTCTCTAACCAAGAAATAGGTTGTTCATTTTGTAGTGAACAAGGCTCAATGGTATCAGGTCAATTCGCCCCACGGTAAATTCGCCCCCACTTTTTTGCAAATTTGCCCCTACTATCAAATTCGCCCAAATTGTTGAAAAATCATCTTCTTTTATTGAGATTGTAAAAGTAACATAGAACAAATTATTTGTAAAATATGTATTGGTTTTATTGCAATGTTTTTTGTCACACATTCATATCCTTTGTGAGATTATTTTATCATGTTATCATAACAGTGGGCATAGTAAAAAGAAAATACTAAATGTTTATTAAAGATAACAGCTTACACCGTTGAGAAAAATCATTAAAAACATCTTTTACAACATACCAGGCACTTCTTACGAAACAATTTCTCTGTTCCTGGTAACATAATATGCATTGTTTACTTGAAGGCTTCTACTTACATACTGTCGGTAAATTAAAATCATTTTGTCAAAAGCAACATTGACTACGTTTAATAATATAATTAAACATAAAAGTTATATCCATTATTAAATGGATGCATGATATGTTTCATTTCTAAAGTAGCAATACTACTAGCATGATTTTTTATTTGATTTTTTTTTATAAAAAAAATAAAAAATTAAAAAAATTATTTGATATATGGTTTGGAAAAAATAGGGGCGATTTTGACAGTGGGGTGGAATTTGCAAAAAGTGGGGGCGATATTGACATGGGGCGAATTTGTTGAAAGTGAGGGCGAATTTACCGTGGGGCGAGTTGACTTGAATTCGCTACAATAGGTGACTGGGTAAATTAGTCAGTAGAGCATCTTGCTATTATTGGGAGATTCCTGATATTTGGTCCTGTGTTGGTTGCTGCATATTTTTCCCTTTTCTGTAAATCTGTTACAATTGACATAAGGTTATTCAACCTTAAGTCAGGTCTTGTCTTGAAGAATTTGCAACTTTTTTCCGCTTCTATATAGCTGCCTGGTAAAGGAAAGATTCATTGAACCCGTGTGAAGTATTAGTAGTTCTAGTTGTTAATGTATTTGAGAACTTTAAGGGTTTCAGTTTTAAATGTAAAATTGTATAAACAACCTTATTACTATTATAAGATTTTAGATTTAAAACAAAAAGTATGTTAAAATTACTCACTTGGGTGTATTGAACTTACAATCTATGCATAAAATTCCACACGACATATCTTGTGTAACTTACTCACGATATTTGAGTGTCTCGATGAGTGTTAACGCCATTGGTACTTTAGAATACTTAATATACAAATAAACAGCTTTAGTTCTCAATGAAACAACATCTTAATGAAAAATATGTCATATTTTTGTCAGGAATTCGGGAAAGAAAATGATGGAGGAGTTGAATTTACGCCATGGAAGCCAGCATACGACATTCAACCAGTGTTCACGCCACAACCATTCAAGCGTAATTCAAAGATGAGAGCATCCATTCAGCGGAAAGTGTCTATCAGTGTCATGCGAAAGAAGATGAAACAGTTCCAGGATTATTCGTTGCCATTTATTTCTGACTTTGAGCACTTACAAAAGATCAGTAGCATTGCCTTTTCGAGACGTCGTTGTCGTGCCAGAAAGGTAAGTCATTCATTGAAATTTAATGTTATACTAACACACTATTAGGTAATTATATGACAGGCAACATGTATACATTAAACTTTGCCTATCTGCTGCTACTACCGCATCCTTGTCCTATATAAATGTTTTGTCTTAAAAAATGCATACCAACAGACCCTACATTTTTTGCTGAGATGTTATGATATGAACCATAAAATGCTATACATGTATTTCCTTTCCTGTAGCCCAAATAGCCATTGGGTGTTAATTTCTTAGAAATTTTTTCCAAAAATAACATATTTTACCAAAATGTGAGGGACTTGATTTTTTTTTTTTTTTTTTTTTTTTTTTTTTTTTTTTTTTTTTACAAATTTTGGAAATTTTGCTATTAATAAGTAATTACTTAAATTTTGCTGAAACTTTAAAAATGTACCAGTTTGGGACAGATTCTTTATGTATTAATTATCAACAGTGATTTGTCTTCCAGGAAGCGAAACATAACATTTTATAGTTGATCATTAATGAAAGTATCATTGAAAGCATTCAATCACCTTTGTATTTAAGGAAATGCAAGGTAAATAATTATTAATTCCTGTGTCTTAGTAATGTATGGTGTTAAATAAAAACAAACAATATTAGTCTAGAAAGGAGATAAAGGTGTAATTATACAAACAAAGAGGTGTTATTAAACAAGTCTATTACATCATAACTACCTGTATTTAACACCTAGTAATGGGGTCTAATTTGGTCTTGTTGAGTGGACAGTGGATTTAGCCCTTGGTCACATAAGGAAGGAAGTCATTATCTCAAGTGTCTTGCCAGGTTACTTTGGGTATATTAACACCAGTTATTATCATATAATTTTGAGACACATTTTTTCACCTGCCTGCTGCATTGTTTCACAACATGTAACAAGAAATCATACAAATAAGCAGGCAAGCAAGCAATTTGGCTTGCTTCATTTTGATATGCTAATTGGGTTTAGGTTTTTAGAATTAAAAGTATGGAAAGGTATCAAATTTAAAAAACAATGCAAAATTGATAAAGTTTTTACTCTTGTGACTAAAGCTTGTAGCATCTTGAATTTTTGGTCATGCTAAATCAAGTGTATTAAGCTTTTGAATTAAATGTTTTTAAGTTTTATTTCTGACCATATGAAAACATTCAAAATAAGTTATAATTTTGCCAAAAGGTTTACTATGGCTCTGGCAATGATGATAGATGTTTTTCTATAAAATTCAGGGAAAGTTTTAACTATGAATTATCCTATATACAAAACACAAATGCATGTTATAATAATTATTTTTATAAACACCAGGATTCAGTTTCTAAATCATTTCATTAATTTGAATCTTGCAAATTTTAAATCTCAATAATGTTGTTAATTTTTAAGATATCTGGTAATTTAAGGCGTCATTTCAAAAATTACTTCAAGTTTACAATATAGAAGATAATATTGTTTAGTAACTAAATATTCAGCGTTTCAAAAAGATTTTCAAAATTTCCTTAGTTTTTGTAAATGAAATCTTAATTAAGGAATGATGATGAAACTGGGTACAGCAGTGAGTTAGAAATTGATATGTAGGATATAATCATTAGTCATGATGTTATTTAACCTTGTTTTTATCCGAGAGACCAACACCCTTTAAAAGATTGAATCATATATATATAAAAGGGAGATGATGTAATAATACTTGTATTTTCTAAGAAACAAAATCTTTTATTTTTGAATATCCTATAAAGTCCTTCCCCTGGGTAAAGAAATGGTTTTAATTAAAAACTTAGGGATTTTAAAAAAATCAATCAATAACAAAAATGAGTCAAAGTGTAAAGGAAGTATCTTTACATGGTTGCCAAAAAGTTATGTATTTAGGATTGAAATTAGCGAAAATTGGAGGAAATGGGTTTTTAAAATGATATCTTTACCATATGGCATTTGTAAAATTGCTACTGCGGACCATAATGAAACCATATGTGAGACAAATTGTGTAATGGGACCAGGGATGTTGGGGTTCATAACAGGAGATCAACTGTTTCATATGGATTTTCTGAAGAATATTTTACATTCAACATAATTTTAATATTTAAAAAAATATTTTTCCGAAGTATGAGGAGCAATATGTTTGTCGGAAAATTAGCTGTGATATTTGATATAACAATAACAACATAAAAGTGAATAAAAGAACTAAGAAAAAAAATAACAAAGGAGGACAAAGGAAAAAAAATGATCGAGAATTATTGGAAAATGTAAGAAGTAAAATAGATAAGTGCATGTCGTGTGTTTAAATTAAGAAGGTGATTAATAAATTTAAGTAGAAAAGGAAACATTAAAGTGAAAATCCCCTTTACACTTAATTTTTAATAATCAAACCCTCCTATAATATAAGTCAAGTTCCTGACTCCTGCTACACTGGGAGTAAATGATTTCAGGGGGATATATCAAAAGATAAAAAAATAACAATATACATTACTTATCTATTTTTCCACAAATTAAAAATTATTGGTTGCTGAATCTAAAAATTAGTACTTTTTTCTTGGAAAAGAGTATAATATGTTAAATTTCACATAATCAATAATGATATTGTTTACCAGGAATGTAAACATGTAGACTTATGGAAAGGACCTGTTTTGGTAGTTTGAATTTTTTCATTTTTGGATCTTTGTTACAATAAATATATTGATCCGGCTTTACAACACACATTTTGGATCAACTTATGGTCCTTTGATAAAATGCAAGTTATGACCCTTTGATAAAATGTAAGTTATGATCCTTTGATAAAATGCAAGTTATGGGCCTTTGATAAAATGCAAGTTATGGCTCTTTGATAAAATTAAGTTATGATCCTTTGATAAAATGCAAGTTATGGCCCTTTAATAAAATACAAGTTATGGCCCTTTGACAAAATGCAAGTTATGGCCCTTTGATAAAATGTAAGTAATGGTCCTTTGATAAAATGCAAGTTATGGCCCTTTGATAAGAAGCTAAGAGCATATAATCAGTCTTTATAAAAGAGTTGGAGTTGATGGCAGAATCTTTGTCTCAGAGACATGTTTCTGTTAATTATTATTTTGATTTAATATTCTATTCTAATAAAGTTTAACAAATGATTAAAATATTGCTATATGGCAAATTAAGAAGAAAAAAGAAAAAATGTGATTACTTTGATGATAATACCGGTCTATAATATGCTGACTTCGGATGTGGGATGTCTGAGTTCGCAACTTCACCTACAGCTGGTAATGTTTCAATATAAGTGACATATTCTTAACTAGGATGTAAAACCCCATTCAATCAATCAACCTAAAATTCAGTCGATTACACAAAATTGTAAACCTGATCGATCACATAAAGGTAAAGCTGAAAATTCATGTCTCTGAATGGCTTTTTGTTTTTTTCTGATTCTCCAGAACAGCATCATCAGTAAAATAAAAAAGCTGTTTGGTGACATGAATTTTCAGGTATAGTAAAAGAGATCATTTAATTACCATTAATCCATATTTCTATCAGTTGAAAATGATTTGTAATTTGATTTCTCACTCAATCAGAGAATCTATCAATTGAAAATATTTTCAGACTTTTGCATGGATCAATCAATTAATCAATCAATCAAATTACCAATCAATCATGATTTCAATATACATTGTTACTCAGCACTTCAGAACAAATGACTTATAATAAGTTATAATAAGATCAGTCTTGTGATACTCTAAATAGTGTGAAGATATCATACATCAAGTTTTTGACATGACCCCTTATTTTATTGGAGGGAAACATCAATTTTCATCTGCCATATCATTTATTAACGGGAGAACATGCTTCATGACATGTCACAATACAGCTGACTGGCTGGAGTATTAAAAAACATGTTATCTATTGTGAATGAATGTCGGAAAAACAAAACATGTATAATTTGTCTACTGAGTGTAAATTGAGAAATAGGATGTTAATATTTATTGTTTTTTGAGAAAATTTGTTAATTTTTGTGTTCAACATGTATATGATACATGTGTTTCTTAATAATCAACTTGGGATGTCCGAGGATTTACCCGTGTTTGTGAATGTAAGTTAAGAATTTTTCTCTCTCTCTCTCTCTCTCTCTCTCTAGCTTGTTTAGGCATGAGTTCTCTCTTTCAAAGACAGTTAAGTAGTTCAAAACATCGTCAAGATCAATTTAGTATACAATGCCTGGTCGAATAAGTCTGTATAATTATGATTCAAACTTTTTAAATACAATTTCCCCCTTAAATTTGAAATTATTAGTAGCCAAATACAGAGATTTGTGAAAATTTAGTTCTTTTTAAAGTTTCTTTTTTTCGCAAGTTTGCTTAAAAAGTGTTACTTGAAGAATATATTCTTAGAATGTAATAGTCTGAGCAGTTATTTGGGCTACCAGTAATAGAAACATGGAGGTTGTTATCACATGTTGAAAATGTATGGAGTGAAGTTTTTCTTGATTTTTCTTTTGTTTCTTTATTTGATTAGATTTAATGATATTAATATCACACATTTCTTTGTACTTAATTTCTATTTAAAAAGTTTTGTTTCCTTATATATCATTTAATGATATAATAAAAATAACAAACAAAAAACAAATCCATGTCCAAATCGCAACCCTAAAGCAAAGTTAGTAAAAACTTTGAAACTGGCAGTTTAAATTAAATGTGAACTTCCACTAAGGAAGTGAGGCTGGATGCTCCGGAAGGGAAGCACCTCCTTTCCTTTTTTAGCTAGATACATCCCATGTGTAATATCACAAATAGTAATATAATTTTTTATCTCTCTCTCTCTCTCTCTCTCTCTCTCTCTCCTCTCTCTCTCTCTCTCTCTCTCTTCTCTCTCTCTGTCTGTCTCTCTCTCTCATTTGTGACATGGTGATAATAATGGTGTCTAAGTCTTATATAAGAATCTTCCAAGGGTTACAGGTATTGGATATAAAATTGTAATGATTACTGAGCATAACTATCAGTAATTACGTTTGATATTTATATGCTGTCATGATGGTCACCCTTACTAGGCCCCTCTGGGGCAGAGTTGGAAAAAAGTTATAAATGCATGTTTTCTCTGTTTTAGTGTATTTCCATATGAAATACAACGTAGGTAACCATTATCAGTTATATTGCTGTTTTTCCCCAAAGTCTTGTTCTATAACATATTATGTACATTTATTATATCGCTATAGAGTTTCGAAAAACAATTAATATCCAAATATCCAACTAGAATTTGTAAAATAACAGTTTTTTTTGAAGTACACATGTACATGTATTTTCTCAACTTTGCTCAATAAATTTACTTTTTGAAGGTCCGTTTGAAGGTAATTTTCAGAATTAAGTAACCAATGGCGATTTTGGCTATGAGGAATGAAAACATATATACTGCTGATGTTGTCTTGATATACTGGTAGTTGAAATTTTAGTGGTCTGGTGTTTATAATCTCAATATAAGCAGAATTGAAGATTTATTAACTTTTTTAATTAGCACTGGGTTCAAGTCACCTCAGAAAAGAAATTGTAATAGTAATAAATAGCTAAATATGGAAAATTTAGGGCCCAGAATTTTGTAGGAGCCATATGACACAGGGTCCCTGCTAATGTTACATTAATCCCTGTAGTATCTAGATACAGGGTCCCAATTTTCATTTTGTCTATAAATGAGAGTTTGACGGCCTTGATTCGACACTTTACAGAGGTTGTAAATTTTTAAATCAAAAACTAATTTAGCTAACGAAGATCACAACACGTGATAAACAAACTTACATATTGTTTGTTTGACTGTTTCTTCTGATTTTATGTAGGTGTTGACAAGTAATATTTGTAAAGAATAAAAATGCCATCAAATTGATTATAACACCATGAAATATTTATTTTTGTCCACACATTGGTCGTCTATTTCAATTTTTTGGTCAGTTTTATGATACAGATTGTCATACAGAGAATAATAATTGCAAAACTTATACTGACATGTAAACAAAGGGAAAAGAATACAAAAAACAAAAACAGCACACCCTTCCAAAAGAAAGAGAAAAGAAATTAGATAAACAAAATTAAAATATGATATTGCTGTTTTTCAATTTCAGGTAGCCAAAATGGCTATTGGCTGCTAATTTCTAAAAAAAATTCTTTTGAAATGTAACCTATTTTAGCAAACCAATGGGAAAATATCTTAAAAAAAGACTTAGAAATTTTAGTGCTAATAATTTTAAAAATGTGGATAGAAACATAGTATTAGTAATTTAAACATAAGCCTATTTGGTCAATTTTATGATATTTTTTCTTTTTATGTAACTTGTATGGGATGGAAGTCAAGTAAGGTAATGATGTTAAACACAGTTAAAATTCTCTCATTGTGATTCGTAAATCCACACTTTAAACAATTCTGAAACTTTAAGGCTAACAGATGCTGTATCGCCCATCCCAACCGGACCCACCAAAATGTTTTGGTCAGTATTCATGGCGTCTTTGTATTCCATGACTCTGAAAACCATGTAAACTTTGAAAAACCCCAAAAATCAAAAATGGATTGTTGTTACGGTAATTAGTTAGCATAACATAAACATGAAAGTTCCCATAGACTTGTAAACAGCTTTAAATGCTTTATTATTGTACTCAATGGGGGTCATTTAATTTAGTTTGAGGTCAATTTTATTGTTTGTGTATGTCGTATCTGATTATAATGGAGACATGTAAACAAGGGCAAAAACACATGCACAAAAAAACACAATAAAACAACAGCTGTGTGGTCAGTTGTCAGCTGGCCAGTCTATGGTCAAGTTTATAAAAAGGTTTTTAATGGATTAGAAGTGTACCACAGCTCAATAAATCTATCACTCAGTGTCATATATATATACAGACATATCACAGGGGACTCAGATGGCATAAATGCCCAGACTTGACATGTCTTCTGTAAGCAAACAACATTGACCTGTCCGCTTGACCTTTAATTTCAAAATTACATGTATTATGGATGGAGTGGGTTTACGAATCTAGGGATCATGCATGCTTATTTCATCTACAGAATTCAAACACTAAATCATGTGCCTTATATATATATATATTATTATTAACTGAATCCTAACACTACCCATGTCTCAGGTGGATTCTTTTAAATGAATATTTCTAATAAAAGGTCAAGTTGACAGGGCAATGTTGTTTGACTATACAATTCAATTTGATACCAGTCTGTATGTTTATAATGGAAATGGCACTACAATTGTATTTTGAAATAAACTGGAAATAAGTCTGAATAAGTAATAATGATGAATTAATACTGTGTCTAATTTTTTAATATCAAAGTAATTGATACATAATGAATAAATACTGCAATAACAATATTAATCTACACAAGTTAATAATGATTAAAAAACAATTTTATTAACTTTAACATTGATTGCTAAAAATATTATTCAATGGAACTTAGTTGAAATTTAAAATATATATGTATGATGTGACATATTGATTGGAGATTTTTTTTAGGTGAATCTATTTTCAACAGTGGGTTGCTTTTATTCTTTCCAATTTCCCCAGTATAATTGACTTTTATTATTGTCATCTAATGCTCTTAAATTAATTTTTGCAACAGCTGGTGAGGTCAAAGGGAGGTAACTCTAATGCACTTATTGGTTTTTCTTTGTTCATCAATTTGTTTAGTAGATTGAAGGCCTTGCTGGCTTGTATCATTATTGATTTTTCTGAGGTATCAGGATCCCTTATATAATTGCAAAGCATCTGAATCACAAAGATTCTATCTTCGTCTTCTTAAAGCAGCTCTTATTTTGGTCAAATAATCCAATTTTCATGTACCGTAGTTGACAATTATTTTAGCTGAAGCATGTGAAAATTACATTAATATTTAAATGGTCAGTTGTATCCTCTCATCAAGATATTGGTCAGATCTGATTGTGTTTTAAATGCTAGTTGTGGTTATGAAGGCAGCTTCAGTTTCGAGAATACATGTGGCATTTTTTATGTAAAAAACTTCCACAGAATAGCTAGCATGTGACTGTTGGATCATCATTGTACAAAATACTTGTTGAAATGACAGAAACTGTTGAGCCTTTGTTGAAAGGAGAAGCTCAGAAAAAGGTGAGAGATTAGAGTTGATTTGATTAATATTTGTTTTGAATTTTGTGAGATATTGATAATGATAATGATACAATGTTTTTTGTACCGGTAATCACTCAGCATGAATTTATCAGTTTTGGTCTTCACCTTAAAAGCTTCAATCATTGCCTTAATTTGCTTGTTGCATTTTACATGTTTGAAATTGTAGTAATATACATGTAAGGCACTATCAATGTTTTAGTATATAAAGAAATGAGTCTGTATCAAGAATGGCTGATTGACAACAATATGTAAATTCTGGTTTCAACACCAACTAGCAGTAAAAATTATAAATCACACAAATTTGCTTTATTGACCATTTATTTTTTGGTCAGTTAATAAAATGGGGTATGTTGGGATAGATATGTGGTTGGTTTGGTTTTAACCATAGTAGTACAATCAATATTAGGACTTACACAGCACAAAAAAGGGCTTGGCTTGGTTTGTTTACATTACATGTACCAGTATATGTGTTTTATTGATGGCAGTAGAAGATGTAAATGTCAGAGCTTTGTAATGACTTCAACTATGGTTTTACACTACAAATAAATAAGTGAATTATTATAATAACAACCATCAATTGTTGTACAGAAAAACCTTGTTATAATACCCCTCATAACTCATATTGTCATCTCATTTATCTCCAAGTTGAAGTCCCAAAATCCAACTTTTATCATGTATTTCTTTCTTAGCCTCCCTCAAATGTGTTCAAATCTTTTTTATAAAATGACAAAATTTGTCTCTAGACAAATGATTGTGACGAATTAAGTGTATCAAGGAAATATGAAAAACAAAGTCCTTGATGACCCAACTATAATTTACATCTTTGTCTCCACTATTTTTTATTGATAAAAACCAGTATTTACCAATAAAACTAGAAGTTAAAAAAAGTCCTTCCTTTTATTTTAATAGATGTAAATTGAAATCATATAAAATAGATATATATATATATATATATAAAGATATATATCCTGTATTGATTTTTGACAATTTAAGGCTTATTTGTGACATAAATAGTGTGATTTTATCTGTGTAAATAGCTGTTATTTACAATTAATTACCAGTAATTTCTGGCCACTGATATTTACAGCTGGCGGTCAAACATCCTATTATCAGTGAATTATGGGGAGGGGGGGTAGTGTGTGCCTGTGGGAGGATAACAAACAGAAGTCCCCCCTTTTATTGTCTGACTGATAATAGGTGTTTATCCCATTATTTGTGGGGGATATTTGTGTTTTTGTATGGGTGATTTATTTATTCAGCTGGACAACAACACTATAGGCTGTTTCATACTGTAGAAACTAGAAAGATTTTACTACAGCTGTAGAATTTTATGCATTTTCTTGTATCAAATTATTGAATGGAGTGGCTTGGAGATTTTTCAATAATTTGAAGGGAGCCTTGTTGGCCAAGAGGTCTAAGGTGTGCACTTTAAGAGTGCCATGGTTTGAATCCCACTCGGAGGGGACAGATCCTTATGTAAGAAAATTTGTCAATTTGCTTTGCTTGCTTAAGTTAAGTTTGGTGGTATTCTGTGAGCACTCCAGTTTACTCTTTTATCTCTAAACTGACTGCCTCGAAAAAAGTGAAAAATTCAAAACCATCACTCTACTCATTTGCATAGATGCTATTACTTTTTTCAGCTCATAACTGATTTGAACCCATAACCTTCTAGTCTGTCTTTGTTACTGCTATACCACCTCAAGTGGACAACTTCAATAATAAAAATCAACGGTCAGCACATTGGCCAATAGGTCACGTGTAGACGTTAAAATCAGACCTTCACGGTTACTTTGGCTACCAGAAATGATGTTATTTTGAGTGGATGATGTCATACATGTATTCAGATAATTAATTTCTATTATATTATCGTAAAATTTTATATTTATTTCCTTTATCTTGGTGTGTTCAATAATCAATATTGTTGAAGTCTCGCTTGTGTTCCGTGTTCCATTGTTTTAAGCTCGTGTTTCACCGTAAAATATAATCTACAAATTGTTAGTATTATGACACAACACCTTGCTATATTATTAACATATCATTACCTAATGACAATGAAGGTATATTTAGTCATTTAAATGGTGTGTTTTATACCTGTCAACAGTTAACACAGTAGGAAATTTGAAACAAGGTATAACTGATATACCTGTGTGGGCTGACTTTAACCAACGATCAATGTTATGAATGAAATCGGTTACACATTATACACATAGAACTCAATTTGCTCCTATGTATAAAGTCAATTTGGTTTAGGTCACTTTAGTGTAAGTGGGGTCAGTTTGGATGTATGTAGGGATAACTTATGTGTACATAAACTGTACAACAGAGGATTTTTAGGGATTGACAGGTGTTAAAAGCCAATTAGACCAGGAGAAATTTTGGAGTCCAGAAATGTAGGTTGACTTAGTGTCATATATATAGATTGATAATTCATATCAGTGATAACATTATGTTTGGATATTATCAAGAGAATATTTATCTTAAGAGGATCTGTTGTTATTAGGATGACCAGTGGCTACTACTCATTATACTGGACAATACTGGACATGCCGGTCATAAGTAATAATAGGTGTTGATGTGATAAATTATGATTTTACAAGCCTGGAGGAAATTTTAATTTTTTGTGAATGCAGAAAGGTGAAATTGACAGCTTAATTCAAGTGATTTGCCACCAAGAATAAACACAAAGTAATCATACACAGGGGTATATCCTGTATTGACTAGATGATGAATATTTATTATATACGCCTAGAGGATTGATTCTGGTATGATTTGCAAAATTAAAAAAACAAAGATACATGTATTTCCTGTCCTCCTCACTGCTTGTATTGACAGGTATGAGAATTGAACCAGCTACTACCTGAATATTATAATCAGTTATTTATTTACCTGTGTGTGTTGTTGTGTAGATATTTCCTTTACTTTAGGATTCCCGCCAGGGTTAAAAATCTCTCAGGTACAAAGAGAGAATGTTATATTGTATACAAACTTACCTTTTACTTACTTGTTCCTGTTGAGAGGATGTTTTTGGATGTCAGTTTTCGTTGATATAGTTTTTGGATGACAGTTTTTGCTGGCAGTCAGAAAAAAGGATGCATAGATTGTAAAATATAAGTTACTTTCTCCCTGTTTTGATGTAAAGTGCAAGTTCTCACCTGGTTGGATGATGTAAATTTCGGATGTTGATTTTGATGTTGATTTCGCCTAGATGCATGCTGGTTGTGAATATTGACTTTGCTCCATTTTGAGAACAGCTGTTCTACGTTGAACTTTAAAACTTGCAGTGTATATATAATATAAACACAGTGAGTCTAAAATGTGTATATTATAACACACCATATTTTTTTGTCTTTTCATCACCAGAGAAGATTAATTTGTGTATTGGAATACTGGATGTTATTGAAAGTGTTAATTTTGGAAAGTATCAGACCTAGAAGATATAGAAAGTTCGTTAATCACCCAGACATCACTGATGAAGCTTAGGTATTAGTTTGGTTAGGATCCAAGTTTTTTGTCCTCGTTTCGTACTACAAGTATTTCAGCTATCTTAATTTAAATGACATAAACATAGAGAGAAATAGATTATAAAGTTACTGGAACAGATGTGACATTTTGTTTCCGTGGTGAAATGAACATCCCGATACACAAAAAATCAGATAATAATTGATCGTCATGAAGTGACAGATATATGTGTGAAAGTAGAAAAAAATATTTATATGTGAATGTTATTGTACAAGTATGGTCTGGTGATAAATGCAAGGGAAATTCTTGGGATTTAAGTTCAGAATCGGCTCGGAAAAATTATGTACGGAGACTATATAACCTGAGTTCAGGTGCAGCTAGGAAATATTTATTGATTTTATCAGCAATTTTTAATATAAAGCATCATGGATAAATGTTTGCCATTAGGAGCGATGGATATTTTCCAATCGAACAAACATTCTAAAATAACGAATGGAGAATGTGAAAGTCCTCCGATTATCTTGGAGGATATGAGTTTACTCTATGTTCGACAACTTGCCTCTAGTCTAAAGGTAGGTCTAGATAGGTGGATTACTTTCAAAGTATATCTTTCTTTGATCAAAGCAGGGATGTCACTGATCAAAGTGCAAAGTTGATAAGTATTAACTTATGTGTACAGTTGTCTAGGTCTGCACAAATTTAAAATCATTAGCAATAATTTTCCAACATTTGTGAAAATATTGTCATTTTTAAAGTATTTTTTCACAAGTTTGCTTAAAATATGTTACTTTTTGAAAGAATATTTCACAATTGAGTAGCAAATGGTGATTTTGGCTTCCAGAAATGGAAACATAGAGTTGTTAAATTTTTATATTATCCGGCATCTTGTCTGAGATCCAATCTGATCTATTTCAACATAGCTAGTAATTTAAAAGAAAATTTAAACCCTAACCCTAATCCTAACTCATAATGTAACATTTTTAAAAAAACAATTAAGTTAACCCAAAATGTCCTTCATCTAGGCCAATATATTGAAAATAGTCAATTATGATTCATCATGTAACAACACATGATAATTCAATTCAATTCAATTCAATTCATTTATTCCGTAAGTTCATATAACTTATTGGTACAATAAATACATTATATAACAATTTAAGTACTGTAACAGTAGATGCATGATAGCACATAATCGGAGATATATTAAATAATAATAATAATAATAATAATAACAGTAAAAATAATAATACTAAACAGACATTTATAGATATAACGAGTTAACAATCATTTCGGAATTTGACAGCTTTGCAGAGATATTTACCGAGATTACACAGTTGCTTTACATTATTGACACTAAGTAATTGAATAAGTTTATAAACACTAGGTTTGATCCAAAAATATGGCTTGATATATTGCTTTCTAAGACTAGAATAAACAGGACATTCAAGAATAAAGTGGTACTCATCTTCGACAATTTCAGAACAAAAATAATGGAGTCAGATTTGACGGCCAATTTTGAAAGTATTTATAACCAATAGACACTTTTATTCAATGTTTCTTTTAGTACTAGGGGAAGAAAATGCATGTATATTGATGTGGCATTTTGTCAAATCATTTGTGAATTTTGGAGGGGAAAAATACAAGTCTTGATAAAACTTTTAAAACTAGTACACCAGAATCAGTTAACACTTGATGTTATCAGACAGTTTTATCAGATGTGCTTCAATTCCTCTTATTAACGAATGTGATAAGTGTACTGATGAATTTGAAAATCCGAATTTTCTCTCTCTCTCTATATAACTATATATAAGATGCCACAACCTCTCTCTCTCCATCTCTCTTTCAAAACAAGTCTTGTACCATTTTGGGTCAGTTCAGTATTACAACAGCTTCTGTTTTTCCTGGTAAGAAGTTTTTGTCTTAGGGTGTGTGAATTATGCAATTGGGAAGTTATTAATTTTCTGTTTTGTTTTTAAGTGTCATGTTTTTTAGATCTTATGTCGCCGACCTCTACACTCCACCACACTCTCATATATTTTATTTTATTACTTATGTAGATGAATTCAGTAGCTATAGTAACACACAGAAACACGAGACCTTAGAGCGTTTTAACAATTTCCCAACAGAAATTGATTATACAATTGGCATTTAAGTATTAGTGCATACATGCGTAGTCTGAGATGCTAAAATAGTAAATGGTCTATAATTTGTTATATCAACAGTGTTCAATATAGGGCTTCCTCTAGCACTCTATAACATCAATATTTTTGCATTCATTTAATATTCAATATGACCCACTTAGGCCTTAACAATGGAGTCATTTGGCAAAGTAAGGGATCAGTGGCCCCATGGCCCCTTCTACAATGAACACTGTAGATAAATATATTAGTATTGTATAGTATTTATAAAGGTAATACATAAACATTGTCATGTGCTATGGGGAAATTTACATCTTTCTAGTGCATGCTAATTCTGCGCATTTATAAAGTCATGCCAGGAATTATAGACATGTTTGTCTGCAATCTCGTTATTACCACAACTGTCTACATGCATTAGCCAAGTCTTATGGAATTCTTTGATGCGTCTGCACTCTATATTAACGGGGTTTGAACCCAGTTGGCTCATCTTCAAATACTTGTACAAGTCAACATCATTCGGGGAAAAGAACAGCTTGTATTCATGTAGGGTTAATTGATGTATTTTATACTGGTACATCTATAGTGTATAATGAACAAGTACTGGTACTATAGTAAGCTATATGTAATGCTACACTTCTGTATATTGAGGCGCCCTGTTCTAGGGTGGTGGAGGAAACTGGAGTAGGTAGAGAAAACCACCAACCTTCGAGGTAGTCAGTTCTGGGTTGGTGAAAGAAACCCAAGTGCCGTGAGAAAACCACCACCCTAGGTGGCTAGAAATACTGTGATCCATAAGCGTGTGTTAGACCTCTCGGCCACCGAGGCCCCATGACACTGGTATAGGATTAACAAGTTAGAACTTTAACATACCCCTTCAACTTAGTCAGGGATTGTTAAACCATTTAATAAGTGGTGACTTTAATACAGATTAAGGATTATTACTTCAGATTTGTGTTAAGTTGTTATTGTGGCAGTTTATTTAAGAGATTGTTAAGACACCCTCTAGCACAGCTGAGAGACTAACTAATTCTCTCTCTCTTTCTCTCTCTCTCTCTCTCTCTCTCTCTCTCTCTCTCTCTTGGCTTCAGTGGCCAATTTGTATAAAGTGCAGGCTTAAAGACAGTGCCTCTCACCACCTAGAACCAAATCCCAATAGCAGATCCTAGTGTAATAAAGTTTGTCAGTTTGCTTACCAGTTGCTTTCTTGAGGTACTCTGGTATCCTCCACCACTCTGACTGTCCTGATATAAGTCACAGGAGAACTAACTTTCTTGGTTAAGTGAAACACCTCTCTCTCCTCTCTCTCTCTCTCTCTCTCTCTCTCTCTGTAAACAACTTGTATAATAACAGTACTGCTTTGTTACAACATCTGTAACTAATTAAGAGGCCATGGTTATGGAGTACACATAATATGCAGTGTGAGTGCTGTATAATTATTATGATCCAGGTTTTCTAAAGTTCAAATATTTTATTTGAAATATCAAACTATATAGATACACACTGCTATTATTAATGGTTCATGGTTAGGTAAACAGTGTATTTTGGGATAAATTTTATCAACTGTAACATCTACATAAGTGGGGCATATTCTGAGAAAAGAGGTCTTGTGATGTGTTTTAAAATGTTGGTAACTCCCAAATGAATTCAGTACAGTAAAACCTTCTAAATGGTTATTACATGTATATTATAAAGACGAAACCTGTGTATTTATATATCTAAGAGTAGTCGATAGTGCTGGCCTACCCATGGTCAAAATGAATGTGCATAATGTTTACCATTCTTCTTTTCACTACTTCAATATTGCATTGAGTTAACTTAAAGTGATTTACACCCAGTCAAGAATCTGTCACTTATATAGAGACGGTCAGATCTGGGATAGTGGATTAAACCGGACTGTGCAAAAAAAAAACTTTTTAAAAAAGAAATCACCAACTTTCGGCAAGTGAACTGACAAACCCTCTCAATCTAGGATCTGCCTGAGTGGGATTCAATCCTAGGCAGTGAGAGGCCCAGTGATCTGTGAGCACACACATTGAATACAAATGATTAGTAATGCAGATATTACTAATGTTTATATAGAGATGTGTTATCTTTGTGTCAAATTTGTATAAGGCTTGAAAAGAAGGAGACCTTTGATAGCAGTATAGATAAGAATGCATTTAATACCTTAATATTTTCAAACAGGAAAATGAAATGGTTTATAGCAATATGCCTGACTGAATTTTACTACATGGGGATCAGGAATAAAATTGATGACTCAAGAAGAAAAAACATAAGACAGGAAATTTCTATGTAACCAGTTAAACAGGATTTTTATAGTGTCCTGTTTATGATGTGACTTCCGCTGATCTCTGACTCATTATTTCATATGTATAAGGCCAAGCAAAAAAAAGTTGTGTTTTCATGCAGAAAAACCACCCTCAATTTACAAGGCCTACCAAAACAATTTGTGTTTCATAAAAAAATACTCGACTCTCAAGCTTTTAGCTTTGTTGTTTGATAAAAATGGTTGTAGTCATAATATGACGTTAAAAAACATGTCTGACCAAACCAGTATTTTAAAAGATGTTTCAAAGACATGTCAGACAGTAAGGCTCTTCAGCTAGTCACTTCTTGGCAGGTACTATGTATAGCTCAGATCTTGAGATGATTGTTTTACTAGAATATTTGAATTCTGACCAATCTTCATGAGAACACAAATTAAATCTCTTTAGCCTTAAAACACATATAAAGGTTACCTCTTTGTTTATATTTCCCTTAAAACAAACTTATATATATTTATATGGGTCAAGAGGGCACTTCACATTAATAATCACACTTCATGATTTTGAATAAAGATGTATATATCATACCTTGATGATTTTGAATAAAAAACTTTAAAAGTTGATTACAGTTTTCCAGCTATATGTACACAGATTATTGTGATATATGACTGATCATTCATATCATATTATATATGTACCTGGAACATCAAGGTCTTAGGCCCTAGACCAACTCCAGACAAAAGGTGTCATATAGACCTGATAATAAAATCACCATCATTGTCAATATTTTTCTATTTTGGTTGAGGGGCCTTAGATGCAGAATGGTCTAAAAGTGCGGGTTTACAGGTCATACTGTCCCAGGTTCTAACTCACCTGAGGCAGGTCCTGTTGTAGAAAGTTTATCACCTTGCCGAAGTTTGGTGGTTTTCCCACTATCCCTGAACTGACTGCTACAAAAAGTAAATACCAATGTCAAAGAAAACCTTTGCGCATACTGTACAAACCACCATCCTGCAGCACTGAACCTTCTTGGGTTTGGATGTCCTTAACCACACTTGGTTAGCATTACAAAGGTTGCTTGCAAAAGTCAGTTGTTGAAAATTCTATGAGTACTCTGTTTGTATGGCTGCTTGATATAAGTGAAATAATCTTGACCAGATCATAAAACACCATGCTCTAGTCAGAATCACTACCTATATTGTAATATGATTTTTTCACATTTTGAAATAAAAAACCCAAAAACAGGTGAAATGAGATTACTTGGTCATGTGCCCATGACTATGTACATGTTCTATAATAAATATTTCATCATGTACTGTGTGTAATATCAAATAGGTATACAGATAGGTAAAAACTTCAGGTGTATTTACACTTAGATAAGAACATATCATACAAGTGTTTAAAGCCCTATTTTAAAATATATGTCCATCCGATTATGAGAGCTTTAAATAGTTATTGCCTGTCGCAGTAATTTAAATATTTGTCCAAAATATTATCCTCTCTTTTTAAAATTAAAAATTTAAAAACTTTTTTTGTACCATTTTTAGTATTTTACTTTGAAGAGAAAAACTTGTTTATTTCAACTTCAATATATTCCAAAATTAACATAAAATAAAATTAAAACCAAAAACATTTGTTTTTTTGACTGAAGAATTAAATTTTAAGTTTTTATATAACATATACATGTATAAAATAGGAACACTTTAAAATTTCCAGATACCACATTTGTGTTATAACATAAAGAGGTACATACTTCAGCTGACAAATTACCAATTAGGAGCAATGTATTTATGTAAGGTGACTTTTCATTGGTTGTAAGGTTAACCGTTATTGTTGGTTACACATGTCTGGGATCATTAATTACCATCAAACAAATTATGATGTCTAAATTGATGACAATCTTGTTTCAATTGACGAGGTTAACTTTCCGTATTTTTATGGCTTTTAAAACAAGGTTATCTTCACAGTACTATGATAATATACTAATTTGATATACTATGTAGCATGTCATGAAATGTTTCATGATTTGATATTTTCCATCTGGAAATTTTACAAGATTCTAGTATGATCTGACACTATCAGAGATGTAATTTTAGATTCACTAATTGCATGAAAAAAATAAAAGTATTTTGGTAAAATAGTGCATAGTCATATACTAAAACACACCAAAACAAAAAGAACACAAAATATTATAGAAATCACAAGACAGAAAAAAAATACACAAGAAACTGATATGGATTCCTCCTTATTGTTTAATGAAATAACATATAAAAATGTATATAATATTATAAAAAAAAATTATGAAATTATTACCAAATAATCTCCCTTTGTTGTCTCCTGTAGTATAATTATCTCCCTTTCTATTTCAGGACCATGATCTCCAACAAAAGATTGACCATGAAATTAAGATGCGTGAGGTACAGCCAGCTGCTTGCTGCTTCTAAACACCCGGCCCAGATGTTGGAAGCTGCTAAGAGTCTCCTGACATCAAATACTCGTATCATGTCATACATGACTGAACTACAGAAACGTAAAACGGCTGAAGTACTCGGCAGAAATACGTAAGTTTATGTTTCTTATTTTACTGATTTGGTGAAATTTTTTTTGCTGTGAAAGCTTTAAAACTTGTGTCCTAAAGAACTTGATTTGCTACTCAAAAGAGAAAGAAACTTACTTACATAAAGAAATTTATAATATACATGTAAATCATGAATTTATTAGTCTACAAAGACATTGAATTTAATTGCAATTAGAAATGGTTGAGACAGGTTTTTACACAGGTAGATCTACATATATTTTGTTAAAACATTCACAAGCAATGCTACTTTGATATTTGTAGATTAACATACAATGTACATTATAATAAGCATAATACAAATAATTATTTTTTGTTATATTGTAGGTTAACAGAAGGGAATCAGTTACCTTGTAAATCAACATTATGTGCTAGTGGTAAGTTTAGTTTAATTTCAAAATACACATTGGAAATGGTGTGTGTGAGAGAGAGAGAGAGGATTACTAAAGAGAGAGAGAGAGAGAGAGATAGAGAGTCAAAAAGAAAAGTCTTGTGTTCAGAAATATCTAACTATCAAAATTTCACCTATGAAAACTAAAAAAGACAAAAGTCCTGAAAGCATTTATGGTATATGACATTTTTGTTGATGTTTGTTTTTGATCAGTCTTTATCTTGTTTTATATTAAGATTTATGATAAGACTGTTTATATGACATGATTTGGACTTAAGTACTTAACTGATATTTACATGTAAAGTGGGGTAGAAATTCTAATCAGTGTCTTCAATTTATCAAAAACGACATACCCAAAAATTGTCATGAAATGGTGCCAGGCATTAGTGTTACTTAGTACACTTTATGTTAACAACTTTACAACATTTACTGGAGTGGAGCAATTGAGTTTTAGGCCCCAGTAAAGATTCTTTTACTTATGTCAAGTCAGTCCAGATTTTGAAAGTAAATGCATTCTAAATATATTTGGTAAATATTCGCAAGTGTTGTATTTTAAAAGCATTTGCTTATCTTATTGTTTTTGAATATGTACAAATTTGTATATTTGATTCCCCCATAAAAACAAATATTCAGAATTTTTTTCTGAATATTTCCGTAAATATCTGTATTGATTCTGATTTTTTCTTACACCAACAATAAGCTTATGAATTTTTCTGAACACTTTTATCTGTATTCTGATCTTTGTCTGAAAATACTGAAATCATTTTAAAAATGTAAAAATATCCAAATTTCATGCAAAATTCAGGACTTTTTAGACAAAATTCATGCAATTTTTTTTTGACAAAATTCATACAATTTTTTTCAACAATATTTTACAGATATCAGAATACCTTTGATGTGGAAAGACACAGACCACTTTAAAAATAAAGGAGGTAAGATAGAATAAATTCTCAATCTCAAACTGGCCTCGTCTTGAAACTAGATAGACATCTCCAATAGAACCAGAGATGATAGGCTTACTTTAAATAAGTAGCAACTTGGCAGTGTTGACGAAGGGGTTGTTTGTCTCAAAAGACTGCTCTAGTTTTGAAATGTAACATTTAAATATTGAGCATTATTTTTAAATACATTTGTTTCATTACCCTGTTTGGAAACATGAAGTATGAATGTATAAAAAGTTTTCACATGACCTGATAGTTTAGCATTTAAACCCTAGTTGGAGCATCATTTTGTACCTTGGCCTGGTCCTTTCATTTTGCTTTAATAAAGTGCTTTATTTTACATGAAAATGTTGTTATCATATGCTATTTAAAATCCTTTTTGAAAAAAATTGTTCTGCACAAATGTTATAGGTTAATCATGTTGTACAATGATGCCAGATTACATTAGAGTAACCATTTTTGTACCATTATAACCATTGTTGTATTTTATATCATTATTTTTTATTTTCATTATTATATTTTTTAGACTACAGAAGATATGCAGTGTTTTGTTTACTTCGTGTTGGTACAGATATATATGATACCTCCATGATTAGTAACGTAGATCGCAGCATGACAGACCTCACTTTTGATGATGTCATAGTATTGTAAGTACATATCGCAGTGTCGCCAATCTATTCCTCACCCAGTGTACAGTGTCTTTTCAACCAGTCCTGGTCTTGATAACATCAACAATTTTCTTTATTGTGGTATATAGGAAACTATTGGAAAAATAACCTTTAACAAATGTTACCAGTCTTGGACTTTGGGACTGGCTGTTATTTAAAAAACTGAAGGCATTTTCTTCCACCATCCCATGTTTTTAGTACTTGCATATTAAATTATGTACGTAAGAAGGATATAAGATATAATGTAGAACTTGGCGACCCTCACATAAAATTCAATTTACAAGTTTTTATCTGTAAACAATATGCAAGAAAATGAAATCGCTGATAAATCATCGTAACTGATATGCACATGCAATAAAAAAATCTCATTCTTAAACCGCTGTTTATTCAGCAGGAATATAGCTTTAACAGAAAAAACTAAATGCATTTTGTTAAACTGTGGGTGGGAAAAGTTTTGCATAACATATCTATATGTAATGAGGTCTCACTGCAAGAAACAAAGAAGTCATTTGGGAATTTTACCTACAAAATTTGGGGAAAATGTGCACTTTTTGGCATTGGGAAATTGGTCCTTTTACCAGACCTTGGGAGTGGCCAAGAAAATTGCTGCCACTTTAGTTCCTGGGAAGATATTTGTTGTATCCAGAGTGAGCTCTGACTAAAACATGAGCCATTTTTAAAATTTAGGAGCTGATTTTTATGTTAAAAGGGTCAGTAAAAGTTAGAAAAGTGATAAAAATGTCTAATTTTTTATTGTTTTTTTTAACCAGAAATTAGCAATTGGTTAAAGTGGCAAATGCCCTGAATATCAATTCCAAATTTATTGCTTAATAAGTGCAGTTAGTCAAGTGATACCACTTTAGTTCCAGTATAATGGAAAACCTGGACTGACTCTGGACTTGGACTTACTTTACTTTATTTAACATTTGGTATACTGTATATACATGTACTGTTCAAAGTTCAGAGTCCCAAGTACAGGTTTTCTATTATACCTTTCATAACTTTTGAGTATTATCTGTGTAGAACAACAAGTAAAACATTTTAATGTTATCATTATTAAGAAAACTGATAACCATGGTGTTATCTGACAAACCTGGCAAAATTACATAAAAGTGTGAGACAACTAAGTCTCACGTTTAAATCCTTATCTTTCACCGTTAGTGATATGCATGAAAAAATCTCTTGAGAACTGATTTAGGGGTTATTTTCAATCAGAAACTTTACTTAAATGGTTAGGATTCATCATATTCTCACCTATTTACACAATAATAAAACTACACATCTACTGAGAAAATTTCTTGATTTTACAGAATTAGATGCCAAAACAATTCTGCAAAATTGCTGATAGGAAAAGATGAGTTTTTTCCTGTAGAATTGCTGATAGATATAAATTCACAAAAATTAGTTTGAAAGTACCTCTGTTACATTCAATGCAAATTTATGTTAGAAACCTTGGTTATGCCCCCAAACGATGTGGAGAGACCGAAAGTGTTTGTGCAATTTTTTACACCAACATTATGTCCGTCACTTTTCTCTAAAACTATTGAAAAGATCTTTATGATACTTCGCAGGAACAATCTTTGGGCAAAATAGATGTGTCACGGGCTATTTATATTTTGATCATGCAGATTCATGTTATTAGGGAAACCGTAAATTTCCCAGCTAGGGTTTGATTTGTGGACAATTTTGAAATGGCATCCCATTTAAGTTGTGGCATCCCATTTCAGTGGTAACTTGTTTATATTGATAAACATAAAATCACATTTTACAATTTATTTTGACAGTGAGAATGTACCCCATGACTTCCAGTGTAAATTAGAAGTCTACTGCCATAAACTTCACGAGGATCTCACAATAGCTAGTACCCCAAAGAAACTACGTAAGAAGATTAATGATTTGTCTGGGTCAGTCGGCAGAAGTGTCGGGAAAAGATTATCAGGATTGGTAAGAATAATTCAGCTTCCATATATTCCTGTATATAGAACGTCCCAGTAGATATGCTGTCCCACCCCCCTTCTTGAGGGCACAAAACCCAGATTTTCTTAAGGTTGTCTATATTAGTCACAGACAAAATATTGCCATAGAAGATTCAAAATCTAAGTTCCATGAAGGCAGAAACTTTGATCAGCTAATTTCCTATTATTTTTTAAACTAAATACTGAAGCTCAATCTCATGAGATTGTGTAATACACATCTTGTTGTCACTGATGGTAGAAGTCAGACTTACAGTTATTTTATGTTTATAAAAAAAAAAAAAATTATCCAATTAAGTGTGTGGCAGCCAGCAAAATTCAAACTTTGCTTGTAAATAAACAAATTAAATTAGATTCCTGAGTCGTGATGTATAATGTTTACTATTGACTATTTTTGTTGTAATATAACTCCCCTTTACAGTAAATCAATACCGCAACACATATGGCCAACAGATTGTAATGGCTAAATGAAGAGATTGTTATAAATTCTCATGTATATCATATTTCTGAAAAATAAATGAGAATTAATGAATCATACAGAAAAAATGATGTTTATTAATGAAGGAAAATTCCATTAATTAAATGTCAAAAATGATATATAAGAAGATCTTTTACAAGACAATGTAGCTCACCTGTAACTAAAACCAAAAAATTTAGCATTCATGTAATTTTTTTTTTTAATTTAAATTATTTTATTTTATTTTTTTAAAATAAAAAGTTATGTTAATTTTTACAAATTGTGTAGTTTTGTTTATATATTAAAGTTTTATACAGTGATTACGGCAGTAACGGATCATTAGGGCAATATTCATTGCTCTTCGAAAAAAACATCATTGCCGATTGTAACTTTTTGGTACTAGCAATTGACATTTCTCCACTGTTTCAATTTATCATTAGATAACAAAAATCGCCCGACTATAAGTATGGACAATCTACGCGTTTTGTATCGCATGTATTTACGTCAGTAGCGAATCAATTTGTGAGTAGCGGATCACGCCACCTTGTGTCAAGAAAATGATAGGGGATCAACTCCAAACATGATTAGTTTGACTTTACATCATTCAATTCCAAAAAATACAAATCATGAAACAATATTAAAGAATTTTAATCGTTATATCAACAAAAAAACATGATTTAAATAAATAACAAACAAATCATCACAATGTCTCTGACATAAATGTAAAAAATAAATTAATTCAATTAATATTGTCTTGAATACTAAAATAATATAAAAACAACAAATGGTTAAGAAAATAAAATAAAATCTACCTTATAAGTTATAAATATTATGAAATACTGTTGTCCATGAAGATTTTATTTTGACAAGAACAGTATGTACATACAATGATATATATTGGAAGTATATACACTGTACATCATAGGTCCAATATTGTTACGAATGGAATAAACCTTTAACTGTCTTAAACATAACTTGAATAAAAAGAATATTAATTATGAATTCAATATATTCAAATCTCATACTGGTTATCCTTCAAGCATGATAATTATGGTTTCTTTAAAACGCCCATTGATCTGGTCTTATCACGATAAATAAGATAGTGGCATAGCATGACAATGTCCCCATCTTTCTCATGGGGCCATGGAGGGAAGCTAGGCAATGGTTCTCTGCATAACTGCACCCACCATAATCTATTATTTTTCTGAAAGCACCAGACAACCCCATGGGTACATGTCAAATAGGGAGACCTGTCACATCTTTTAAGTGCAATTCTCTTTTGTCATCAGTGACCAAATCATGTAATTCTGTATTAAATAAGGATAGAGTTGGTATCCAAAGTAAACAAGCATTGGCATCATGAGTGTACCCACAGTCAATATCGCCACAAAAATAACAGTCAATTTGCAATAAGACTACAATTATAATGTTATGCTTGGGAACAGTCTGAAATAACCGATTTTACTTTTGAAAATTTATTTATTTAACAAATTTAGAGAAACAAATCTTCAGACCATAGGAAACTCATCTGAGCATTAACCAATATAAAAAAGTAAATTGTAACTAAATGTACTTGGAAGGAGTCAAATAAATCAATCAATATTCTATTTCTTAATCAATATTAAAATTGTCAATTGTGTAATTACAATTTACTACAACATATACATCAGGCACAAAAGTTATTTTTTCTTAAGAAATATTACGAATCCCTATTTTTCTTAGCCATTTGAGAGGCCCCCTGTATACAGCAGCTGATCCGTTACTGCCGTACTTGCACCCTTCGGAAAACTGGTTTATTTTTTATTGTCAAGAACTGTAAAGCTCAATAAAGGTTTATGTCGTGAAAGAAGACATATTAACGGTTGTAAATAGCTATTGCAATCATTTCAAACTACCTTTGAAAGTATTGAACGCGATGTCCGAATCGAAAGTAAGAGTTTTGAAAACAAATCCGTGTCGTTGAGACGCTTGTGACATTAGCATTAAAAAGCCGAGAATTAAAAAAATGGGACGTTTATCATCAAAAATTATACGTAGAATGAAGTAAAAGTACCAGCTTTACAGAACTTTATCCGAGTTTTATTGGTTTCTCGTAATGATAGAGAAAAAATTAACTTTATTTCAAAAAATGATTCGCTACTGACCAAGATCCGCTACTGCCGTAAGCACTGTAGCTTTAACTGATTTTGACTTAAATGTTAATGTGTTAATAAAAACAAAGAAAATCTGTAAGTACCAAAAATTAAGTTGATTAGGGTTAAATTCTACTGTATGTCTTACATGTTCATGTTTATCCAAATTCACTAAATTTATGTTTTATATTTTTATTTTAGAATGACTCTGATATAATTGGCAATATGGTTCTGTAAGTATTCAATTTATTTTAGATATTTTAAGATGTAAAATAGAGGATTTATCAGCTAGGATTTTACAAATTTAAAATTAGTATCCATATTTTTAAAATTTGTGTAAATTTAAATTTTTTAAATTATTAATTCACAAATTTGGTAAAACACAGTCACTTCTTTAAAAGAATTTTCAGGAATTAGAAGCTCTTGGCAATTTTGGCTACAAGGAGTGGAAATGCTGCATTACGAATGTCTTTGTCATTGACAAGTAATTCAAATATTTTATTAGTTCGTTTCTCCCGTTAATGGTAATGTTGCTTTAAAAAAATCATAGTTCACTTGTTTATAATACTGTTGTTGTAATCAATTTTCAATACCCAATAATGTATATATCTTCTATATATTTCAGTGGTCCAAGATTTGAGTTGGTAGCCACAGGTACCATGGAGCTAACAGATGTTGGTGAATTTGTAAACACATTTGATCTACGTATGGAGACAGTTCCAGGTAATTAATATACTAAAAATAGTTTGGGGTATTGGGATAATTGATTTGGTTTGGGTTTAACATTCCAGTCATGATTTTTTCACTTATATTGAAGCAGTATGTCATAGGTGGTGGAGGAAACCAGAGCCAATTACCTTTGGCAAGTGAACTGAAAAAAAAAAACAATAAAATAAGATTTATCTAAGTGAGATTCAAACCTAGGCAATGACAACGGCTGGAATCCTTAAACAAGTGCTTAAGACAACTTAACCACTGTGCACCTCCCATCAGATGCTTCAAAACTGCATTTTATGATAAATTTATAAAAATATAGATACATACTCAAAAAATGTAGGCGAGAGGCAGTGTTGTGACAGTTACTTCATTTATTTATCTCTATTAATAAACATGTTTATTTTAATTTCAGATGGTACCCATTGTGAATTGCCATTATTTGGACATTACTGCTGTAGATTAGCTGCTGTTCCTCATTGTCTAGTACAACCTGCTGTAACAGGCTACCTCAATGTACAGGTAATTATCATATACCTTCATCAGTTGTGTTTCTTAGCCATAAAGGAACAGAGTAAAAATATTGTAGTACTTTTTCAGTGTCTTCATCTTACATAATGAAAAGGATGGCCGAATATTCTACAGTGCTTACAAAAAGATTACAGCATCTCTCACTGCCTAGGTTTGAATACCACTCGGGCAGATCTTAGTACGAGAAAGTTTATCAGTTTGTTTGCTGAAGGTCGGTGGTTTTCTCGGAGTAATGTAGTTTCCTCCACCATTTGAGAACTGACTGTATGAAAGAATCTGAGTGGGTATAAAAACCATTACTCTACACCACTTCACTATAATGTGTAATATGAGGAAAATTTACAATAACAATGTTAATCTAGGGGAGATAATCCTGCAGTCATGCCCCTAGTAATGAAGTCACATGTCTCATATTGAATTTCAGACTAGATATGCTAGCGAGCGACATTGTTTTTCAGATAGCTCTTGCTTGCCTTAATAAATTATTTTTTATATATTTATTGCTTGTAGGAAGATGATGATTTGTCTATGTGGAAGAGATATTATTGTATATTAAAGAATCTTCACATGTCTTGTTGGCCGTCACCTGATGATGTAGAAGTCACAGAACCACTACTTACAATACCAGTTACAAAGGTAAGATCTCAGAAAACTGTTAGAGATTTACTTTAAACTTGACAGAAATTGAGATAATGTCCCTCAAGCAATTTTTAAATATATTTTGTTAAAACTTATGTACTAGGTTTCCATATAAAATTATTAGTAGTCAAATCTCAAAATATTGTGAAAATATAGTTCTTTTTAAAGTATTGAAGTATTTTTCCACAAATTTGATTAAATAGAGTAATTAGTAAAGCATTTCACAGAAATTAGTAATCAATAGTGAATTTGGCTATCAGCTATGGAAACATAGCTTAAATTTTGGGAAAACCTAAATATGCTTATTTATGCAGAGTATATTTTTGCTGAGCTTCATTTGGATTTCCTATTCTATTTTTGACTTCACAAATTTTTTCATCAGAGAAAAATGAAAATTGCTCAGTCAATTGTGCTAAAATATGACTAGTACAAGGGAGATAACCCCATTGTTTATATAACAAAAATATATACAGAGCCATTCACCAATAATTCAATTTTGTGAATACACTGTGCATAATTATTCTCCGTTCATATCAATTCTCAATATTTACAATACCTACTGATGGTATTTCTATTAATTATGTCAAAATGTAAAATAATATTTTTACACAAAATCAGTATTATTGCTAGTTTTAAAATTTGGTTCATTACTTGATGAACTAAGGAAAAACGACAGTCATTTCTTAAATGAAAATATGAATCGATGGTTAAGTAAAAATCACATATTTCATAGTTATTTAATTATTTTCAGAATACTCAAATCAGTGATGCAGACCCAAGGACATGTAAACGGTCTCATACATTCCATGTTAAAACCACAGTCAAAGAAACCAAAGTAGAATATACTCTAGCTGCAGACACCAAAGCCGAGCTCAGTGAATGGTGGGACGGACTACAGCAACATCTTATTGACCAAGGTAAAGAAATTTGAAAAACAATGATTTATTGAATTGGGTTTAACGTCCCAGTCAAGAAAATTTCACTTAAGTTGAGATGTCACCAGATGCAGGTGAAGTGCAGAAATTTTTGCCTTTGCAGTGTGCTTTAGGCAATATGCAATGAGGGTTCTTTAGTATGCCACAACTGCTGTGACACAGGGCATTAGTTTTTTTAAAAGGTCTTTTTCAAAGACTGTGACTGTGACTACCCTGTGACTTTCATTTCTAAATGCCAAGTGCTTGGTGAATGAATAATTCCCACCTATTTTCAAGTCTTGGTCAGATCTGAGCTGTGATCTATCAGCATGCATTTAAGACAGCTCGGCCACTTTGGTCCTGGTACTAGCACCATGATCCCACTTACAGGGGGCTCTTATAAAAGAAAACATTTCATCACTTTTAGATTGAGTGTAAAAAAATTGATAATTTTTTTGTATTTTCAGCTTTATGGAAGCATGCATGTGATGAAGTATTAGAGATTAAAGCTCCTACGAGGAAGCATAGAAACCCAGTATTTACACGTAAATCATCTATATATGATGATACTCCTCTTGAAGGTAGGTCTTCTCAAATATATGTATTTTTCCTGCCCACCTCTCATTGCCACCCACCCACCCAAGCAATGAAGTATTGGACTGTATAATGGAATCAACTTGTCTGTCCATAGACATTATTTTTGTCATTTAATCATCTATATATGATAAAAGTCCTCTTGAACATAGACATTCTTAAATACTTGTATATCCGAATGCATTGAAGTAAGGAGGTGTAAACAGGAATTGCCTAGTACATCCCTCAGTTTGTCTGGTGAGACATTTTTTTGTTCAGATGCTTATTAATTTACACATGATCCAATTTCTCCGAAATTAAGCAGTAATGTTATTTGTGGTAAGAACCTATGTACTTAGGATATAAGTTAGATTTATCCATGGAATTAACCAGAGTTATTGTGATTTCCTGATCTAGAATTTATTTTCCATTGATAAACATACTTTGATACATATTATATCTTACCTAAATGCATACTATATTTTTGATATTAAGTTTACGTTTATTTTATTTACAGAAACCTCAAGTACTCAACTAAAACTAGTCGGTGATTTAAAAAACGAGAGTGATCAGCTTAGTCAGATGTTGAATACGTTGATGGGAGAAGCCAAACAGATCCGCGGAGATAGCTGTAGCTCTTCATCCTCTAGTGTTAGTTAGTGAAATGCAACAGTTAAATAAAAACTGATGATTTAAATCTGGTCTACTACTTCTGAAATGATGGCAGTTAATATATTCATGCTGGAAACAGATATACTAAAGTTGGCTTTAGGAATATAGCAAAATTTTTGGCATGATGGACTGTGATGTGAAACATGTTACAAAATATGTTTGTCAATTTTGATGTACAATCCATGGAATTTGTGAAAGCTGAATATTTGGGCTTAAAAGCAAACGTCAAACCAAAGTATTGATTTTTACGTGCAACAGTACCAAATGTTACTAACAAACAAAAAATATTTGGTATTAAATGTGGTCATTTGAAATAGTGGCATTAATATATTGGTAATAAAACCAGCTGCTATAGTCGGCTTAAGTGATGTGTATTCTGTCGAGTATGTGAGATTTGAAGTGTCCGTTCAATAGAGTATTAAAAACATTGTGGTGTCGTCAGGGTTCACTTAACTGGTGTTGCTTTTAGTTACATATAGATACCAGTGTCACAAACTAGTGTTATGAAAGTGCTACATATATATACAAACTTGTTTAAATTTTATTTGAAAGTTTTAACTTTTATTTTGTTGGTATACAACACTTTTTTTTCTTCGTTGAGATGAATGAAAGGAAGGATTATTGTCATATGGTAAAAGGTCGTAGAAAAATTGAGGAATTTGATTATAACATAGAATTATGTCATTATATTTAAAAAGAGAAAATTATGTGTATGTATTGTCAGAATATGTCTCAAAATATTTAATATTTGCATTTGTACCTGTTTAATTATCTCCCCTTGGCCATGATGTCGGCGAGGGGATATAATTTTACTACACTAGTCATATAAACTGGAGCTTCTCCGGGTATACAGGGTCGGGTTTAAAGTCAGTCTGTAAACTTTCTGAAATAAAATAATTGCATTACAAAAAGATACATAACATTCCAGTGTTCAATCTAGACCTGATATTGGTGGGGCCATTGTGGCCCGGGTCTTGAGAAAATTGAGGCCATATTTTCAAAAAAAGGATCAACATGATAGCATACACTAATTGGTTTTATATGAAATCATTAGTTTCTCGTGGCGTCTCAATTTTTTGATTTTTTTTTTTTTTCCGGATTATTTGATCCACAAATTTACATGTCAACAAATTAGTAAATGTTATAAATAGAGACAGAAACCACTTCCAGGAATTACCATCCCACAAAATGGTAAATTTTTGTAGAACCATGAAATTAATAACTTCACAGTATTAAAAAAAAATATTGTAGTTGGTCATTCATATCATCATATAGTTATGTAAATGATATTTGCGATCTTGGAAAACTATCTATTAAGATAGCAAAACAATAGTATGAGAATATTATTTTCTCAATACTCAACTGACAATGAAAAGTTGGGTCAAAATTGTCTTCCACTAGTATGCTTTGGAGCCAGTGATTTTATTTTAAATAGTTAATAGAACAAGGACCCTGTCTAGATTGAACACTGACCATCAACCATTTATATACATGTATGTGTAAAACATTACCATTTTAGTATTACATTTTAAATTTTAAATATTTTTTGGACAGTAAATACATTTTTAAGTCAAATATGATTTTTATTCGGGAAAAATGTTTTTTTTAATTGTAATTATTGAAATGAATAGCTTACATTTTACAATATAAGAGATGATTTTAAACCAAATGTTTTTAGTTTTCAGTTGTGTGTAGATTGTATTGGGGTAGGGGAGATTCAGTAAATTGAAAAAATAGATGACTCAAAATTGAGATATCTGTTACTTTGTTTCAGGAATTTTCAGTAATTTTTTAAGAATTTAACAGCCATTGTCAATATGTTAGTTGTGAGATTTTAGAAATATAATGGCAAAAGTTTAGAAATTTTCAGTTCATTTGAAAAATTAACGGCTATTTTTGATATGTTGGGTCATGAGATTTTGGAAGTATAAATGGCATAGATTTTCTCTAATGTAATTACTTAATTAATGGTCTTCTGAAGACACTAATACACATCAGTATAGATCTGCTTGTTGCCATGGTAATTGATGTAATCAATTTCATGTATATTTAGTGAACCAGGTTTTAATTTTAATGGATATTTTTGAAAAATGATATTGAATTTGAATATACATTCCTTCATTTTGATTAGCAGGCCATTTTTTCATTGTCAATTTCATTTTTTTATTGACATGTTAATTTTTAAGCTCAGTGCACAGTCCATTGCTTCATGTTAAACATTTTATTTTATTGCCATTTTTTCAAGCTCAATGCACACAGTCTGTTGCTTCATTTTCGATATTTTTATTTTCTTGCCTTTCATGTCAATCAGTCTATTACCAGTACATACAAACAAATGTATGATCACATGCATGCAGGGTTAACTCCGACTCTCAAAAAGTCGGAGCCAATTTTAAAATTTAGGAGACAATTTATATGTTAAGGAGCCAGAAACTAAAAGCGACAAAAATGTCTAAAATGTTGTTCTTCTAATCTGATGTATAAATTGTTTTTATTTATTTAACAATTTATAACATTTGTTTTACTTTTTAATACTCTCAAAATCTGTGATTTTCGTCTGCCTCATATTAAATTGATAAAAACTTCGCAGCAAAATATTAGTTAAAGGCTATTTTTTGGATCCAAAACTTGTAAGATTTTTAATTGACTAAATTTAGGAATTACATATGTTACCCTGGCATGTATTTCTTAAAATGAATTTAGTATGTATCATTAACTTATGTAGATTTTCAAAAAGTTAATTAAATTTTTTGTTTTTGCAAAATGTGGAAGCTGATTTTAAAATTTTATGACATGTAATTGTCTACTTGTATGAAGTTCTTCTAAAATTTGCACAGTCACATAAAAATATGTACCTTTAATTTGTAAGGGAGTTCGCCACTGTACATGATCAACAATCCTTAATGCATGTGTGGTTATTTTGGAAAACATTCACACAACAAATTCCCAGAACAACATCATTTTTGCAGGAAAATGTAAATGATACCATTCCACATGCAATAGAAATAAATGTACCACACAAATGTAAGGGGTTATCACATGATACAGTGGCAAACCCTATTAGTAGGAAAGAAAACCATGTCAATAATTGCAGAAAATTGTGTTATTAACAAAAACTTGATATTCTTTATTGTTATTATATTTTATGACAAGTTCCTTAATTTGTTATATGGAATAAATGTATATAATTATTTCTATATACATTTGATAATGTCCTCAGTTTTAAAATTGCATTTTTACCAAAGAACAATTGTTAACTTTTCATCTTATATTTAACTTTTGTCTTTTTTCTCTTTCTGTAAGTAATTTTCCTAACTTTTTCTTATCTTTCTATCTTCCATTTCAGCCTTTACTTGTTCTACTCTAAATCAAATTTTACCTTTTTTTCCTATCTGTCTATCATAAATTAAGTATTTTGTGTAATGTATGTTTCCATGGTTACGTGATTTGAAATCCTGGTGAGTCTACATCAGAATTCTCTATTTATTGTGTCATTTTGTCAACAATAAATCATTATATAAAATAAACAGAAATAATTGAGTTAATATCTTAGTTTTATTGTTTTTCTTGGTGACTCATTGGTAGAGCATTATTGTTTTTCTCTGTGCTTCAGAGCATCTGCCCTAAGAGTAGAAGTTGTGAGTTCTGACCTTGGCTGGTCATACATAAATTTGAATTTAAAATTTGAGATACCGTTTCCCTGTTTGGCATCAGTATTTAGAGGACAGAGTATTGACTGGTTGACCCAGTGTCAGGATAATGTGACTGGGGGAGTGGTATGCCTCACTGCAGTGTACTGACTTTGAGGTAGACCATAGTGTGGCTAGTACAAGACAGACCATAAAACTTTGCAATGTTTCCAGGGGGAGGGAATGAGTTTTTATATTCCATGGCCCCAGTTTCACTATCATTCTTTTACTAAGATTTTCTTCCATCTTAAATCTGGCAAATTTTAAATCTGAATAATTTTGTTAACTTTCAGGCTATTCATAAAAATGATGTGTCATCTGAACTTAATATTCTTAACGATACTCTAATTCTGTTAAAACGTTTCATTTACAACACTATTGTGAACTATTGCCAAAAGATACCAGATTTGAGTTAAAGTTAGATTGTAGAGCCTGAATGAAAACTATATACACAGTTCTTATCAACTTGTGTAGATTGAACCACTACGGTACCTCAGTTTCTGGCTCTGTATGTTGGGAGGTTTTGGGCTTGGACCCCAACCAGAGTCTGACCAAGACTTGAAAATAGGTAGTGACTATTCTTTCACCAAGCACTCTACATTTAGAAATGAAAGTCACAGGGTCCTTTGGACAAGACCTGAATAGCCCATGCCCCTGTGCCATGGCAGGTGTGGCATGTAAAAGAACCCTCTGTGCACATTGCCCTGGGCTCACTGCAAAAGTAAAATCTTCTGCCACTTCACCTATTGATGGTGATGTCTCGATATAAGTGAAATAATCATGACCTGGATGTAAAACCCCATTCAATCAATCAATCTAAAATAGATTGACTTAGTTTACGTTTAACATGTGGGCTGTTAGTCAATGTGCAGATCACTGAAGTAACATGTATCAAGCTTGACGTGATCAAGAAGGGAAAGGAAGAACCAAGTATCAAAGGAAGGGCCACCAGAAAAAACAATCATGGTTGCAAAAGGAGCCACCTGCGGAGTCTTCCGGCAAGGGATAGGTGCCATGATGAAGTATAGACAGCAGAAGCCAAAAATGTACCAGAATAATGATGTTTTGAATTTTGAAATATTAAATTGGATGGGATTATTTGAACCCTGTAGTGCATGCAAAAGATATGATAATGATGAGCTTATAGGCTCGGTGCAGGTAAAAGCAGACAACAGTCACATAAAGTATTCGTTGTAAATTTATTTTTAAATTAACAAATAAAACAATAAGAATTATTGAATAAGAATTCTGAATAAATAAACAATGCATGAATGAATACACAAAAATTAACAAAATGAATGCAGTATAATACATGTACCACCCCAACCCTTAAAGGCCACTTCAAAGAGAATTTGTGAGGCCAATATAAATAAATAATAAATGCACATGTTAAATTAATTAAAAAATCAATAAATCTATTTATGAATGAAGAATGAATAAATGAAGAAAAGAAAGAATGAATGAATGGACAAAAATAAATAGAAAATGAAAAAAATTAATAAACAACAAAATAAATTGCTGTATACATTTTGTGTATATATCGTACATATATAAACATATTCAGATCAATCAGGTCATTGCACATAATATAAACAATTAAACTTTGTTATAAAGAAAATTAAATTAAATAAATTTTAAATTATCACAGTCAGAATAAATATATGATACTGGAACCTGTCTAAACTGAACATCTTTAGGATTGTAAATTTTATTTGGAATAAACAAATAACATCAACAATGTGTCAAGGTAAAATATATCTATGTCTGTTCCTGGTAGCCATTCTTACATTGTAATTTGAAATAATCAAATTTGGAAAAAAACTTATAAAGGTATATATTTTCAAAAATTTAAAAATAAATCTAATAATAATTTTAAATTTGTGAACCTAAAACATAAATATAGTTCTGTTAAAATAGGATTTTGGTTTCCTGAACTCTAGGTTGCCATAAATTAAAATGGCTAGCAGCCAGATTTCCAAAATTTGTGAAAATATAGTCCTTTTTAAACCCAGAAGTACTAATATTTTTCATATATTTGATAAAATAGGTTACTTTTTGAAAAAAAATTCTCAGAAATTATGAGTAGAAACCAATGGCGATATTGGCTACCAGGAATGGAAACAATGGTTAAGGTTCAATTTTCATATGTTTACCAAGACAGCATTTAATATTAGTTGTCAAATTGAACCTTTGAAACCTATCTAATCTAAAGTTGGTGATCATGATTGTCAGAATTTACGTCTACATGTGGTCTCTAGACCAATGTTCAGACCGTATTTGGTTAAGTGTTTAGTTTAGATAGAATCCACTTCACTAGTACAGTAAAACTCATTATAATGCCCCTTAATTAATCTTAACAATCATACTTATAAGCTATGTATAATAATCTCGTCATGTAAGCAGCATGATAGGCCTAAGAAAAAGCAATGGGTCACTCATCCTGTCAACTGATGTCACTAAAAAGTTGATTGCGTATTTGATATAACTGACTGAAACACCTGTTCTCTGATATCACAATGTGGAGAACACATTCATATATGAGAACAAAATCAAAGATTATAAATGAAACTTACTTATTGATGCAATATGAGTTTGATGTTATAGATATAGGTTTAAAATGATAGTGAATCTGAAGCTTGTAATGGGATTTTACAATTTTTAAGAGTTTTAAAAAGATGGAATTACTTCAATAACTTGAAAGCTAATTTACGAAATACACGTACCATTGGCATCTAATTAAAATTCAATGAAAAATTCACAACTGAGTCCCAACATTTTCAGGCGGTCAGTTCAGGGATGATGCCTGGAGAAAAACACCAAATTTCACCACTAGAATATGTCCCGAGTTGGATTCAGGCTTAAGTAGCTAGTATAAATGTGCACTGCAGTCACTGAGCCCCCCCCCCTTTTTTTATAAAGTGCATTTTTGATGGTACATGTATAAATTTTTAGGCTCCTATGAATGTTCGTAAACATACATTCATACAATACAAATATTCCTACTTATATTTTAAATGATGTTCAAATTTTCACGGTTTTGTAATTTCTGAACATTTTGTAGGGTATATTATTTGCAGATTTATGAAACTGACTATAAGATCAAGAATATATATATATATATATATTACTTTATGGTAAGAACACATTTTTACGGAAAATTTTCAAATGTGAATTAAGCAAACACTGGTACACTGCAAAAAACCCTATACTTTAGTTACATGTACATTAATTAAATATTCATAACTTTTTAACCAGTAATAAAGCTAGTGTTGCAATGCCTGCAATACCCAAGACACCAGTACCAACGTTGCCCAATGAATTTGCAGTGTCAATAATTTTATCCCTTAAATATTTCTCTTTTTTGTCACTTTTATTAAAGTTTTCATCAGTCAGAGAATTAAACTCCACATCTTCATTATTTTCAATAGAATCATCTGGTTTGATATTTGGAATCAGAGTTGTCTCTCCTTTTGCTAGATTCAAACTTTTATTTGCATGTTCATCTATTTCATTCATTGGATGATCCTCATTATCCTCATTCACTTCACACAATGATTTCATATTCAAACTCACAGGATTTTCTATTGACAGAGTTGTTTCCCCTTTAGTTATTGAGACATCAGTGTTGGGAAATGTGGTCACCCTTATGTTTTGGACAGGAACATCAACTTTTTCATTTTCACATTCAACTGTTTCTTGTCCCATCTCAAACTGACTTAATGTTTCTTTTCCACTTGGATCATTATATTCTAACAAATTTATGGTTTTTGACTGGTCCTTTTTTGAATCCTGTGATTCCAGATTCTCATTTTCCAGACTGCCGTTGTTGGAATGGTGAATTCTCCTTCCATCATACTGAGATGGAGTTTTGTCTTCACTTTTTCCACAGATTTCAGTATCTTTTACAACAATGTTTTTACTGCGTTCGTTGTTTCTTGACAACACACTATTGTCCTGTTTTGCATTGTTTGTTTCACAATGACTGTCAGTGCCATCTGAACATTCATCCTTGCCACTTATACTATCACTGTGTCCAAAATCAGCTACTGCACTACTTGTTCCTTGAGAACATCTATCACTTCTATCAGTACTTTGATTGCTGACACCTGAAGTATCACTGTTTCCACCACAAACACCTCCATAACTATTTCCTTGTTTATGTCTCTCAGTTTTTACTTCACTGTTGCTGCTGCTAGTGTTTATACTAAATCTTCCAGTATCTCCAGGAATTTGATTACACCTTACACTGTTTTGATCATCAATACTGGTTTTAATGGGTTCTTCATTGTCACTAGTGTCTCTAGCATTTTGATTACAGCTAGCAGCACCATCAGTTCTTTGATTATTTCTATGAAATAAAATGACATCATTACTTTGACTTTGCACATCATCATTAGACTTAACATCCCTCGGATATCTAAACTTAGTGATTTTTTCTATTTCAGTTATTAGGTCATATCTCTCTAGTATTTCTAATGCTTGAAGCAATGTTCCCACGTTGGCATCTTTCAGTCTCATCCAGTGTTCCAGTAGATGTCGTGTGTAACTCCCAGAGCGATAGGCTTCTATTCTATTCACCTGCTCTACGGAATAACCTGAAAATAAATATAGAATGAATGAATGAATGAATGAATGAATGAATGAATGAATGAACTAACGATTGAAGGAATGAACAAACGATTGAATTAATGAGTTTTATAGCTTCAGTCAAAACTATTTCACTAAGATTAAGGCATCAGCATCTCTATCTAAAATTACAGGAAATATTATTCCAAGGTATTGTCCAGCCACATCATCTCAGGGTGTTGTATGGTGTTTGTAGGTCAATATTTAAATAGCTTTGAGTAATTCCAACCAAAAAATCCAAAATCCCCCTCTCTCTCCCCCCTCCCCCCAAAATTGGAACTAAGAACTTATTTTTTAATTATTCAAAGTTGACCATACTGTAACATACAATTAAAGAACTGGCCCCAGTTTCACAATCATTCCTTAGCTAAGATTTTTTTTAACTTAAATTTAGCAAATTTTGGTAATCATTTTTAATATTTTTGTCAAAACTAAATGCAAATGTTTTAATCTAGAAAATATCATAAGATTGACACCTAAAAATCATGAATATCTTCAAAATTAACAAAATTATAAAGGATGGAAATTTTGCAAGATTTAAGTTAAGGAAAATCTTAGCTAAGGAATGATTGTGAAACTGAGGCCTGGTCCAATTTCCACAATCAATTCTTAACTAAAATTTACTTAACTTAAATCTAGCAAAGAGTTTTAAAACCTAATGAATTTGTTAATTTTTTAGATATTCAAGAAATGTAAGTGTTATATCGAAGTTCACTCTTCAAGCTTATAATGTCTATATTAAGTTTTCTTATACATGTCATTAGTAATTCTAAAATATGGTTGCTAAAACTTACCAGATTTAAGTTAAGGAAAATCTTAGTTAAGGAATGATTGTGAACCTGGAGCCTGGTATAATGTAAGAAGAATAATTACCTAAAATTGCAGCTAGATCTCTCCATGTTTGTAATGGACCCTCGTGGTCTAAAACTAACAGTACTTCTACTACAGATTGGCATAGCTGTCTTAACGGTGTGTGGGCAGTGATTTGTCCTGGTTTAAAATCTGGCTCTTTTAAATCTGTAATGATTAACGCAAGATCATTTTAGTTCCACCACATTCAAATATACTAAAGTGCTAAATGTTTATCAGAAATTCCTAACACTCAGTTTTAAACTAATAACCTTTCAACTGCAGTAAAACCTCACTATAAACCCCTTAGTTACTTTGTAACCTCACTTATCACCACAGTACTCATGTTTTGAAGTCTCAAAATCTGTTTCTTTTCTGTTTTTCTTTGCCAGTCTCCTTTGATTTATCACCAGACCTCTTTATAGTGCAATTTTAAAATTTGACAGAAAAGACACTGAATAAGAAGCCTGTCTCCTCATTTTACCCACAAACAAAGTTTATGGGGGTATGTAGGAATCAATCTTTCTGTCTGTCAGTCCCAATATTGTGTCCACTCCATATGTTACAATGTGTCTATGGATGGATTTTGATCAAACTTGGAGCAAATGTAAACCAACAAGAGAACAAATACTACCAAGTTGGTCTGACCCTGTATAATGAATGAAACAGACTATGTCTTTTAGCATGTTAGCACTGTTAAGATAAGCCTAACTGGTTTCCAGATAACCTTGCATTCCAAAAAAGGGATGAAATAAAAATCAAACATACTAATCCATGTACAAATCACAATCTCAAACAAAGCAAATTAAGTTAAACATGTGAACCAGAATAATGAGACCAGGAACTCCTGAAGCCTTCAGAAGGGTAAGTGCCGCAACATGTGTGTAATCAAAATTTAGAGTGAAAGGGACATGGAACTTTGGTAGGTCAAATATATCTATGGTAAATATGATACAGAGACATCATACTTATAAAAAAATATTGTGATGATGACCATAACAGTTTTGAGGGCCATGATAAGCCTGTACTTGCAATATGTTTGGGTCAACAATTTATTTACAGGCAGCTTGATTTGTTGTATAAAGTTCCAAAAACCAAGGGTTATTGGATCCTCAAACCCTAGATTCTCAAACTTATGGGAATCAAAGACAGGCTCTCAACAAGGTGAGAGCATTCTATATAAAGACTTTTATTCTACATGTATATTCAAATGTTTAATACCATTTTGTTTCAATTTTTAATATAGAGTCAATTCTGTCTATAAAGGTCACCAAAGGGAACAAGTTGTACTGACATTGTTTGGCAGGTACCCTTAAATACATGTTCAAAAGAGCAATTGGGATAATATTTAACTGGCCTTTAAATGCAGGTGGTGTTTGTATAGAGGATACCTTTAAGGCAGGTAGACTGTACATTGTATTTACATATACTAGTTCTGGTGGGGTTATATCTTTTAAGGCCAAAGAAAAACATATGTTTCCAGGAACAATCTTTCAAAAGTAGGTAGTAAAGGGATTTTTTTTTTTAAATTTTATTTTGAGCAAGGATCCCAACTTTAACAGTGCTTACCAAAATAGTCATAAAAACTTTAGAGTAGGCATAAAAAATTTAGGGTCTGTCGGGTAGGTGGAATTGACTCACTTATGTTTTAGGCCTAATTACAAAGCTTGATCCTTAACATGCCAGAAATATAAAAAAAATTCTGTACCATTATGTTGAGGGTCTAATAAATCTGCTAGTTCTGGCTGGTTTATATCCTCTGACCTCAAAGCTTGAGTGAATTCTTCAAACCATTTATCACTACGGACAATCAACTGTTGGTATAATAGAAAAACCGCACGAGTAGGTCCATAATTCTTTTGTTCTGCTTGGATTTCTTCCTGAAATATCAAGCATTGATTGATTGGTTGAATGGGGTTTTATGTACCACTCAAAAATATTTTTCTTATATCAAGACATTATAATCTGTGAAGAGACAGAAATTTTGACCTTAGCAGTGTGCTCAGGGCAATTTGCAGGAAGGGTTCTTTAGCATGCCAAGCCTGCCGTGACACAGGGCATTGGTTTTTAAGGTATTTTTCAAAGGACCCCCATGACTTTCATTTCTATATGCAGACTGCTTGACACAGTCACTTCCCATTTTCAAATCTTGGTCAGACACTGGCCAGGGTTCTAACTCCTGCCACATACAGAGCGAGCACTCTACCAACTGAGCTACTGTAGATTGTCTATAGAGATTTATTAAACAGGAGTCCTAGATTTGAGCCAGGTCTGCTTGTTAAACACTTGGGTTTGAATCCCGGTCTGACCCGGTATATATTTCCTATTTCTCATTATAACACTTACCATTGCCTGTCTGGGTAAACATGGTAGATAAGGTAACAGCTGTATACACTTACCATTGCCTGTCTGGGTAAACATGGCAGATAAGGTAACATCTGTATGGGATTTATCTTCTTTACAAATTGTGGAAGATTTTCCTTGAAAATCACTTCTTTTGATTTTTTCTTGTTGTATCGGTATGCCATTTTTCCGTCAAGCAGTTAGCACCTAAATAAACATAGATAAACAAGTTCCGATTGTTTTTTTTTTTCACTCTTTAAGTTATTAATTTATTACTTATAGAAATTAAATACTACTGTATTATAGTAATTGGTCAATTAATTTGGATCATTTGAACATGTTGGATGAGACCTTTACACAGATGTGACACACAGATGGGCAGACATGCATGCAGAGTGATGCACAGATAGACAAAAAGACAGAGAGATGCACAGAAAGACAGACAAACTGACACACAGATAGATAATAGAACAGATAGACAAAAAGACAGAGAGATGCACAGAAGGAGAGACGTACATGTAAAGACAAACAATCAAATATGATGTACAGACTACAGATGGACCGACAGACACAGAAGGAGAGACGTACATGTAAAGACAAACAATCAAATATGATGTACAGACTACAGATGGACCGACAGACACAGAAAGAAAAACAAACATATTCAAACTGATGGTTTAGGAAATGGCTAGGTACAAAAATTGATTATAAATTTGAACAGTAAGTATCTTAACATTTTTACCTAAAGTATTCAATGTTAAAACCAGAAGTTATTTTTAAAATGTGTGTATCTCGCTCAGATCAGACACTCTGAACTAGATTATTTAATCTGACCCACTTTAGTTTGATTGAACATGACCTCTTGACAACTTTCTAGTAGTTTCTATATCATGTGATGATTAGTTTTATCAATAATGAACTCCAGCTTTATCAGTTTATAAATAAAATCCACCAAACTGTCTCTAAATGTGATGTTTATAATATAAATAATAAATGATCTTAGTGACACAATTTGTGAAAGATTGATTGATTGAATTGAGTTTTACATCCCAGGAAGGAATAATTCACTTATATTGAGACATCACTAGGTATAGGTGAAGTGGCAGACATTTTTACCATTGCAGTATGCTTAGGGCAATGTGCAGGGAAGGTTTTTTAATGTGCCATGCTGCCGTGACACTGGGGTCTCTTCAGACTCAGTGACTTTTATTTCCAAGTGCCAAGTGCTTGATGAAAGAACTACCTATTTTTAAGTCTTGGTCAGACTCGGCTGGGGTTTTAACCCATGACCACCGACAAAGCAAGCACTCTACAAACTGAGCCACCGTATTGGTCAAATTTGTAAAAGAATTAACCTATAACTTGTATTACATAAACAAAATTCTAATATTTATAACGATTTAGTATATCGTTATAACAATTTAATATTTTTTTCAAGTGTGTCCCTTCAGGGGCTCCATAATGTGTGAATGTTCTGCACACTCAGGGTGACATATAGTGAACCAGTCAATACTCTGATCAAGAATAGTATCTCAAATTTTTAAAGTCTTAAGTACAACCAACTCTGGTTCATAGTTTATACCATAATGGCATTAACCTCTCACTCCTGAGGCAGACAATCTTCCACTAAGCCTTGTTTCAGTTACATCCAGTGAAGTACAAGTTTAGTTTTAGTTTCAAAATTACATAAAATCAAACCTGTTAGAACCACCCAAAGGTACCTGTAAAATGTACTGTTTGAACCACCCAAAGGTACCTGTAAAATGTACTGTTTGAACCACCCAAAGGTACCTGTAAAATGTACTGTTTGAACCACCCAAAGGTACATGTAAAATGTACTGTTAGAACCACCCAAAGGTACCTGTAAAATGAACTATTTGAACCACCCAAAGGTACCTGTAAAATGTACTGTTAGAACCACCCAAAGGTACCTGTAAAATGAACTATTTGAACCACCCAAAGGTACCTGTAAAATGTACTGTTAGAACCACCCAAAGGTACCTGTAAAATGAACTATTTGAACCACCCAAAGGTACCTGTAAAATGTACTGTTAGAACCACCCAAAGGTACCTGTAAAATGAACTATTTAAACCACCCAAAGGTACCTGTAAAATGTAGCCTCAAGTACAGGAACCAATTACATTATCAAATTTAAAAATACCTATGGTGTGTAAAACACATTATTTTTTATAACATCGTTGATATTTTAAAATTATATAATGAATCAAGACCAGTGGCCTCCAGTTACATACATTTGTGTTATGACTACGACAATATTATTGCTGGTATCACTGGATAGTTATTTTTAGAAAATGAACAGGTAATAAGCTCCTGGTCTCTCAAACAATATGCTTGTTTACAGTAACCATCAGGTCTTTATCAATCATTATCCTTGTTTACAGTAACCATCAGGTCTTTATCAATCATTATCCTTGTTTACAGTAACCATCGGGTCTTTATCAATCATTATCCTTGTTTACAGTAACCATCGGGTCTTTATCAATCATTATCCTTGTTTACAGTAACCATCGGGTCTTTATCAATCATTATCCTTGTTTACAGTAACCATCAGGTCTTTATCAATCATTATCCTTGTTTACAGTAACCATCAGGTCTTTATCAATCATTATCCTTGTTTACAGTAACCATCAGGTCTTTATCAATCATTATCCTTGTTTACAGTAACCATCGGGTCTTTATCAATCATTATCCTTGTTTACAGTAACCATCGGGTCTTTATCAATCATTATCCTTGTTTACAGTAACCATCGGGTCTTTATCAATCATTATCCTTGTTTACAGTAACCATCGGGTCTTTATCAATCATTATCCTTGTTTACAGTAACCATCAGGTCTTTATCAATCATTATCCTTGTTTACAGTAACCATCAGGTCTTTATCAATCATTATCCTTGTTTACAGTAACCATCGGGTCTTTATCAATCATTATCCTTGTTTACAGTAACCATCGGGTCTTTATCAATCATTATCCTTGTTTACAGTAACCATCGGGTCTTTATCAATCATTATCCTTGTTTACAGTAACCATCGGGTCTTTATCAATCATTATCCTTGTTTACAGTAACCATCAGGTCTTTATCAATCATTATCCTTGTTTACAGTAACCATCAGGTCTTTATCAATCATTATCCTTGTTTACAGTAACCATCGGGTCTTTATCAATCATTATCCTTGTTTACAGTAACCATCGGGTCTTTATCAATCATTATCCTTGTTTACAGTAACCATCAGGTCTTTATCAATCATTATCCTTGTTTACATTAACCATCGGGTCTTTATCAATCATTATCCTTGTTTACAGTAACCATCAGGTCTTTATCAATCATTATCCTTGTTTACAGTAACCATCAGGTCTTTATCAATCATTATCCTTGTTTACAGTAACCATCGGGTCTTTATCAATCATTATCCTTGTTTACAGTAACCATCGGGTCTTTATCAATCATTATCCTTGTTTACAGTAACCATCAGGTCTTTATCAATCATTATCCTTGTTTACAGTAACCATCAGGTCTGTATCAATCATTATCCTTGTTTACAGTAACCATCGGGTCTGTATCAATCATTATCCTTGTTTACAGTAACCATCGGGTCTTTATCAATCATTATCCTTGTTTACAGTAACCATCGGGTCTTTATCAATCATTATCCTTGTTTACAGTAACCATCGGGTCTTTATCAATCATTATCCTTGTTTACAGTAACCATCAGGTCTTTATCAATCATTATCCTTGTTTACAGTAACCATCAGGTCTTTATCAATCATTATCCTTGTTTACAGTAACCATCGGGTCTTTATCAATCATTATCCTTGTTTACAGTGACCATCAGGTCTTTATCAATCATTATCCTTGTTTACAGTAACCATCAGGTCTTTATCAATCATTATCCTTGTTTACAGTAACCATCAGGTCTTTATCAATCATTATCCTTGTTTACAGTAACCATCGGGTCTTTATCAATCATTATCCTTGTTTACAGTAACCATCGGGTCTTTATCAATCATTATCCTTGTTTACAGTAACCATCAGGTCTTTATCAATCATTATCCTTGTTTACAGTAACCATCGGGTCTTTATCAATCATTATCCTTGTTTACAGTAACCATCAGGTCTTTATCAATCATTATCCTTGTTTACAGTAACCATCGGGTCTTTATCAATCATTATCCTTGTTTACAGTAACCATCGGGTCTTTATCAATCATTATCCTTGTTTACAGTAACCATCAGGTCTTTATCAATCATTATCCTTGTTTACAGTAACCATCGGGTCTTTATCAATCATTATCCTTGTTTACAGTAACCATCAGGTCTTTATCAATCATTATCCTTGTTTACAGTAACCATCAGGTCTTTATCAATCATTATCCTTGTTTACAGTAACCATCGGGTCTTTATCAATCATTATCCTTGTTTACAGTAACCATCGGGTCTTTATCAATCATTATCCTTGTGTACAGTAACCATCGGGTCTTTATCAATCATTATCCTTGTGTACAGTAACCATCGGGTCTTTATCAATCATTATCCTTGTTTACAGTAACCATCAGGTCTTTATCAATCATTATTCTTGTTTACAGTAACCATCGGGTCTTTATCAATCATTATCCTTGTGTACAGTAACCATCAGGTCTTTATCAATCAGTATCCTTGTTTACAGTAACCATCAGGTCTTTATCAATCATTATCCTTGTTTACAGTAACCATCGGGTCTTTATCAATCATTATCCTTGTGTACAGTAACCATCGGGTCTTTATCAATCATTATCCTTGTGTACAGTAACCATCAGGTCTTTATCAATCAGTATCCTTGTTTACAGTAACCATCGGGTCTTTATCAATCATCGTCATTATCCTTCTCAGTCATTATGTAACTCAGGGCTTCGGTGATCGAGTGGTCTCAAACCCTCGCTTACGGACCGAAGCGTCTCTCAACACCTAGGCTCGAATCCTACTCAGGACAGACCTTAGCCTGAGAGAGTTTTGCAAGTTCGCTTGCCGAAGGTCGGTGGTTTACTCCGGGTACTCTGATTTCCTCTGCAATTTCTCAACAGACCGCCTCGATATAAGTGAAAAAATCTTGACTGGGGCATAAATATTAAAAAGCATTATGTAGCTCTTTTTGTTCTTCATTCCTTGAGTAATGTGTAGGTGTTTGTTTATATTTTGTCACGTGTGATTACCCTTCCGGAGCACCTTGCCTCGCTTCTCAGATGTAAGTTCGCATGTTTAACTTAAATTGACATTTTGTAAGTTTACCAGCTTAGTCTAATCAAAGATCTCAACAGTTTTATGGCCATCATCACAATGTAATGAATAAGTATAATGCCGTTCTGAATATATTTGCCTTAGCATAGTTCCACGTTCCTTACAATTCCAATTTTGATTTTACACGTGGTTGGTGTAGCTAGTTAAAAAGAAGGAGAAGGGGCTTATCTGTCTGCAACATCAGGTCTCACTTCCCCGGTGAACTTTCACTTGTTAAAAATACATTTTCAGTTTCAAAGTTTTTTTTACTTTGCTTTTTGGATTGTGATTTGAACAACGATAGTAGTATTATATGATTTCAATTCATATAATACTACAAATGGTATGTCTGTATTTTATTTTCAAAAGTTTTTACTTTGCTTTTAGAATTGTGATTTTAACATGGACCAGTATGTGTATGTATGATTAATACCATTATTTAGTTGTTTGTGTATTTTCATATACTATTAATATCTTCCATTGACATTCTGAAGTCTGGGGTTTTTCCAATATGTGTTGTTTGTCTATTTTTATTTATCTGTATTGTTTCGTGTTCTTGGTTGCGTTATCTTTTGCCAGGAACATTTTTCATTCTTCTATTTGCTGGACCAAATAGTTTTACATCAGACCAGACTATTACACTGTTCGCTTTTAATATATATGTCATATTATAAATTTTTGAATATTTCATTATAATATGACATATACACTAGCTATGTTGAGTTCAGGCACTTGTTAAGCGAATTACTTGTTGTATGATGTATCTGTATTCAAAACTACCCTGAATATATTTGACGTCCCTTAACTCCATGTTAATTTCATAGCTTGAGTATCCACTCTCTCTCTCTTTCCTGGTCTAACATAATTATTTTAGTTTGGTTTCGAATTATTATTTGTACATGGATTGGTTTGTTTGATTTTGATTGTCAAAAGTTTTTCTTTTTTTTTTGCACAGGGCATTATATAAAGGTGTTTAACTTGAAATGCAACAGTCATTATGTTATTTGCTATGAAGTTCGTAGTGGCCGGATGGTCTAAAGTGACATCTTACGCTTCACAGTACCTCTCATTGCGTTGGTTCGAACCTCAATGGCCGTCAAATATATCGAGAATAATGTTAGATACAGAGACATAATGCATTCTAATTGTAGACACGATTTAAAAAAATATTTATAGTCTTTAACACTAAATCGACACTAGACCAAGATTTTATCACATCACTCTCGCATCTCACCTGCTTTGAGGTTACGGGGTTCAACACACATGTATGTAGACATGTTATTAATGCATACAAACGTTCAGAATATATTTGATGCAGCATAGTTCGAAGTTCCTTTCAATCCTAATTTTTATTCCACGCGTGGTGGGTGTAGCTAGCTAAAAGGAGAAGGGCTTACCTGTTCCAAGCACCCGGTCTCGCTTCCCCGATGGACGTTCACTTACATTACATTTGCAAGTTTTCAAAGTTTTTACTTTGCTTTTTGGATTGTGATTTGGACACCGACATGACTGTTTTTTATTTTCAAAAGTTTTATTTTGTTTTAAGAATTGTGATTTGAACATGGACCAGTATGTTGGAGGTTTTCCAATATGTGTAAGTTACGTGTTTTGTGTGTCCGTTTATTTTATTTATCTGCATTGTTTCGTGTTTTTGGTTGCGTTGTCTTTTTCCAGGATATGTTTCTTTTTTCCATTTGTTTGACCAAATAGTGTTTCATCAAATTTTAATATTATCACACTGTACGCTTTTAAAATACACACTACCATGACGAGTCCAGGGACCTGTGCAGCGTATTACTTCTCGAAAAATATGATTTATCTGTTTCCAAAATTACCCTGGATATAGTACCACGTTCTTTTCATAGCCTGAGCATCGGCCCTAACTTTTCCGGTAGAAGTTCACGTGTTTAACATAATTTGTCAGGTTCAAAGTTTTTACTTTGGTTTGGGATTGTTTGTTTTTGATTCTCGAAGGTTTTCGTTTTTTGCGCAGTTCATTATATAGAGGTGCTTAACTTGTAATGCTACGGTCATTATGTTATTTGCTATGAAATCCTCAGTGGCAGAATGGTCCAAAGTGGCAGCTCCCGCATCACAGTACCCCCAATTGCCTATATTTGAATCCCGTTGAGTCACTATTCCGTATGATAAAATACGTAAGTTCGCTTTCCGAAATTCTGCGTATTTGACCCGACACTCCGGTCTTCTCCATAACAAGTGCAATGATATTGACTCTGGCGTAAAAATCAATAACCTATGAAAAAACACGCATGCGCATTGAACAATCAAACCGGAGACGTTATAAGCCTTTTGAATTTCAGAATAAGCTACAAATTAGTTTTTGCGCCCTGAAATTTTATTTCAATGAATGTACATTATTAATTCAGTGCCTGCTTGAAGTGGTTGGGCTCAATATATTTGTGTACTTATTGTGTTTTCTTGCTTTTGTTTCAGCATAAAAGGCAAATGCATATGACAACAACAACAAGAACAACAGCTACAACAACATCATCAGCAGCAGCAGCAACAACAGCAAGACTTCTTTAATGTTATAAATGTATTTTATTATAACCTTAACACCTGTAATTGTTTCAAAGTACTCTTGTTTTCTTTACTTTTTCCAGTGTGATCGTCATTCATGAAATATTATAAAAATATATATAACACTATGCTATTTATTTAGACAGGTATAATCGTGACGTTTGTTTTTCTAACAGGGCTCGTCGTTGTACATCCTAATGTTTGTGCAGAACAATTATTACCATTGGATATGAAATCACAAGAATTTACGATTTTACCGTTAGAACTAATTTATTCCGGGAAACCGCTACGTATACGTTTTCCAAAACTTCTTGCAATAACTTAAAAGGGGAGTGTTTATCACTTCAAACAGCGAGAAATCTCATTCACATATACACATGTTCGTCCTGGGACAGCAAACGTGTAGTAATTGTCTCAGCATACTTACAATTGTGAAAAGTATAGAAACATACATATTGCATATGTTGAACAAATGAAAGAAAACTTCTCACATTTTGATTTTTTTGATAAATGAAGCTTTATGCTTAGGACGGAGGGTTGGGAACGATGAAACTAGCAAAACAGCGACGGTCCGGACACCGACCATAAGATAACAAAACATGAAGGTATTGCAAAATATCCATGTATAGCTTTATTGACAAAAATGAGTTTTAAGGTCTGTTATAGTGTTACCTACCCAATTGTTGTAACTAATTCTATAAAATGGACACCAATCGCACACAAAAAACCCGAACTTTATTAAATATTACTGTCCTATCTTTCAGCGGCGTACCGTGACCTAATTATATGTGTACGCAAACTTGGAGCGCCAAAAGCGCGACCACACTAGGGGGGTCCGGGGGCATGCTCCCCCTGAACATTTTGAAATCTATATGCTTCAAAACGGCTTTTCCTGCATTTTGAGACAGATATACAATACCTTCTCGTGTTAAATTTTTGATACAAATTGGAGCTTAATTACAAATTTTAAATATGCAGATCCTACTGATTCTTGGGAGTGGAAGGTTGGGTACCAGGTTTAACCACATGTTCTTTGCGTTTGTATAATAGATTTAAATGGATAAAAGTTATTGTTTTGATAATTTGAAAGATTTCAGATTTGAGCTCGGATTACAAATGATGATGCATAATTTATTGAAATCTAAATTAGTATTTTTAATTTTGTATTAGTGTTTTATTTATTGTGTGCCTGTTTCTTGCTGTTTGATCTCTGTTACTTCCATTCTTAATTTGAATTGTACAGATTAAACAATAAAAAGAAATTTTGGGTCCATAATGATAGGATCGAAAATTTGCTACCCGTGAAATGAAACCTACGACAGAAAAGATTATTCATTGGTACTTACCTTGAAGGAAATATATAATTATCAATATTTTCCCCATTTAGCCGAGATCAATGTCAACTCCATAGTGTTCGTTTTTCAAGTCAGCTTTCCCCAAAAGTGCTATATCTGGGTATAATGGACCGGGATTTTCGATTAGACTATGCGGCACACACACACACACACACACACACACACACACACACTCTCTCTCTCTCTCGTATACTTTTTTAATTTTAAAATAATTTTTGTGACCAATTTCTGTGTACGCACTTGCGTTTTTGCGTATAGGGCGCTACGCCACTGTCTTTATACATATTATTATCATATTGCATTTATTCTGCAGAAAACACGACATTCACAGAATGCATATGACCCGTGAGAGAAAAGAAATTTAGAAAAACAACACATACAATCATATTCTATAATGACATAAATAACAGTTACGATAAAACAACCCAAAACAGACTTTAAAATGTTCATATTTAAAACATGTTGTTCCTTTAATCAGGATTGGAATTTTAAAAATCATACTACTATCTCTTGCCAAAAATATGAATGAAGATTTTTGTTTTCAAATCAGAGACGGCTCTATATACTAGTAGTGTACCCATTCAATTTTTATACTGAAACAAGTTGTTCCATCTAGGCATGAATAAAACAATTTTGATAAACCATCCTGCTCTCTGTTGGCCAAAGCATGTTAACTAAACATTATTAAAGATTTGTCAAATAAGAAAAACAAACAAATTCTATACTGAAAACGAGTTGTTCCTTTATGCAGCAATGAAACAATTCTGAAAAACCATCATACTCTCTCTCTTGACCACATATTGTTAACAAACATTACTGGATTTTACTTTGAGATAATCATTTTTATCTAACATTAGAGTAGTTTTTCCATCTGATTTGACGAAATACAAGTTTTATCCAACACGTATGATACAGAATCTGTGGTGATACAACATTGGCGGTAAAGTAACGTGCATTTCTCATTGTGACGTCATTGGGGAATCTCCGATATAATATGTATGTATTAATGGTAAGAAAAGTTTGAAAATTTACAGTTTATTAAGTATTATTTAAATTACATATAGATAGTTTTATTATCAATATGAAAGTTTATCAATATAAAAAAGATAACAAAAATAACATTAATATATTATATATTTTAAGAAATCACATTTTTTCTTCGTAAGTAGGGTTATCCATAAGCGTTTGTGGGTACTGTGTCCTGTGTAGACTTTCATATGGTGATTTAGACACGCCATAATCTCCAAACTCTTTTGTATGGTACTTCGATCTGAAAGAAAAGACACATATTGAAATTTGTACGTTGAAATATTCTTTGTAATAGTCAAAACAACCATGAAACATGACACAACAAACATGTGAAACAAGTAAATTCAGTGAATTATGATCCCTTGTTAATAGGTGCTTTTTATGATTTGAACTTATATTCAAAAGATTAATACTCCCATCAAAATTACCAAACCAAATCGGGTTGCATATGGTTTGCATATGTCCTATCAATGCTGATGCTTTACACTTATTTTATTGAAATAGTTCTTCAGAGTTTGGAAGAATTACGCCGGACAAGAAATGTCTATTCGAAAGAAAGAACGGAAGTTAGAATTTAATATTCCCATCCTTCTTCAAAAGGCAGGGGATAAAATGTGTTAAATAAACTGACCTATATATAAAGGTTTGTAGCTTAAAATTATCTTGATAACATCCAAAACAATCAAGGAACATAAAAGTTGAAAATCACTGCAACTCTTTCTAATATATTTGTATATAACTCGGACAGTTTTGTTCATGAGTAAATGTAACAGAACTGAGTTTTATATTTGGCACCTGAAGTAGTGATAAGATCTATTAATTAGTCTGTCAATCTACAAAAGATGTTAGTCAAAAACAAACATACTAATCCATGTCCGAAGCACAATCCAGAAAGAAAGTAAAAACATTGAAACTGACAAGTTAGGTTAACCACATGAACTTCCACCAGGAAAGTGGGACCGGGTGCTACGGAAGGATAACCACCTTCTGTTTAGCTAGTTAAACCCACCACAGAGGGCATGTATTGGCGGCCTTCAAATTTGTAACTTTTAGTCTGGCACGACGTGGGAGACTGATTAATATAAGAATTTAATTTTTGTTTCAGAATCCCAATTTTTCGCATGGATTAACTTGTAACATGCGTTTGATTGAATAAAATGTGGTTTAAACTTATAAAGGTGTTATTAGGAAAACAATTTAAAATTAGTAAAAAGCACGAGTTTATTGGTTAGAAAGGTTTTCCTTTCTAACCAATAAACTCGTGCTTTTTACTAAAAATACAATCAAACGCATGTTACAAGTTAATCCATGCGAAAAATTGTGTGTTTATTTGAGATAGGCGAGGAAATAGCTAAAGAAATTTTGATTGAAAAGTAGAAAGAAAATACGGAAATCAGATTAAATAGTTAAATAAAAGTACATGTATGTATAACAAAAGAAAATGTGTTTACGTTACTGTTAAGTTTTGAAACTATAGGTAGGGACATTAAGAATATAAAGAAGATAATGAGCTGCAATGTTAGAACAAAGAATAGAAAAATCCAAATCAAACCAAGAAAAGGGATATATGTTAACATGCTAATACCATTTATTATAACAATCCAACTTATCATAAAGGTCACCTCTATATAAAGGCCACCTGCTTATAAAGGCTAGTAAAATTATATCCCGATTGTTCTTTATTCATATTATTTGAACCTGTATATAAAGGCCACCTGTCCATAAAGGTCACTTTTACTGGTTCCCTTGGGTGGCCTTTATAGACAGGTTTGACTGTATTGTTATTTGTTGTTTAAATAATATTAGTTCGATACTAGACCAGGCATTATTTACATATTTCCTACATCCCACTTGTTCTGGGGTAGCGGGGGTTCAATCAAATATTTTATCTTGATACAGAATCATGAGACATAACGTCTCCTTTTAAACATGAGACATTATGAGATTTAAACATGTCATTATGAGTTACACGTCTATGTTTAAACCAATAACAACGTTACTAGCGATATGAAAAAATAATTGCCATTGATTGATATAGAAACTAGCCATAAGTTATAACAACAATAAAATATAGCATGAATAAAAATCTATAGATCAAATATATAACTTAAATTTATGATCTTAGAAATAGCCAGCCATGGATCAGTCTAGGACTGTGTTTTAGTTCTGTTCTAGGCTTCATGAAAAACATTGCATGATAATTTGCATTTCCATTGAACCACGTGGAACAATCCGTAGCGCAACAGAATTTAGATTAAAGTGTCGGTGGTTCGAATCTCATCCGGGACAAATGTTGAGCCCATAGAAAACTCAATTCATTTAGTGTAAACAATATGCTATTCAATATTTCAACATAACATAATAACTGGCACTAGCACCACAAATTTGCTATAATCATAGAATAATGGCTGAATTGTTTTAGAATAGAGATTAAAATATGTTAAAAAAAATTCCACCAAAAACAGTTTCATGTTTGTCATGCTAGCATGCACATACTGGGCATTTATACGGGGCAACCTGTGTATAATGGACAATCACAGAGGCTAAATGTTTTGCACAGATAGACACAGTCATATGGACTAGAAAATCGAGACATTGATTAAAATGAGTTGACTTTTTAACATTTGCTGAAACGCAAAAACCTAAAGTCATTGAAATTGGAGAAAATCCTTCACCAACTCCATAATGTGAGGTTCACAACATCGATACATACAGAAACATTCCGAAATTTGTTATAAAGATTGTGAATAAAAACTTTAGGAGTTTTACAAAAATGTGAAAATGTTGTTGATAATTTCATCATTTTCAAGGTTCGTACAAACCGACAAAAATTTGAAGTGGATCAAAGTATGATCGCTGTAAAATTATCTGCCATTTAACTTTTCCATATGGCAGTAGACAAATCCTTAAATTGTTTTGTTATTGCAACCAAACAAAACAATACCTATCTATGTAAAAATGGCCATCAAAGAACTAAAACCTTTAAAAATTGGAAGAAGAATTTAAACCCTGGAACTTTCACCAGGGAAATGAGGCCGAATGCTTCTGAAGGTTACGTAAATTGGCAAATTGAGTAAAACACTTGGACCTGTATTTCGCTAACATTGGGTATTCGTTCATAAACATGAAGGGGTAACCTCTGATTGTCCCTTATTACAGACTTCCCGTAGACTAGAAGAAGTACTTACACAGTATAACAAGACGAATTTGAACATCTGTAATGACAATTGCCATTTGTAAAGTTATGACATGCTCTTGGTATATCATAATTACTACGGATTTATAAAAATAATATAATAAAATTTCTGTGAAATCATTTATTTTTGTGAGTTCAAATTTTTGTGTATCTACTGTGTAATACAAAATATCATTTCGTGGTTTGTGATTAATGGTTTTTGGTTAAAATGTATTTTTGTTGGTCAGGGTGACCATGAAAATAAATATGAGTCCACAGTAAAAAAAATAAACCTCTGGATTTACAAGAAAATACGCAATGGTAGGTAATTTTTTTTTCAAAATCGCACTTGTAAAGATACGTAAAGATACGTGTATGTGTATCACATATTAAATATAGTGTACACATTCTTGTCTCGGACTTTGAAAATACACCGTCTCCACTGACCTAATAATAAACCGAATGACATTAATTTCTTAGAGACAACCCTTTCACTACAACAATTAGTCATAAAGAAAGAAGGTTCAGAAGATGTTTGATAAATCAGAACCAGGCTTTACAGAACCTTCTTGAATCACAATTATTTACATTGATATAGTGACTTTAAAAAATAACTGCGACGATTTAATTCCATAACATGAAATATGAAATGAGTCTCATAACGTTATATGTACTGGTCAAAATTCACCAATATCGGTCAGCGTAGGGATTGTTGAGGGAATCAGGATTTCGGAGGGGAAAATAAACCACAGACTTCTGGTTAGCAAATTGACAACCTTTTCCAACCTGACGTTAAGATGCATGTCATGTGTTTCATAATTACTCATTAACTAAGGTTTTCCCAAATTTTACCAAATTATGACAATATGACAATGTTTGTTTTTGAAAATATAAAGAAACAAAACTAAATACATTTTTAAGCTAAAAATGGTCTTTAAAACGAGACCTTAAATATCTGAATATCTGAAAAAGTAACAAAAATGTTAAGGTATACCATTTGCCAGATTAAGTTAAGAAGCCTGTTATAAGATAATTTCAATTTGAAACTTAATTGTTATTATGAACTTAATTAACAACTTATCAATATTTACGCTTCATTCTTACGATTATCTCCATCGGGATGTGACTAAATATGGACATATACAACTAGGATTAGTGTACTCTTCTTTAATTTGTTTGTATTGACTGTAATACATTATACAGAGGTGTTCAAAGGATTTTTTAAGTGTTCATACTTTTTATTAAATTATTTTATGTAAAATCCAGAAAAATCATAGAAAATTAAATAAAATCACACATACCTTAATTTGCATATGCACGCCAGTGAAAACAGGAGGAAAAATCCAAGCGCTCCACAAACTATTCCGAGAATCATAATTATAGTCTTGTTCCGTTTTTCAGTTTCTTCATTTCCTGTTACCTGAACTGGTTTTGCGATGCACAATGTTGCTAAAATATAATATACGGTGATAACATTCAATATAAGAGGCACAATGTAAAGCTATGGACGACAAAATAAAATAATATACTACAAAATTGTAAGGATTGAGAGAGAGAGAGAGAGAGTTTGATTCTGAGTCCATTGATCTAGAAACTATTGCTATCAATTTTAAACTTGTTTAATGAGAGATAGAGAATACTACAAATAATAATGAAATTAAAAGCAAACATACTAATCCATGTCCAAATCACAATCCCGAAGCAACGAGAAAACATTGAAACTGACAAGTTAGGTTAAACATGTAAACATACGCAAGGGAAGTGAAGCTGGATTCTCCGGAAGGCTAAACACCTTACACCCGCCACGTGTGTGATATTAAAAATGTTAATAATCGGTTTTTACGTTTCGGGCCATAAAGTATATTTCAGAATACTTTATTTCAATATCTGTATCTATTTTAAAACAATTAAACATGTAAAGTTCATACCATCACTATCTGTCCAGCGGTCATTGTCATTAGAGGGATCACAGACTTTACACTCGTTGTCTGCCTTCTTGCTGTTAGCAGCAAAACACTGACCATTAATAATGCAGGTATTAGGCTAGTATAAAAAATAAAACAATGAAAACATTGCAATTATCTGTGAAATGGACACTGAGTACATTGACCATAATGACACTCAAACAATTGTTGATTATATGGAATACAATGATAAATGACAACATAGGTTTTAGATGGACAAGACCATTGCAATTGGTGGTATAATAATACTTTTTGGGATATCAAACATCCAACTTATTTTGCAACAATAATACATTTATCACACGAGCCAATTTAAAAGTTAAAAAACATTTGCACTCAAACCAAAAGTAATGCTTGAAAGAGAAAAATAATTTTAACTCAAAATATACACTTGGTAAATTCCTGTGCTACCAAATACGACATAATAAAATACAAACAAGAAAACAAAACAAGAGAGTATATTCAGTTGTGTAGTTAATATACTACTGGGGGACCAAATAATTTAAATCACTATTATTGGGCCGTTCAGAACATGTTCAACATATTTGTATTTACGTGACAGGCAAGTGGTGCCTGATCAGTATGGCATGCAATAATTTATAATGAAAATTACACATACATAGCCATCTATTATAAAACCAGATGATTTTGATTGTCATTTGCCTTTCTGGTTCAACATCTTTATATATAAAATTATTCACTTACCCGCCGTGCGCAGTGTGAAGAATCTGTTTTGTTTTCAATCTCACAATCAAAGCACACAGAATCATAAATAAGATGAATAAAAGCTTCATCACTCTGTTCTGTTTTGTCATTGCTAACCCGAATATAGGCCCCATTTGTGTCTTTAATATCTGGTAAAGGACAGATAACTTGTGTTATACTGACGTAAATGGCATCGACTGTCCCTGGTTGTCTCATAGTCTTTACATCTTGACCAACCTGGAACACAAATAACATATACAATACATATATAATACAAGGGATTTTCGAGCAGTAAGGGGTTACTTGATATGAAAATGAAATTATCCTGCATATATTTGACGTTTGATAGTTCCATATTCCTTTCATTCTTAATTTTGATATTTCACGTGGCGGATGAGAGATGTATACCCTTCCGAAACACCCGACCTCACTTCCCAGATGGAAGTTCACGTGTTTAACTAATTTGTCAGTTTTAAAGTTCTTCTTTGACTTTTGGATTGTGATTTGAACAATCAATGAAATCTTATTTTGATATGTAGAAATTAAACATTTTATAATGACCAACTCCAAGCACCTCTGTTAATCTGTAAATTTTAAAACTTATTAATCAATTTGTTGTCCTGGTTCATGTAAGATATTTTCAATACCATCCTACATATCCTACCTAGAGATCTGACACAAAGACAAGATTGTAATTATACAAACACAAACATATCACCTGTTATATGTTTTATATTTATATATTTAAGCCATAAATGTATTGTGCAATGAACAGTTTTTTAAAGACTTGTCCAAGAGCAGCATCATTAATTTTCTAAATATCAAAAACTTGGGGAAATAATCATTGCTTTAATTTAAAGTGCTTATAAACATGAAAAAGTCTCTATTATGTAAATATGGATAATAAATAAAGCTGTATTTATACGAATGAACGTATACGATAACACTGTATTCATACATGTATGTGTAATTTAGACTCACATGTGTTTATAAACACTGCCAAAATATCGTCCTATGTCCTATGTAACAAGACAGGTCATCAAAATTGACCTCTTACTTTCTAGCAATCACTGCTATATCAACTGAGCTACAGTAGTGCTTAACAGGTAAAATAGGACCCAGTTTATTACTTACTTGTATATATTGGTAATGGCAGGTGAGATCTTCAGACTGAACAAAATTGTCACCAAATATAACAGCCTGTTTACAGTCATCGCTAACCCTCATATCACAACCCATACCATCCATTGGCACTGTGGCTAAACTTGGCTTTGTGCTGCTGGAGATATTGCAGTATTCCCCGGAGTAACCGGCGTTACAATCACAAACCCCTAAAATTAATAAACATTAAATCATTATTTGAATACAACATGTATTTAGAATTGTGTAAGGTTCAATGATTATTTCTGAAAGAAAACATTTACATGACGTTACAAAAGAGAAGCTGACAATCTTGAAACAGAACAAAAAGCAAATCAAACACATTCGGTAAACATGATAAATATCGAGTGGTGAAAAACAAATTGAAAAAGACCATGTTAATGAAATATTACGGTATGTCCTAGATCATACATAGGAATTGACAAAATCGTGAAAAATAACTCCATTTTCATTGCGATCTTAATTATCGCCACACGATTTAAATGTCCAAGATTTTTCTATGTTTTTCATAAAAAGTGTCCCTGACATAATGCCGAGCCCCCTATATAACCAAAAGTTTGACGGACGAAATGGTGGCAATTAATCGAAGTATTACTGTTCATGTTCTTGGGAATGAAATAATTATGTCATAATTGGTATTGTTTTTGCGACTCGTGTATTTATATGTCACCGAAAGAGTGTATATTACATATTTACCTTAAACGGAAACCGCAAATCAGGAAATAACAAACCCACAACATGTATATATTGTTCCATCTAAAATCCACGAAAATTAGACACCACAAAAATAAATGGTTTCACAGTAATTACCTTGTTTGCAGGTTCCATATGTTCCGCAATCTTCCAAACACATGTTTTCTAGATCATTTGCTAATGGATTTTCAGTGGGAAGCGCTGTATTGTTGTTTGTGGTATTGACGGGCGCTGGTCTCCGTTCAGATTCAGAAAGACACTCTTCGACTATGTCACGGACGTGATCACGTGTCCATTCATCATCCCCAGTTATCTATAAAACAAATTGAATGCTCCATAACACGTGTAATATCTCACCGTTGTAAACAGTAATTTGGTTTCATTTTTTCAAAACTGAGGTTTAGAAATATACCAAACTTCGTTACCTCATGCTATCATCATAGCAAAGGTGTTATATTGTGACAGTATACTTAATTTGCTAGTATATCACTGATGCATTTGGAATGTTAGTGGCCCACTTGGGAAAAATTGGTTATTTTTCACCAGGGGGAACTACCGTTATGTACTTAATTTGACATCCAAGAGGTGATTACCCTCCCGGAGCAACCGGCTTTAAGTCCCTGGTGGTAGTTGAAGTTATTAACTTAATTTGCAGTTTTCAAAGTTATTTCTTTTCTTTGGTAGAATTAGTTGGACATGACTTGTTATCAATGCATTCTAAATATCTCAATACATGTACAACAATATAAAATTCATAAAAACAGAAATTTGCAGCAGGAGAACATATACTTGGTAACAGCCAATGCAACCAGGAACATGGCATGAGAACTTCCAAGGGTATTATTATTATTACAATCACTCATATATTGCAGATTTTAAAGTCACCAGTCAATCTGAAAAAAAACTATTAGGTCAGAGCATTGAAATATTTCCTAACCTTCTTCCTTGGTGGAAGGTCATATATTTAACAAAAAACGTCAGGTTTTGAAATTTTGGAATGGATTGGGTTGTTTGTGTTTGATTTCCATAATTTTTGTTCGAGTATTACTGAAGACGAATTCAATTACGAAACGGCTGTTTAGTGCTGTAAAATAAAACGGATTTAATAATTGTTATTGAAATGACATACCATCAGATCTAATGCACAATTTTCTATCCTCTCTGTATTGTCAGTTGATTCATTAGATAACGCCGTCAGATATTTGTTACAACTCTTGGCAGCAGCATTGTTTGTTATAAACTTTGTACATTTATCATACGCCTCTGAACGGTTCATTGCATATGTTGTGTTGTCCTAGAAATGAAACAAAAGTAAAACAACTATAAGCCTAGACTTATCAAGGCCCTCAAAAAGTTTTATGGCCGTCATCATAGTATTGTTGATAAGTTTGATGTCTCTGTGTCCAGGATTGCCCTGGATATATTTGACGTCTCATAGTTCCATGTTCCTTTCACACAATTTTGATTACACACGTGGCGGGTGTAGCTAGCTAAACAGGAGGTGCTTACCCTTCCGGAGCACCAGACCTCACTTCCCTGGTGGAAGTTCGCGTGTCTAACCTAACTTGTCAGTTCCAAATTTTTTACTTTGCTTCTGGATTGTGATTCGGACATGGATTAGTATGATTGTTTTTGATATAACGTCTAACAGCCTTTGATATAAAATAATACACATTAATTGCCTACTTATAAAATATTAAAGTATTAATATATTGTTTTTAAAGGTAGCACACAAGACTAGGATATGTAAGGGATTGTGATTTGGACATGGGTTGCAATGCTTGATTTCCATGAAACACAGAATATTTAATAGACGATTTTGTGTATAAGGAATAAATGATGTTGAACAACACGTAACTATTGATTAATGCAATAATCAGCTTACCAAACCCTAAAAATTTTTCTTTTGTAATGATAAGTATGAATGTTTAATATATATTTTTGATTTAAGAAATGAAATTGAGTTTTTTGTTTTTCATAAGGTGATGAAGAGAATGAGAAATCCGCAAATTTAATGATCAATTTGCGGATTTCTCATTCTCTTCATCACCTCATGAAAAACAAAAAAATCAATTTCATTTCTTAATTGACTGTTACCTAAAATTAAAGTCGGTTAAATAATATACAATGTATCTTTTTGACACGTAGCGGTTGGATGAACAAAATTGTGGGAACAGCAAGTTGACCTGAATCTTTGATGACAAGTGTCGCTATTTGGAGGACAAAAAAAGTAATCTCTTCAAAGTACTTAAAACAATTTTATTACATTCTTTATTATACCTTTTGTTCTTACATTTTCATGATAATAATTATATTGTAAAATGTAAACAAAAACATGTGCTACAAAACGTGTTACTTAAAACAAGTACACAGTATGTATTCATGCGCCATTGATAAAAAACAGGTCAACATTACGTCATCAAGGTCACGCGAATACCCCGTTGCCTTCATGCACAGGTGAAGGCAATCAGTCGTTAAAGCTTCATTGAAGGAGTGTTAATCAGATTGTAAATATATACAATGTATTTGACGTCTCATATTTCCATGTTTCTTTCATTTCTAATTTTGATTACACATGTTGTGGGTGTAACTAGCAAAACAATAGGTGCTTACCCTTCCGGAGCACCCTGCCTCATTTTCCTGATGGAAGTTCACACGTCTAACCTAATTTGTCAAAGTTTTTACCCTGCGTCTGGTTTGTTTTAGAATTTGATTTGATTTATTACCTCATTTGTACCGACGACAGGATTGTTGTTTGTAGTAGCAGCTTGACGTTTATGTCGTCCATGTTGTGGTACTTTGGCTTGTTTGACCAAAGTTTGTGTGATATCATATCCTGAAATCAGATACATAAATATATTAAATATGAATGATTTGTTATATACAAATAAATTAATATTGTACAATCACTATTTTATTGGTTTCAATTTTTCGTGGTTCCAAGAAAATATCATTTCATCATGTGTAAAATTTGTTGTCAATGGTTACCATTTAACACAAGCTTGTTATACATACTTTTTGTTCACATGTGAATTAGAGGGCAAAGGTTTCAATTGAACCAACGGAAAATATGTGACACCAATAAAATTAATATTTTTACATAAATTGAACCTGTCTCTTGAGAGCCAAATATCCCCCGCCTAAACATCAACAAGGGTTTAATGTTTTTCCGCTACCTTGACCTTTCTTATATGACTTTGGTTCAAGGCATGACACAATTGGGCCATGAAGATTATTCGTGTGAAGTTTTATGACAGTTATCTAAAGCAATTATGAAACGTGGCCAAAACCAAATTTTGGTCTGGTTCATCATGGACAAATATCCAAGCGATACACATAAATTATCGTCCGAACAGTAGCTTGTCGACGAGCTCGGACGGACTCCAATTAGTTGAAATAGTATCATGGCGATCAATTCAGGAACGTACAAGACTGACAACAAACAAGATTGAGAAATGTGAACCGAACGTACACGCATAACAAAAAGCACAAATGTTAAATAGCAGTGAGAGATCGATTGATTATAGACTATATCTAACCCGACCACTGTGGTATCCTAGAGTTATATAAAAAGTAACTTACTTGGATCCCAACACTGCATGGCGCCATAACTTCCTAAGCAATATGTTTTCTTTGTATCGACACAGCTACAGAACGTGGTGATGCCAGTTGATGCTGATGCCTGAACACCTCCAAATAAGGTCAATCTTGCCCTAAAATATAGAAAAAACTGCCAGTTTACCACAAAGAAAATTTCTCTTCCTTTCCCGTTTATCATTACATGCATTGAATTTTAATCTTGCCAACAATGAAATTAAGTCACTTTCCAAGGTCGGGTTACAACACATACCTTATATGTTGGATATTTAAAACCACTGTAAAATAAGTTTTTTTAAACTGTGTTTGTGGTGGGATTATAGCAACATTGGAGTCCAAAACAATACTACTTATTTCTCAAAAATGCATATCATTCACGCATCAATGGATATTAAGTATTGTTTAAGTGGTTTTTTTAGATAAAGATAGAAACTAAACCATGATGAACAATAAATCATTACATATAATGTACGTTACTATGTGATAATATCCGTTACTATGTAATGTAAACTTTCGGGAAATCTTCATGTTATTTTCATTGAATCCCTGAACTGTTTAAATATTGTTTAAATAGTGCTACAACTTCCAACGTCCATCAGAGCAAACTGATTAACATGCAATATCCAGAAGAGACTCTTGACTTAGTTTTTCAAACTAGGATCTAGCCAGTGTGGGGTTCGGTTCATGGTGGCGGTAATGTTTTGATGCGCAAACTGGCGTATTAAACCACTGGACTACCAAGCCATAGGAAAGACATACAATTGCTCAAAAAGTTTTACCTCCACATCAGTGAGAATTTGTCTGGATATCTCCCCGGAACTGGTCTACCATTTCCATCAATGACATCATTATTTGGATTCCTGTCATACATGCCACACAGCCCTTTAAATAATTAATATTCTTTTAAAAAGACAAAATGCTTCTGTTTGGAAACACTTATGACAAGCCAAATAAATTATTCACTGAATGAAATATTTATGGTACTCAATAATACTCCAATTTCACATTTAGATGAGTGTCCCGATGTATAAACTGTTTTTGTTATGCAAACATGGTAGTGTTTGGCGGTCAGGTCACAGTTTAACAGAAATAAAGTTAAAAGATCGAAGAGTTATCTGAATAACTAGTATCTTAAAAAAACGGAAGCCACCAACAATAGACGAAACCTATATACCTAAAACAAGAAATACATTATAAGCGCTTATTCAAACTATCGGGTTTTGTAATGATAAATTATAAAATGTTACAATCAGAATCAAACATACCAATCCATGTCCAAATCACAATCCCAAAGAAAAGCAATAATTTTGAAAACAGGCAAATAAAATTAAACAGGTGAACATCCACCAGGTAAGTGAAGTCGGGTGTTCCGGAAGAGTAAGTACCTCCTGTTCAAATCATGAACTTTGAACGATTCCATTGGTTAAAAAAATGAACAGTGTCGCTAGTTAACATTTGGCTAACTCCCATTCCTGGTTTGTAAATCAGGAAGGACAATTAAAACATGATGGTGCGTACTGCAGTAAATGCTGTTTGTTACGGTGCGTACTGCAGTACATGAACAAATGGTTATTTATTTTCGATATCGATTAAAAAAATATCATGGTTAGTTGTTAAAGATGATCATAAGGAAGAGCAAGATTCAGTTTCTAAATATATGTGTCAGAATTTGATCGTCAATAATTTCTTTGTATCGTTATACCTTCTGTATTTCCATAATCCATGCTTGAAGGTCTAATCCAAATATTGATGAAGGAAAGAAAGCTCTGTTGGATAGTTATAAATGTTCCTGTAGGTAGACGAACCTGGAAATATATGTAGTAGATGTTTAAGGAAATATGTAGATATTTAAAGAGAAATATAAAGACATTTGAAGTCAAATATATAGGTATTTGAAGGAAATATATCATTAGATACTCAAACATTTGAAGTGAAATATATGAAATGTACAAGAAGAAGCGTTAGCTGTGTTTCTAATGTATCTTATACAGAATATATATCTTTAATGTTAAATGTTTAAACATTTGAATTGATTTGATAGCGTTATCAATAACGCCTACAGTTATAAGGTAAAAGCTGATGTTAATAATATGTCTTTACTCATTTGTTTGGATTTACCTCATACTTTTGTCCACAACCGATTCTTCGAACCAGGGTACCAGGAGTCAACTCGCCATTTTTGTACATTTCAACTGTAATTGGAGGATGACGATGAAAATGCCTCTGCCAGTATTCGGCGTTACTTCCGCAACCAGTGAATGTAATTACGTCATCACCAGATTTAACGGCAACAGCACAATTACACGTAGCCCTACTACCATGACCATGACCATGAGCATGCCCATGTCCATGCCCTGGACGTCCATTACTGCATTTGCTATATTTGGCTCGAACCTAAAAATATTAAAAGTTAGTTAGCATTTGCATTTAGAATACTTGGGAACATATCAAACGCGCAAAAGTGAAATAAAAAATAAATTTTAAACAAACCGCACACAAGCCCATAGTTACATCCATCATCTCTCATCCTAATAAATATCAATTAAATTCTTCCTAAAATCAGACCGACAATGTCAAACTTCGATCGCTCAAACGTCGATATCTCGAACAACTAGATAACATCTGCCGGTACCTACCAAATTTCTATCGTTTCTGGGAAGAGATGTTTTCCCAATATCAAATCGGCTATTTATTAGAATTAAAACGATTTCATTGTTGTTCTGATTCATGAGCAATTATCCTATTTAAATCAGTTTAAAGTCGTTATGTTACTTTAACAATGAGTAATTAAAAGGAATCTTACCTCAAATGGAAGTGTTTTGTGACGATAAAGAGTGAATTCACCTTCGATGAAATTATCGTATCTCCTGAAAGAGTAAAAAAGAGTAAGTGAAATATAATATGTAGACATGCAATATAAAATGTAGATATGCACAATGAATTTATCAAACATCAGAACAGACAAAACAATCCCCCACACATTTTCTGTAAATGTAAATGTAAATCTTATCTTGAGTTATCAAATTCCTCAAAAACTAATAAGGTATACATGTACTCCCTCATGCAAATCATTTTCTCAGCTAAACATATCTTTGGGGTATCTTTTCAACATCTTGAAAAAAATGGTTTCACAATTTTGCTCCTAGCACTACTGATGAGAAATTGTATTTCGAAACGGCCGCCTAGTGATGTAAAATTAAACTGGTATAATGTGTAATTATCCTACTGCCATCAACCGGGATACTTGTTTTCGTTTTCCAACTGTATGTTACTTGCGACTTGTCCGTCAACCGTTAAATCTTTACCGTCACATGCGAGAATTACAGCGCTGTATTGTAGTGCATATTGCACTGTTTTACCATGCTGTCATGTCGTTTTAATTATGCTGTAATATAAAAATGGAGTTTACTTCCATGTCAAGATGCTTTCATTTACTGTTATAAGGAGGTGGATGGCGAAGGAAACTGGAAGTTCCGAAGAAAACGACTTCAAGACAAGCAAACTGACACACTTTTTTCCACAATTCGAACCTAGGCGGTGAAAGACGCTGAAATCCCTAAGCATGCTTTTGACCACTAGGCCACCGAACCGTCGAATATAAAATGTCATTGAATGTTTAAAATTGTTTCGATTTCATATTTTTGGTCCAAACACTACTGATGAGGAATTGTATTACGAAACGGCCGTCTAGAGCTGTAAAATTAAAACTGGTATAATAAGTAATTTTAAATAGACGAAATTCAAATAAAGCAAATGTTAAAAAAATAATCTTACTTTCTATCAAAAGTTGTTATATGAGGATCGTTAAGTGAACCACACGTTGATTTATGATCGTTGTTCTTGGCTTGTACCTGAAAATAAATGAATGAATGCGATACTTAACACAAACATACATGTCCATGTTCAAATCAAGAACAACAAAACTAGACAAAATGGAAAATATATAAGGAAAACTGTTGATAAACATTCAACTGTGCACAGACACCGGATTAAATAAAATAAAACAATGTCCAATGGGGTAGGGCCCAAAACCATGTTAGTTATCTTTAATCAGTGGTGCATAGATGGTACTGAATGTTACAAAAATAGTTTAGCCAAACCAACTACCTAGCATGCATTATTATTAGCATTGGTACAATTTCCCAACAAAAATTACTTGATACATAAATACACAACATCTCTGTTAATACAGAACATGTGATCAATTATTTAATCATCCCTTTATCTTTACAGAACAAATCTTGCCATTTACTTTTCCTCATAAAATAATACTCACTTGTATTTTGCCAACCTCCAATGTATGTGGTGTTGCGACAAATCCCGGCTTTACTGGTTGAGGTACATCGATAATCTTAGCCTGGACGGTGAACTGACCCGTGTGATCCCGGTCGTAAAGCATATCGGCGTTGGCTGTAATTGGTATTTCTATGGTTGTGTTCCAGGACAGAGGACGGACAGTGGTTCCGCATGTGTCGGGTTTTCCAGATTGCTGTTCACCAGCCCATCCAACAAGCACTTGTGGTATATATGCATTGTGACATCTGGTGTAGTGTCTATCAAAATTGGCGTGGACAATAATATGCACTTGGCAATATCCCTTACAACTTTTACAACAGAACATTTGAGGAGGTCCGGTCATCGAAACCTGGATTGGTTTTGGACGATGTCCCTCAATCAGAACGATCTTGCCATGAGATATCAACTAGAAAATAATATGCATCATTTTTTGAAGGTGTGTCACCGAGTGCCAAGAGTGCACGATAATCATGTAAAAGTAGGTTCATGGATGTTAAAACTATGTTGAAATGTTTAAAGTTACAAAAAATATTTATGCACTTAATATTCAAATACCTATCACGATTTGTTACAATGGGGTTCGCCAGTGTACCACGTGATCAATACCCCTTATCGTTTGTGCAGAACGTTTTGAAAAACGTTTACGTCAAAATTACCTGGAGTAACCTTATTGTAACGGAAACAGAAGCTAGTCCACAACCAATGGAAATAAGTGTTCCACAGAATCGATATGGGGCATCACGTTGTACACTGGCGAAAACCACTGGATGCATTACAGATAAAACTGCACCTCTGTCATTGACGAGTGAAATAGAGAAAGAATGGATTAATGTTACAGTTCCTATCATCAATATTCTTTTTATTTATAGCAAATAATTTAGTTCTTGAAAGGAAACATTATTGTAAACTGCATATGTAAGGTGTTACCTGTATCTTTGGAATGAAAATACTGCTTATCATTTCTGTAGTTAGAATAGTCTGACCAACAAAATGGGCTTGTATCGAGCACGTAATCTGAAAAAGAAATTTATAAATGCACTGATAAAATATTGAAAAGAGTCATAATAACCAAACAAACATTTGAAAAAGAAACAAGAGATAAAAATTGACAACATTTATTGGTATACCTACAATTAAAAAAAACTATTTGTAATTGAACAAAATTTACAATTGTACTAGATAGCAGCCAACTCAACACTGGACAGAATATAAACAAATGAAAGAATCAAGCAAACAATAAAAGACAAGGGCAAATTATGTACATATTGGAACCAATGATTGTGAATTTCCTGGATTTGGAGAGGAACTACAATTTTTCAACTTTGGACTGGTACTACAGTGTTGTGGTTACAGTTACATATCAGCAGAAACATTGGGATCAATGATAGTTATATTCCCGACAGCCACTACAGTGTTATGGTTATAGTTACATGGTTTAACAATTAAATAATGATGTCCAAACGGCATAGTAACATATAAGCGGAAGCATATATTATTACGTATAGATTAAACAAGGAGTTATAAAACTAAACAAACACAAACATACCAGTCCATGTTCAAATCGCAATACCAAAAAACCAATGAAAAACTTTTAAAATTAGCAAATTGATTTAAAGACGTGAACTTTAACCAGGTAAGTGAGGCAGGGTGCTTCTGAAGGGTTAATACCTCCTGTCAAGCTAATTACACCCGGCACGTGTAAAATAACAAGTGCGAATAAAAAACATGAAACTGTGGAACAACAATAAAAAGAACGAGTAAAATATTCTACACTTTTATGTAATCTGATAATTACCTTTTTGTTGTTCAAGTTATCATTGATCTCACTGACGGTAAATTGAACACTTTCATATTTTCCCGACACTTTCTTTGTCAATACACGTACACCATCAATGTTAAGATAGACAATATATTCCACATTAGGCTGTACTGCTTTTACAAACTTGCATTGTACGTAGGCTGAACCATGGCTATCTACACCTGGTGTAACGTGGGGTTTGTTAGGCGTTGTTGGTTTTACTGGTTTCGGTTTAGTTGTTGTCGTTGGTCTTCTGGTAGTTGTCGGTTTCTGTGTAGTTGTCGGTTTTCTAGTTGTAGTCGGCTTTTTAGTCGTTGTTGGTGCCCTTGTTGTCATTTTATCTAGGTATAAATGAATAGACAGGTTAAAATATCAGAGTAAATGAATATATTAACTGTAAAAAATGTCTTTCGAAAAACAGAAAGAAATGGTACGATAGCGTCGTGGCCTTATGGTAAAGGTAAGGAAAACATATAGTGGATATATTAAGTCAAAAGACAATTTCTCAGAAAAAATATTTAAAAGAATTTATTACTATTCAAAAATAAACATACCTTTCCATGCCCAAATCCCAAAGTAAAATAAAAACTTTAAAAACTGGCAAATTCAGTTAAACACGCGACATTACATCAGGGAAGTGAGGCCAGATGCCTCGGATGAGCAAGTAATTCCTGTAACGGTAGCTTCACACCGCATGTTTCTTTATAGTTGAAATTCTTGTAAACGTGATTGTACTATTATAACAATGTTGTTTTTGTAGTAATGATGTTTAATGTCGCATCAGCCATCTTTCAGCTATTGTCGAAACTTTGAATATAATATACGCAACATACTATTTGTCTTAACGCAAGGCAAAGCAAGTTCATTAATCTCTAAGGATTGATCTTCGAACAAGTTCGCGAATGCGTGAGATGTGCAAGTGTGTTTTGTGGTGTATCTTGTACCAGTGCGCACTCATGACGATTTGAAGGTGCTCACACATAGAGTCCGCAGACAAGCATACCACTTCTCTGGTCACATTTAACTGGCATAGGATCAACCAATTGGTTATCCTCTGTCCTCTTAATACCAAGTGCTACGCGAAGAAGCAGTGTTTCGTCTCGAATTTTAGTGTTATATATGTATGACCTGGCCAGGTTTTGAACCCTCAACCACAGAGGTCATCAAAAGTGTGTTCTTTTCATTTCTGCTGTAAATTGCAGGGATCAGAAGAATAAAGACATACAATTTTTAAAAAGAACAAAGGTATGTCGGAAAATTCTTGTCGCCTGCATCAAGCATTACTTAAACATAGGAAAACATGATTTAGCACCTTTACAAACCCATCCCATTTTGCAGTATTCTGTTGTAGCTGGGACCGCATTTGTTGTGGCTACCGTTGTTGTGGTATCTAAAATAATAACAGTATATAGTATTTAATTTTATATACATACATGTATATATATGGCATTAAATGTTAAACTAGGTTGGGAAAAATCAATAATAGATTACTTTTTAAGAATATGGGATTAGACAGAAAAAAATCATATCTGAATAATAACTTGGGATTTTTGTGTTCTTTACACAATATAACGTTTCATACACCATTGCGGAACTATTTACACTTAAACAGTTCATCTTAAAATGACGCCAGTGAAAGAAATGGGATTCATAAAGAGTAATATGAAGATCGTAAATATATAAAGATAATAAGTTGACTTACCATCAATAGGTGGTGCTATTTCTCCTACATCGATGATTATGCCGACCCAGACATGCCATATTGTGACAGTTTTTACGAAGTAATCGATTTGGGTGGAAGAGGATATAGAAGATCCGATACACATGTGCTCTGGCTTATTTTTGATTTCATGATGTGCAACAAATGATGTCGTATGTTGAATAACATGGTTATCGACTATTATTTTCAATCCATGGACGTTCGACCAGGAAATCAAGATGGTATGGATGTGGAATAGAGACAATGTTTCTCTGGAAATGGTAGCATACCAGGACACAGTAGAATTGGATACCACACATTGCACCCTGCCATATCTGTATACAAGAGCTATTCCAGTTCCATCTGTTTTGTCGCCACCACTAGTAAGGATTACTGTATTTTCCTCCAGTTTCATGAACATGACTGTCATCTGTATTGTGATACCATGGTAACATAAGGAGAGATTTCCAACACAAAGGTTTTGATGGATTCCAAAATCTATGAACTGGTTGGTTGATGTCAACTCTATTCCATGGGAAGCATTCATTTGAGCACCACCTTGAACTGTCAAGTTAAATTTACTTCCAATGATTGTCGTTTGACTGATGGTGGATGTTACCAAGTTCCATTCATATTTTGGAATTTCTGTTAAAAGAAGACAAAATACAACCTTTATCTCATGCACAATAAAGTTCATTAATAGACATATAATAATGTCTGCGATAAAATCAGTGTTTCAAAAGTAAAACAAAAACTTAAGTTAAAATATTGACAAACCTAGAACAAAAATAATACTTGGACAGATTAATAAAAATTATTAAAAACAATACCAAAAGACGTATGTAAATATATATCTTGATAGGAAAACAAAAATAAGTACGGTAAAACTTACATAAAGACCTCTCGTTAGGTACAGGCGTTATCTATAGAGGCATGTATTATTTATTTCTACAGAGGGCTGTTTTCAATATATATAGAAGCTTTGTACGCTTGTAATATTAAACAAAGTAATTTTAATGAAGATAAGATATTGCTATAGCAGATTTTATTATGAAACTGTGGTTTTAATAAACAGATGGTCTTTATATAGATGTAGTCACTGTAACAGGCTTTGATATTGTCTGTATTGTTGGTGTGCCTTGTTGCAAAGGCTAATACCAAGTACATGTTGCACAGTGGTGGGTGTAGCTAGCTAAACAGGAGATACTTACCCTTTCGGAACACCCGGCCTTACTTTCCTGTTGAAAGTTCACGTTTTTAACTTAATTTCTTTGCTTCAAAGTTTTTGCTTTGCTTTTGGGATTTTGGTTTGGACATGGATTGGTATGTTTGTTTATGATTAAAGTATTTGGGAAATAAAATTATCAAAATAAAAATAATATTATCTAGCAAAATCAAACAAAACAAACAAAATGTTTACTAGCTGAAACAAAATATAAAATAGAACAAATGCTATGCACAAAAGTTGTACTAAACTAACTATCAAATCACTAAGACCTAAATGGTATCTTCTTAAATTTTTCTTAAAATTAATATTGCATTTAAGTCAGTTCAAGAACCAATGTGGTTTTCGATATTTTAAATTACTAACGTTGACAAAATATCAATTATAGTTATATATTTTATTTCTTCTATTCTTAGCCATGAGAACAAATTTAATGTTTTCAAAAATACAAACTATTCAATCCATGGAATATACAAGAAGGTAACATCATCTTGCTTAGATCGGTGTTACAATTTCCTGATGTAGCATCCAATGAGTTGATCTAAACATCAATGACAAACTACATTTAACATGTTACCGATTGGTCAAAAACTCAACGTCATCTAAATCTTCTGTACTTAAAACTATGATCTAGCAACACACGTTTTTTCTAACACCATTTCGAGCTGACTAAAGTTTACCTTTATTAAGGACGCCATTTTGAACCAGTAATGTTCTTGTTAAAGGCCAGAACTGAAGTTGTCCAACTTTTACAATTGCTGAATAGGAACTAGTCAATGTTGATGTTCCGACAAGAAGAGAATTGGACGATTCTGTACTGTTTTGATAAACAAAATGCCTACATGAACCTATCGGTATATTGTCTATCAATAAGTCTAAACCGGATGTCAGTTTCCATGACAACTCAAAAACATGCCAGGTATGCAGATTAATATTTACCGGAACATGAACTGTCCATGATCTGGTATTTGTTCGAACAATCGCATAGATCTCTCGTTGGTAGCAATAAAGTGAGATTCCAGTAGAACCCTCGGATTCTCCACCATTTGACAATATAAAAACTTTTTTGTTGTAATCAAACGATTTAAAATTCATGTTTATCTTTGCAGTGAACCCAGTATCACAATCGCTAACATCATTTACACATTTCGTTTCTTTTGTTTTTGAAAAACTCATGTAGGATTGTGATGTCCCATTTAACAAAATAACAGAACTTCCATCCTTTTCCTTTACCAGGGACGGACTTCCGTGGACAGTAAAGTTAAGAGATGGTGTTATCACAATATTGTTCTGTATCGACAAAAAAGAAAAATTAGTTTTTATCGATAATTCTTTTTTATTTGTCGTAAGAATCTGGTAAACATTATCTGTTGTTGAAGATACAGATGTCTGTTGTTTAGAAGTTGAACTATATGACGAACTGATCAACATTAATGATACAGTTGTTGAAAGTTTAGAAGTTGAAGGCTTTGATGATATAATCAATGGGCGTTTAGTAGTTTTTGTTGAACTTGTCGAAGTTAAAGGTTGTTTAAAACTAGAACCAATGGGCAAGATAAGCTTTTTTGTTGAACTGTTCGAAGTTGATGGTGCAGTCGTCGATGGTTTATAAGTGGTACTGGTGGGTAAAATTAGACTCTTAGTTGAACTGGTCGAAGTTGATGGTGCAGATGTCGATTTTTTATAAGTGGTACTGATGGGTAAAGTTAGACTCTTTGTTGAACTGGTCGAAGTTGATGGTAAAGCCGTCGATTGTTCATAAGAGGTACCAATGGGTAAAGTTGGACTCTTTGTTGAACTGTAAATAGTTGAAGTAGAGAGAACTGTTGATTTTCCTGAGGAAAAAGGCAGATTTACTGTTGAAAGCATACTCGTTATTGGTAGTAATCTTTTCGATGTTTGTTGCGGAGTTGAATCTATCTTCATGCTTGTTGAGGCATATTTACTTGTGTGGCGACTTGTTAGTTGTAATGGAGATGTTTGGTGTGGTGACTCGGTTGTTGTAGTTGATTGATGCACAGTATTTACTGGTTCTTTCGATGTCTTGCATGGGGTGGATGTAGTCTTTGTTGCTGTTGTTGGTTCTGATGTCGTTGACTTCTCAAAATTGGACGACATATAATTAACAGATGAATGCAGTTTGGACGATACACTTGCCGTGTGTGTTGTTGTTGCTGACTGTGAAAGTGTTTGAGTTGACGTCAACGTGCGTTTTGTTGTGGCAACTGTATATGGCTTAGGTGATGATACATTTTTATTTCCTAAGATGGAACATTCATAAATAACAATTTACACAGTTTTATCAATCAAAAGGTAAATGTCAGTATCTACATACTAATTAAAGAATGACAGATAAGGATTAACTAATACGGGACAGTGAGATGGCTGTAAGACTGTAGCGTTTCTCTGCATAGCCAGAGTCGTTTTCGAAATTGAGAGAAGGGTCAGTTTTCAATTCACATAAAATGAAAATATAGTCTTCATGACCATATACATGGTTGATTGCATTGGCTATTTAGAAATATATGTAAACGTTTTAGTTGTAATTCTATCAATAATAATAATAATTCATGTCATTCCTACAATAATACCAATATGACATTATCAGACAAAATATACAATAAAAAGGCAATAATAGTATAATTATAAAAAGAAACACATACCTTCTTCACATGGTATTTCTTTCAGAAACGCCTCTTTTATAGCATCTAAGCCGTCAAAATTATCCACATGTTTTAGGTATGAGGGTTTGGAGGCAATCTTCGAAAGTTGTTTTTCATTTACATCCTTAGTAACACCTATGACCATTGTTGTAATTCCAGCATCATGTACTTTCTGTGCTTCAGAATCAGTGTTACTAGAATACCCATCAGTAAAGAGAATCAAAATTTTACTTGCACCGTCTCTTGCACCATGTGCCTTAGAAAAACTATTCTCGCGGGCAAACTTTAAACCATCTGCAATATCTGTTCCGCGTTTGCCGTATTTTATCCTATCAATGGCTTGGAATATTTCATCTGCAGTGCTGTATTGGTTGAGCCAGAACTGGTTTGTAGATCTGCTTGCGAAGGTTAGGAGCCCAATCTGTACGTATTTACCGGAATCCGTCATTAAATCTTTAATTAGATTTTTGACAAAGGTTTTCACAGTTAAGAAATTACGGTTACCAATACTGCTAGATTCATCAATTACAAATACAATATCTGCTGGGTATTTTCCACAAGCTGAAAGAAAACTTATATACTAAGTACTGTGTAAAAGATATGTAGTTAAATAGACACTGCGTGTAATATAGAATAGTACATTGTGTTTTGTTCTTCAAAGTAAATGATATATCTGAATACTTTATCCTAGGCCATGACAATGCAGTGCAATTGTTTTAAGGTGGGCTTATATTTTTGTACGCCTAAAACCAAGATATATAAAGACGGTAAGTTCTAAGATTGTGCAGGAAACCGATATACCTGGAGAAAAAAACATAGGTCTTCGACAATCGAACCAATTAACTTTCCCACCCGAATTAGATTCGCGCCTAGTATTTGTAACTATGGTTGTATCTATTAACTGTGTCTTTTGCTATGAAATCAGCTATAACCTTTTTATCACATAATAATTACATATACCAAAGTTTCGGAGGACAAAATGGCCGGTGAAGCAAAATACAGCATGTTGTTATCAAAAACAAACTAGTCCACGTCCAAACATGGATAAGTAAAAACTAAAAGTGATGTGTTCACCACGCCACCTTTATCGTCAGTCAAAAAAAACAACGCGATATTAAACCATTAAACAGTATTGTCATCTGACGCCAAGTCCCATAAAAAGTGGATCTTACTTGAGTGATTATGTAACATTGAATTTATTAAACGAGTCAAATAAAATTTTATGCAACGAGCTTTGTTACTCTTTTATATAGGAAAACTCGATTTTGTGTATCTGTGTTTTCTCGGCTTTTATAGACCAGTGAAAATGGCTGCATAATTACAACTCACACCGTAAACTTTCCCGCATTTATATCTGCGAAGGATTGCCCTGGATATATTTGGCGTCCCATAGTCCCATGTTCCTTTCGCACAATTTTGTTTACGCACGTTGCGGGTGTAGCTAGTTAAACAGGAGGTGCTTACCCATCCGGAGCGCCCGGCCTGACTAACCTGACTTGTCAGTTCCAAAGTTTTTACTTTACTTCTGGATTGTGAGTCGGACATGGATTAGTATGTTTCTTTTTTATTATACTCACTTGTCTGTTTCACATATTCGGTTGTGGCAACAACTGGTGGCGGTGTTGTGTATTCTAAAATAAAAAATGCGTACACAATTAGTTCGTGATTAACAATCATATATATATAATTCTTTATTGCCTGCCTTTAATCCTAGACACGAGCTGATCAATACTAGGTATTAATGACCATACTGAATTATTGGACTAGCATGAATTAAAAAAACAAATAAATAAAATTCCTAGACCTGCGAATGTAGGTGCATTTGTGTAAAAAGATATATGTGCAAACTTTGTGCTTAAAGTGCAGTGTGCAAATTGTCAATAATAGATATTTTCTGTTTAATATAACATATATATATTTAAACCAACACCACATCAATATGTATTTTACCTTCACCAAATAAATAATAAGGTCATGTGAAAATAAAAGAATAAATTAAATTTTTTGGCAAACCAATTCACTAAACATTATCAATACGATACTGAACAATTAAATATTCATCTCGCACCTGTTTTTCAAAACCAATATTTAAGAATGTGTTACCTTCAATTACACCTTGTTGTATTAGTATTTCCCGTGAAGCCGTCCAGGTGTATAGATTCTTTATTGTCATAAATGTCGTTATGTTTGTAGAAAAGGAACCACCAATAAGTAAAGGATGTATTCCAGTTTGAAGTTGCAGTTGTAAAATTAGATTGGGCCTCATAAATAGCATTCCGTCAACAAAAACATAATATCCATCTTTTGGATTCCAGGATATTTGGTATGTATGCCATTGTGTTAACTCAAATGTATATGCTTTACAGGTAGTCCATAATTTGTCACGTGATCTAGCGGTACTGCACAATTTGTTGTTATCCAAATACATTGCTATGCCTGTGGTACCAGCTTGATCTCCACCACTTGAAAATATGTAATATCTAGTCGATTGTACAGTTTGGACTAGGAATTTTATATCAGCCTTCAAAGTAAAACCTTTCTGGCATTTAGAAATATCAATTAAGCATTCTAACCCATTGTCTGGTAGTTCTACATACTCTCCTGTTTTGTTTATTACTAATACATTGTTTCCATTGTTATCTGGGATTAATAACGGATTTCCAAATACGGTAAAGTTCATTGATGGGGTTACGAGTGTTTTTGAGACAATTTTGATGAAAGTAAAATCTAATATTTTGAATCCGTTTGATTGGACAGTTGTTGTTGTAGTTTTAGGTGCTGCTGAAATTACGAGAAAATCAATACAATGATTAAATCTACTGTCAGAGTCACTTAGTGTTTGTCACAGTGAATCATGCTTTATTTACATAGAACATTCAATAATCTTGTATAAAGTTTGATATTTTTACTTTCTTCAGCCTTATCGTAACTGGAAATTGCTGTGCGTATCCTCAATCACAGTATACTAAATCTCCACAAAAGTGAAAAGTTGTCGCTAAGAGGTGTTTACAATAAAAATGTGTAAAAATTACAGGCACATGGCAGATGCTTTTGCGCATACGTGTAATACGTCATCAATGTTGTCACTTCTAAACATCGTCATCTTCGACATGTTAAATCCTAATAGTGGCAATATTTTCTTTCTACGGAAATATGTAATAACAATCGCGGACGCGCTTGGTGATTTTAAGTTTACGACTAGACTAAGATTATTAGATTTTCTATAAAAAAATCAAGCACAATTAACCGTATGCTGGACCAATGCTACATTAAACTAGCGTGCAAAGTTCCATTTTCCCATTTAAACTAGAAATATTAAATGCGTCCAAGATTGGAATTATCCAAAATGGTCCTCAAATTTATTATCTTTTAAGTATCTTACATTTTAGTGAAAAATGATAAGTTTGTTTTTGTATAATTAATACAATTTTATTTGTCAACGAGTTATATTGCAATCCCAGTAGGGAATATCATTCATTACTTTGGTATATTAAACTTATATAGAAACAGTCACCGGTTGACAACTTGTAGCATTGGTTTTTAAGTGCAATCTGGAGGACCTTGTAATCATAATTTGCGACTTTGAATAAAGACAAAGCGATTGTAGTATGCATCTTAAATTAGAGTTATTATACAGTTTTTTTTGCAAAACATGGCTAACGATTTACGAAAAATCTACTTAAATATTGACTGTTCGCAAAAACATCAAGATAAAAAAATAAAGTCTTTTTTGTTGATAATATTTCTGGTGACAAAATTTAGTAGGTACTCGTGTATTGACGCACTTTTTACACAATATAAAAATAAAATTATACGGGTTTTAAAATGGCTATTTGTTGTGACATACTGAAATATGCACACATACGAGGGGAATTATAAATTTCATAGAACAGCGTATTCAGCCAAGCGTAACACACATTTTCCTTACTTTTTTAGACAACACAACATTCCGCCATTTTAAACATATCAAGTTTATTTGTCACAACATATTTGTGAAATTCTCAAAAGCAGTCAAAGTTGGTAACCATCAAACAATGAAGGAAAATCTAAATATTGAGTTTAGGGCAGTAATAAAGTTCCTCACAGTAGAGGGATCAAATGTCAAAGAAATTCACCGGCGAATGGCCGAGGTGTACGGTGACAGTGGTCCTGCCCATTCCACAGTCGCAAAATGGTTAGCTGAATTTAAACGTGGGTGCACCTCGCTGAAGGATGACTCACGGTCAGGTCGGCCAGATGATGCCATCACAAAGGAAATTGTCACGTATGTAGAGACCCTCATCATGAATGATCGTCGAATTAGGATTGATGACATAGCTAGGGAGTGTGACATTTCACATGGAAGTGTATACACGGTTATCCACGAGCATCTTGGGATGTCAAAAGTATCCGCAAGATGGGTCCCCAGAAACCTTAATGTGCAGGATCGCTTCCAAAGACTCCAGTCACGTCGGGAGCTTCTTGGCCTTTATAATGATAACCCGGAGAGCTTCCATTTACGTTTAGTAACTGGTGATGAAACATGGATTCATCATTGGGATCCAGAAACCAAAAAAGAGTCCATGCAATGGAAGCCCCCTGGCTCATCCCACCAAAGAAATTCAAAACCCAACCATCAGCTGGCAAAGTCATGGCCACTGTGTTTTGGGATTCTAAGGGTGTTCTGTTAATCAATTATAAACCTGCTGGAATCTCTATCACTGGGGCTTACTATGCTGATCTAATGAAGCAGCTGAAAGCTGCTATTAAATAAAAAACAGAGGGGAAAGTTGAGCCGAGGGGTATTGCTTCTTCACGACAATGCTCCTGTGGACAAGTCAAGGATTGCACAAGCAGCGAGTCGTGAATGCAAGTTCGAACAACTTAATCACCGACCCTACAGTCCCGATTTGGCACCCAGTGATTATTTCCTATTTAGAAATTTGAAATCCCATTTACAGGGAATCAGATTTCCTGATGATGATGGACTTAAGGCTGTCACAGAGGCATGGTTTCAGGACCAAACCGAAGACTTCTATTTCAAAGGTATAGACAGTCTGAAAGAAAAGTGGGCTAAGTGCATTGGGGTAAATTTATGGGGACTATATTGAAAAGTAATAATAAAATGTATGGTTTGTTGCGGCAATATATACCCCGTTCTATGAACTTTTTGACCTCCCCTCGTAGAATTCATTTATGGTCATTCAGCTGCTTTCTCGGAGTATCTCTATGAAATATATAGTGATTAAAACATGTAAAAGATGGAAATCCAAGAATTTATTCTTAAGTACGGCAGGCTTTAGTGATAGAGGAAGACATAATATTGATGTAAGAAATTCAAACAGAGGATTCCCAGTGTACCACGTGACTATAACCTCATTACGCTACGTTTACAGAGGAGGTGTTGGGAAACTTTTATGATAAAGTGCTTGAATAACTTTATTTTCTCGGACAAAAGTCAACTTTCAAATACAATCTCGAATGGCAGTACTGTATACACTAAGGTGTACCACGTGGTACAATGATAAACCTCATTATCCAAATGTATCTTGTATTGCTCATGATCTATATACTGAAAGGGAAGCTGAAAATAGATGTTTTCTTGAGTTATACATACATATATACAATGTATATATCCAGATTGTTCCTAGTAAAGCAAAACCGTAAATAAAGTACATCATTCGATCTAGGGAGTAACTATTCCATGCTACTCTAGCCGAGTGGCTTAAGAGCCGATTTACGGGTCACACTCGGGCATGAACAGGTTTGTCAGTTTGTTTCTCGGTTTTTTCTGAGCATTTCGGGTTCTCCCATAATTCCGGCTGTCTGATATGCTTAAAAACATTTAAAACTAAGTCGTAAAAGGTCATTAGTTCAACTTTCGTTTCTTATACCTTTTTACTTGAAATGTTCTTTATAACATGTTTTGCTTTACTTAACTAATGTTTAGCTGCCATTAAATCTAACACTAATCAGTGCAAACATAGATCATTCTTCCAATATGAAATAAGCACATAAGCAACAGAAGCAAATGTTTAAACATAGTTTTATGTAATGAAGATATCAAATAATAATAATAATAATAATAATATTAAAATTTAAAAATTACAGTAGGCAACAACAAAAAATAGCAATATTAATTAATTTAATAAAAAACATTTTCATAAATTTTTTTTAAAAAAAAATGGACATTTATTTGAGATCCCTCGGAGTCAATTATATGTTAAGAATATAGATCCATTGAACGCATAGGCTTTCAATTCCAACTGATCTCAAGTATTTGCTACCGAATACTTACTTGTGGTTGATGGTGCTTGAGTTGTCGGGTATTCTGTAAAACATGTTATATCTCATTTAACACGTTGATCAGACCGAACTATCTGCCTTATTGATGATGAGATATGTCCTGATATTAATGACAATATGAGAAAGAAACTTACCATCGTTAAGGCAGATAATTCGGCCCACACCTTAATGTAATGTTGCATGGAACAGCACCAATGTATAAAGGTGATATTCTGATACTACAAAATGACCATATATGGCGTTTCCAGTCGATTTAAAAATTGCTACCGGGTACATTAGGGTTAACTAATTTGAGCGTTCATGCAATTAACACACTCTTCGAAAAAAAAATCTTCTTCTGATATTATGTCATATGATAATAGAAATTAATTATGATATAACTATTGGCCAAAAATCACAACAAAAATACATGTACATGTATTTATTTCAATTTGGGTGGCATTGAGTTGTTCTGAGAAATCCAAAATATTTTCAAACCATCTAAAATAGTCAATTGTTTTCCTTATTGTTATTTTTAATTCAAGCAATTGTTATATATTGTAAAAGACCATTGTAATTGACACTTAAAGTTGTACATGTTTTCTGAGAAAACACTGTATGTACAGCTTTTCATCGAATACCAGTACTTAGTAATAAAACAGTGATTTAGGGTTTAGCATACGGATTTAATGTACTTTTAGATAATAAATATAATATTACTGCATGCTTTTGAAAAATTTTGAATGCTTTCCCAAAGATTTATAAAACACAAACTAATGAATTCATATCATACTTATTATAAAACTTTATTAGGGCATTGCAGTTAAACGCCACTGATGTTACTATTGTAGTTGAAGGAGGGCCAAACCCAACCATAAAAAGTAGCATTGAGACAGGAAGTACTAAATAATAAAACTTAGTTCAATGTTCTCACCTGTAATTACACCTTCAGTTATTAGAACGTCACGTGATGCTGTCCAGGTGAAGAGATTTTTAATTTCCATTTTTGTTGTTGTCGATGCATTAAAGGCATTGGCAATGAGTAATTCATGTGTGTTAGGTTGAGCAGCTGTTGGATATCTTACTATACTTGTCATAAAATGGACCCCGTCCACGTACACAATGAACCCATCATTCTTATTCCAAGAAACTTGGAATTTATGCCATAAAGTAACGTCAAATGTTACGTTCTTCTTTGCCGCCCATATAAGATTGTCTCGTTTAGTTGAACAATAAAGTTCACCATTCCATAAAAACAATGCCACGCCAGAAGAATTTAATTTATCTCCACCGCTCGAAAATATGTACGTTTTATTAAGCATGGAATATTCTAGAATTTTTACTTCAACTTGAAAAGTAAATCCTTTGTCACATGTGTTTATATCCTCTACACATTCTAAACCTTTGTTTGGAAGTTCAACATACTGCCCATGTGTGTTCAAAACCAAAATGGCGCTTCCATCTGGTTCCGGTCTCAACTTGGGACTTCCATATACGGTGAAGTTGAATGTTGGTGTGTAAAGGATGTTACCATGGATTCCGATAAAGGTAAAGTTAAACATTTTGATTCCAGTGGATGTCGTTGGAACAGGTTTCATAGCTAAAAAGGAAAAGGAAAACACTGCAGACAGGAAGCAAGCAAAGACCGTATAAATTTTAATTAGCAGACCGACACATTTCAGCTTCTACTCTAGTAAAAAGCACTAATTCAGATACAATACAATGGCCTAATCTTTTACTAAACTAAACTAAAAAACTATAAATTAATTATGTCCCCAAAATAAAACGAGAGACATACAGTGTTTAATCCATTTCCTCCGCCCAGCCCATAACTTTGTTTGACATTTTTTTTCGAAAACCATTTCACAAATCTTTACTAAGTTTCACAGGAACCATGTTTTGGTGGAGTTAATGTGTCATTGGCTATTCATATTTTGATCATGCACATGGTTAGGAAAACAAGTATTTACCAGTTAGTTTGAACACTTTTGAATAGTATGTCATTTCAGTTATTACTTGTTTAATATTGTTCTTTTTTAATATTCAATTTTACAAAGACCTTAGCCCTGATAGTTGCATGAATGGAGTAACCCGTCTCTATCTATTGTACTTCAGGGTATTCCGAGGACAGACGTGAATGTCAGTTACATATTTAAACGGTAGATTAACATTCTTTAATTACATATTAAGATAATAGATCGACTTTTTTACTCGAAAGAAGACCAGTTATCTTTCATTATTTATGACATTACTCATCACTTACTTGTTGGTCTTGGTGCTGTCGTAGTTGGTTTAACTGTTGTTGGTTGTTTAGCTTAAACAAACACAAATAATTCAAATAAATAGATATGATGTTATAGATATACTAAATAAACAATATACCAGTCCATGTGCAAATCACAATCCAAAAGCAAAGCAAAAACTAGCAACCAGGGAAATAGGGAACATATAAAATGTTTATTTCAACTACATCATGGGGGATGGGATTAGTAATCTCAAACATATATCCCTATGTAGAATCAATGGGGCTCGACGCTGTACCACGTGGTCAATACCTCTTAACGTTTGTGCGGAACATGTTGAAAAACGTCAACTACACACATTCCCGGAATAACGTCGTTTTTACGGGAAGACGTCATATTGTGCGATTCCATGTCCATTGGAAACAAGCGTTTCGCAGACACGTTAGAAGGTATCACGTGGTACAGCGGCGAACCCCATTTCCGAGTAGTTAAGACAGTAAGGAAATAGGTGATATAGAGGTAAATTCATGCTGCATTGTGTATGTATTTACTGTGTATCTTTCAATATACCAATGGTTTTGGTGGATCCTTCTATGTGTTATGTGAATATCTCTAATAAAAGGTCAAGTGACAGGTCAAAACAAAACAGGTCTATACTTGAGTCAACACACTAGAAAACAAGTAAATGTCTGAATATACTTACTCACAATACCTTCACGAACAAGTTGACTTCTACTCAAATCATATGTCTTTAATCCTTCAATTTTCATATCGATACTAACTGACTGTGATTGGTGACCATAACCTATGGCTATTTGTTTGGTCTGGGTTGCTGTTGTTGGAACCGACTGTGTAACGGAAGCTTTAAAAACGTGATCAATGTACAACTCAAGTCCAAGTGTCTTGCTCCAGGAAAATTCAAAATTTTTCCAAACATTGGTTGTCAAAACGAAGGGGATTTGCAATGTCCATGTTTTCGAGAAAGTCGTTACAGAGCAGTATAATTTGTGTTGCCGATAGTACAGTGCAAACCCTTTGGTACCAGGGATATTGCCACCACTTGATATAATAAAGGTGTTATCCAATATCTTGAGAAAATTTGCATTCAAACTAACAGTAAATCCTGAAGAGCATCCATCTATGTTCACTAAACAGCTGGTAAAGTTTGAATTAGAGATGGTTGTGTACGAGTTACTTCCGGTAAGATGGAGGACCTGTTTCTGGTTTTCTGTCTCCAGGCTAACGGTTCCATGAATTTGGAATGTTAACGATGTAGTTGTTGTAATGGTTGTTTGGGTGATCTGTTTAAAATGGATTATATAGTTGGTCATCGTTGTCACTGAAAATATAAGCAATAAATAAATAAATAAATAAATAAATAAATAAATAAATAAATAAATAAAAGTAATAATATATTGGCTGCGACTGGGATCTAAAAAAAGACTAAACATTTAAAAATATATTGATGCTCCAATATTGGGAAAACAGAACAAATATTCAATAAAAATACTAGTAGTTAAGCGTTGTATAACGGTTAGTTCTTGGATGGTTTCTAGGAAAACGGAGATCTAACAGAAAACAACCTCCATTCAAAATGTGAATTGGCAAACGTTTTGTAATGAAATATAATGTTACATTCAACCATTTAGGGTAATTTTTATAAGTTTGCACTGCACTTGATGCTTATTCAAGTCAAATATTCAGACAATTTTATTTCATTCTCTAACAAAAAAGACATGTCAACCCCCCCCCCCATCCTAAAAAAAGGATGTATATCTGGTCATCTCCAGAGTTTTGGTAAGCAGGTAACATATAAAAACCCTGGCACTACACATATTTTAGCAAAAATACAGCATTTAGAACTTAATAAAACTGGCAATACCACCAACAGCTAGTCGTTTTACAACACAAGGACTTCACGTTTATCCTGGTCACGGCACCAAAACAATTATAAAGTTTTATACAATTTCTTATTCAAATTTAAAATTTCTAATAACAAAGCCAAAGTCTGGATCAGTATTTTCAAAATAGGCTTGAAGAATAGAATTTGTCACTAGGAAAAAAGCATGCATTTGACAATAACTTGTTTGTATTTTTTTGTTTTTTGTTTGTCTGCCCTATGTAATTATCACTTAAATCCTAAAACAACATTTTTGGATATGCATTTACGTTTTCTTCATTTAGTTTTCAATTTGCCAGCCACTCAACAATTAACATAATTATTTTAGAAGTTATACATTTTATTGGTTAACTGTAAATTGTTATTATTTACATTGATTCGACATTATCATTTTTACATACCTGAATTTTGACACTGATCACCAGAGAATCCTTTGGTACATTGACAATGATGATCACCTACACATTTACCTCCGTTATGACACCAATTAGCCGGACATAAAACTGTAATATAATAAAATATATTAACATTTATATGTCGAATACATGGCTGAAATACTGTTCAGAGTTTATTATTGTCCGTAGTTCAAATATAAAAATATTGCCTGGAATCGTCATTTGGAAGAGACCTTAATAACCAAAGTCTAGTTTGTCATAGTAGGCCTGGCACGCATTACAAAGGTAAAAAAAGTCTGTTATTAAACGTATAGCTGTGCCATAACCTATTTTAGAATTTTCATAAAAATAATTACATCCAGAAATGCATATTGCAATTTATTGTGCTACTTTTGAGTGTTATTATTTTATGAAAATTCAGAAGTAAAGGCTGTTGACGTCTCGATAATAGTAAAAAGTCCAGAGACTGAGTTAAGTAACATATATAATATATATTATATATATATATATATATATATATATATATATATCTTCAAAAATTTACCTTTTGACATTATTATTACTATTATTATTATTATTATAAATATAATATTAATATTTATAGTTGCCAAATATATGAACCGTCTGTCAAAAACCAACAATTGAAATAATGCAAAATATAATAATAAGATATAATGCAGGCCTACTGAAAGTTAAACACTGATAACAAATACGTGTCGAATTGGCAGCTTATCTACATCCCTCGTCTGCGATAACTTTTCAGCAGTAACTTTATCTCGGCAGGTTTTCGGTCACTAGCTATCGATACCTCGTCCACTAGACATTTAAACTTCGAGTCATTTTCATTAACCAAATGTTAAACTTTAGACAGGCCCGTATTGTGTTCGGGACATTTTACGAACCTGTTGGATCGCATCCAAGAAGTTCAAATCGGAAACATGGTGCATTTACAGAAGTCTCCGGGTAAATCCTTATCTTGTCTGTTACAATGCTTGGTTTTAATGAGATATCATAATGGACAGTGTTGTTATATATGGCTGGGATGCCCTGAAAATATAACATAATTGTAAACAAATGGCCCAATGGGCCTGAAACCTCATCTGATAAACAATGGTTAGTCCAAATGATTTAGTTTCGAAATAAAATTCCCTTTATTTTATTCTGTAGGTTGGTAAAATAAAATAAAAAACAGTGAAATTAGCAAAATATCTTTCATAGTAGAACATCATAAGGGTAAAAAGGGCTTGAACTTAATCCAATTTTGAAGATCTATTGATAAAAGTATTGAAACTTGAAAACTCTACGACAAAGTCATCACATATGAACCAACTATGGCAACTTAAACCCAATGCCATGGTTTAACCTTGGTCTCAGGTATAAAACTGTAACCACTGACACCATTTTCAAAGCCATTTGCAGGACATATAAAAATGAAAGCTCCATATCATTATTTGTTCAATTAGTAAAGTTAAAACAACAATTTGAAACCATTTTAATTTCAGAAAAGAATAAACTATAGGATAAAGACTCCTCAGAGAATACATACTCCACTAAATGTTCTCCAGTTCCTTTCTGGATCTAGAGCAGATACAAACTCGAGTTTAAAATTCTTCATATACGTATCTGGTAATACTGCGTTGTTTTTCCTTCCTGGATGTTGGAAACTTAAAGTTTGAATTACTCTTGGCCGGGGAAGCACTACCTGGTACCATGGGCTCCGGTCATTTGGGTTAGGGCACCAGGCTCCAACGTGTTCACCTAAAGAAAAAGCGAGGTTATCAGTAGTCGTAAGTTGACGTGTGGGGAAATGTAATATCGTATATTCGAAAAAATGATTTCGTATTTTGGCAATAGTTTTTTTTTAATTTCTGGATAATTTATTCGTATTTTCGAAATTTGAATTAACTACTTAGGATTATGACAGAAATTTTGGATGGACGGAAAACAATTTGAAACTGATTTGAATTTGTTTTCCTAATTGTAAATTTTACACGCGTGCGGTCCGAATAACTACAAATAAATTTAGGATTGCCTTAATAAAAAGAATTTATAAAAACCTTCACAACATCCGTATCTGGCTTTTTCTTTTCCTTTTCCTGTTTGATGTGATGAGACAGATAACATTTCGTCTGGTATACTTCCATCTCTCATGCCGAGTGGTGTGTTGCAGCCTGAAAGTAAACATATCCACCATAAAAATATTGTAAGAAAAAGAAATAGTGTTAGGATAAAGCCCTGAATATACATGCATAATGCAATAAAGTACAGTGCAGCACTGAAGTGATATTTGTGGAGATAATTTACATCCGGGTCCTAGTTGTTCAAAGCGTCATCAGCCTAACCATTTTGTATCTTGCGCTGAAGATAATATTTTTAAACTTCCTGTTAAGTTGTCATTTCATTCCACTGTTTATATAAGAAAAAAAACGATTCAAGTCAAAATTCAATGTCACTGATAAATATTTGTAATGTTAATAACATTATTTATTTTCACTAACGATTTGGTCAGTAACGGAGCTATAGACAGCTGGGTTAGTAGCTATGAACTCATCACATACAGTGTAGCGCCAACATATCGTAAAACGCATACTAGTATAGCAATTTATTTCCATGAGGATTTGCATGTTTCCTTATAATTAAACTGTATTTACATATGTGCAGAACGACCCCACGTATATTCAGACCGTTAAAACTATGAAATGGTTTAGATCATAACGAGGTCAATGAAAGAAAGCAATAAAAAATCATCATCATCACCACCACCACCACCATCATCATCATCATCATCATCATCATCATCATCATCATCATCATCATCATCATCATCATCATCATCATCATCATCACCACCACCATCATCATCATCATCATCACCACCACCACCACCATCATCATCATCATCATCATCATCATCATCATCATCATCATCATCATCATCACCACCACCATCATCATCACCACCACCACCACCATCATCATCATCATCATCATCATCATCATCATCATCATCATCATCATCATCATCACCACCACCATCATCATCATCATCATCACCACCACCACCACCATCATCATCATCATCATCATCATCATCATCATCATCATCATCATCATCACCACCACCATCATCATCATCATCATCACCACCACCACCACCATCATCATCATCATCATCATCATCATCACCACCACCACCATCATCATCATCATCACCACCACCACCACCATCATCATCATCATCATCATCATCATCATCATCATCATCATCAGCAGCGTTAATAATAATACTTATAATAATTAAAAAATACTTACCCCCCAGTTTCACTGAAATAAAAAATATACTTATGGGTTAACTGCAGCTGCATAGGAGAGAGAGAGAGAGAGAGAGAGAGAGAGAGAGAGCATTTGTTATTTGTTTTTATTCCCTCAAAACAATTGAAATGCAAAACAGAAAAATCACTTCAGGATCCGTTGGAAATCCATCATATTGTTGAAACTGTCTAAATATTTTTAATAAATAACTGAACTTCGATCGCGAAACAAATCATCATCTATCTTTCATGTTATGTTACTGATCATCGATCGCGATAAAAGTCGACCTAGTGTTTCAATATGTCGCTTGTGAATAAATCGCAAATTACTCTTCGTGATATGTAAATGACTTTCTCTCGCAAAATGTGATCCATCGTTTTCATTATATGTGACTGACATCCATTCCATAAAGATGTCTGTGTAACTGACTTAATCTTACGAAAAAATTGTGTTCTACTGTTTATTTAACTGACCTCGAGAAAAATGTCAGTATGCCCATCTATATGCAAAAAGGTCTAAACTTTGAGATTTTAAAGCAACAAGCTTGGATTATAAAGATAACAATAAACGCGAAATCACCCAGTAGTTATGAAGAATTGTAAAAAAAAAAAAAAAACCACACACAAAACTTTATTTTCATAACAGTTTTTTGCAATACAACTGGATTGTACTAAGACCTTTTCGCTTATGGAATGTCATATGTAACTGGCCTTCTTTCGCAAAAATATGTTGATCTACCATCTAAATATGTAACTGACCTTCACACCTGTCCCCGGTATATCCTGGCGTACATTCACAACTATCTTTATAGAGACACGTTCCTCCATTCATACAACCGTCAGGACAAAGGTCTAAATAAAAAATAACAATATTATTATAAAATCCTTTATGGATGGCATTAAGCCATCGGCGACCGAGTGGTCAATAGTGTCCCCCTTAGTGTGAGAATGTTTGTCAGTTCGCTTGCCAAAAGGTGGTCAGTGATTTTCTCCGGGCACATTGGTTTCCACCATCATTCCTGAACTGACCGCCTCGATATAAGTGAAGTAATCTTGTATGAGTTCCTAAATAAATCCATCAAATTTTCAATGAAACTAGAATAAACACACTACATGACAAATAACCCGGTCTTATCACGTATTTACCTCACAACATAATATGCTCTCAGTTTCCAACATCAGTCTCCATGGTATATTGCTTATGGAGGAGAAGGTCAAGTTTCTGTTGTCAGTTTCCACATTTTTCTAACGTTATTCTCACCATTTTAAAAAGTTGACATCATAATTGTCATTGTCACATTTCTTTCCGAAACGAGATTTATCAAATTATTTGTAAGCTGAGTTTGACTATGACAATAGTGACAGTTACATGTACGTTGTTGACTTTCACAGATCGTAAGAATTGGAGAAATATAAACCTGACAACGACAAACTACACTTCTCTTTGGCTCTCCGGTAACAAATAATATAGAGCCAACGTCAACAAACATATACTCAAAGTTAGGGACCGATGTAAGATTTGAGATAACCCAAGAACTGAAAAATATAAAATTCAAATGTATTTTTGTTCTTGTTCTCTTGTTTCAAATGATGTAACGAGGTAATTTTTTGTGCATGAAATCAAAACCCATGAAAAATTACGAGAAGTGCGTTGATGAAATGATATTATTTACGTTCTAAAAAGTTAAATAATGTTTTTGATGTGGTTCTTTTTGGTTGTTGAATACAAGCAAGAATACGGACGACCTTCACTTTAAGGTCAGATACAGCGAAATCATTTATTTGCGTGTTGTCCAAATTTTTCATTGTTTTCGTAGGCACCTTAATCCACGAATTAACATGTCAGAGAAATGATATATATTTCGAAGTTATTTCAAAGGGTAACCGCAAACCACAAATTTAAAGCCCAACGAAATGCTATTTCTTAAAACCATGAAATAGTGCTCTGTTTTAAAGGGTTATCTTCTCTTCTTACCTCCAGATTTACACCCGATGACGTCAAATCTCAAACAAGGTTCTTTCTGAAAATCTGTTACTTTTATCCTTAGTTTGTTTACCATATAACCTGTCTGCAAACTTATGGTGAGTTTCCCATGGCCAGTAAAATTCGTTGGTATACTCTGAAACATATTTAATACAATAACTAAAAAGTACCTCGGACATTATTTGTGTAGCGGGTTGATTTAGTCGTCATGTTGTAGTGTTGTATAGGTCTACAGGTTTGTATAGGGGTTTTATTGAATCGTTGAGAGAATTAACTCAATCAGTAGTATTTTTTTCGGACGATTTAATTTTTTTATTTGGCCCTTCCATTTCATGGATTTAAAAAAAATGAAAAAATAAAATCAACCCGTTTTTATTTAAACTTTCAACTTACGTTTCCAATCGGTATCCAGGTATTCAAGGACTTTTGTTGTATTTCCAGTTGGATAGATTTAACGTTTCCTTTACTGATATCTTCTGGGCTCTGTATTACAACTCCACGAATTCCAGTAGCTTGTGGGAAATCTACTTCTAGCCAGTTGTCACGACTAACTTTGTCTCCACACCACCCACCTGTATCTGTACCTAATGTTGTGTGATAAAATTGTATCACATTTTTCATTATTTAATAGTTAAGTACATGTGTTATCTTTTCAAAAAAGGACAACTTTTGCTTTTATTCCATCTAGAATCAAGCAGCTCTCTTTTGGCTAGTAGCTACATTCGCCATGTGTATTATCAAAATTGAGAATGAAAATAAGATGGAGCTATGGAACATCAAATAAATCCAGTAGACATTTTGAATACTTATCAAGAATATAATATTCGACAGGTCCATTAAAGGTTGTGACTTCAGGTCTATATTACACAAGTACAACTATTAACAAAATTTAATGCATTTTGTTTCTTTCTCTTGATTTTAAAATTTTTGTGATGTCACTGTTTCCTTCATTCGGCAGGCATTGTCAGATCTCGTAATTCTCCTTTAAGATGACGGTCACCGAAAATAATTGTCCTTCTTAAACTTTGGGGGTATCACATAGAACAGCAACAACCCCATTGTACAACCATTAATGAAAAACGGGACGACACAAAAAGAAACATAGATGAATAAATATAATATTTTTATAAAACGTTCGACTTTAGTTTTAGTTTCATTATTCATAGAAACACATACACGGGTAATGCGTGGCATCAAGATTAAACCCACAAAAAATCTAATACTAGAATTTATTTGAGTCGGTAGTGCGTGCAAATTTATTTATTTTTATAAAACAATTTGTCCCGTGTGTGTGTGTGTGTGTGTGTGTGTGAGAGAGAGAGAGAAAGAGAGAGAAAGAGAGAGAGAGAGAGAGAGAGAGAGACTTACCATTACAGCAATCAAGCCCCGAGTGTTTCAGAGATGTCGGGTGAGATGAGGATTTCAACATCATATTGGTAATCTTTCCAGTTTTCCACAAAGAGTCTTTGCATGCTACAAAAGAAGACATTTTAATTGTAAAAGGTGACAGCACTATCACGACATGCAAAAGCTCAGATGATTGTATCGTGCGGCACTTTTTAAAAATGTTCCTCATAAAAAAGGTGACAGAACTATCACGACATGCAAAAGCTCAAATGATTGTATCGTGTGGCACATTCTCAAAATGTTCCTCATAAAAAAGGTGACAGAACTATCACGACATGCAAAAGCTCAAATGATTGTATCGTGTGGCACATTGTCAAAATGTTCCGCATAAAAAGGTGACAGAACTATCACGACATGCAAAAGCTCAGATGATTGTATCGTGTGGCAGATTGTCAAAATGTTCCTCATAAAAAAGGTGACAGAACTATCACGACATGCAAAAGCTCAGATGATTGTATCGTGTGGCACATTGTCAAAATGTTCCTCATAAAAAAGGTGACAGCACTATCACGACATGCAAAAGCTCAGATGATTGTATCGTGTGGCACATTGTCAAAATGTTCCTCATAAAAAGGTGACAGTACTATCACGACATGTAAAAGCTCAGATGATTGTATCGTGTGGCACATTGTCAAAATGTTCCTCATAAAAAGGTGACAGTACTATCACTACATGTAAAAGCTCAGATGATTGTATCGTGTGACACATTGTCAAAATGTTCCTCATAAAAAGGTGACAGTACTATCACGACATGTAAAAGCTCAGATGATTGTATCGTGTGACACATTGTCAAAATGTTCCTCATAAAAAGGTGACAGTACTATCACGACATGTTAAAGTTCAGATGATTGTATCGTGTGTGGCACATTGTCAAAATGTTCCTCATAAAAAGGTGACAGAACTATCACGACATGCAAAAGCTCAGATGATTGTATCGTGTGGCACATTGTCAAAATGTTCCTCATAAAAAGGTGACAGTACTATCACGACATGTAAAAGCTCAGATGATTGTATCGTGTGACACATTGTCAAAATGTTCCTCAAAAAAAGGTGACAGTACTATCACGACATGCAAAAGCTCAGATGATTGTATCGTGTGACACATTTTCAAAATGTTCCTCATAAAAAAGGTGACAGCACTATCACGACATGCAAAAGCTCAGATGATTGTATCGGGTGGCAGATTGTCAAAATGTTCCTCATAAAAAAGGTGACAGCACTATCACGACATGCAAAAGCTCAGATGATTGTATCGTGTGGCATATTTTCAAAATGTTCCTCATAAAAAAGGTGACAGCACTATCACGACATGCAAAAGCTCAGATGATTGTATCGTGTGGCAGATTGTCAAAATATTCCTCATAAAAAAGGTGACAGAACTATCACGACATGCAAAAGCTCAGATGATTGTATCGTGTGACACATTGTCAAAATGTTCCTCATAAAAAGGTGACAGTACTATCACGACATGTAAAAGCTCAGATGATTGTATCGTGTGACACATTGTCAAAATGTTCCTCATAAAAAGGTGACAGAACTATCACGACATGCAAAAGCTCAGATGATTGTATCGTGTGTGGCACATTGTCAAAATGTTCCTCATAAAAAAGGTGACAGTACTATCACGACATGTAAAAGCTGAGATGATTGTATCGTGTGACACATTGTCAAAATGTTCCTCATAAAAAGGTGACAGTACTATCACGACATGTAAAAGCTCAGATGATTGTATCGTGTGGCACATTGTCAAAATGTTCCTCATAAAAAGGTGACAGTACTATCACGACATGCAAAAGCTCAGATGATTGTATCGTGTGTGGCACATTGTCAAAATGTTCCTCATAAAAAAGGTGACAGAACTATCACGACATGCAAAAGCTCAGATGATTGTATTGTGTGGCACATTGTCAAAATGTTCCTCATAAAAAGGTGACAGTACTATCACGACATGTAAAAGCTCAGATGATTGTATCGTGTGGCACAATGTCAAAATGTTCCTCATAAAAAGGTGACAGAACTATCACGACATGCAAAAGCTCAGATGATTGTATCGTGTGTGGCACATTGTCAAAATGTTCCTCATAAAAAGGTGACAGTACTATCACGACATGTAAAAGCTCAGATGATTGTATCGTGTGGCACATTGTCAAAATGTTCCTCATAAAAAGGTGACAGAACTATCACGACATGCAAAAGCTCAGATGATTGTATCGTGTGACACATTGTCAAAATGTTCCTCATAAAAAAGGTGACAGAACTATCACGACATGCAAAAGCTCAAATGATTGTATCATATTGGTAATCTTTCCAGTTTTCCACAAAGAGTCTTTGCATGCTACAAAAGAAGACATTTTAATTGTAAAAGGTGACAGTACTATCACGACATGCAAAAGCTCAGATGATTGTATCGTGTGGCACTTTTTTAAAATGTTCCTAATAAAAAAGGTGACAGAACTATCACGACATGCAAAAGCTCAGATGATTGTATCGTGTGGCACATTGTCAAAATGTTCCTCATAAAAAAGGTGACAGCACTATCACGACATGCAAAAGCTCAGATGATTGTATCGTGTGTGGCACATTGTCAAAATGTTCCTCATAAAAAAGGTGACAGAACTATCACGACATGCAAAAGCTCAGATGATTGTATCGTGTGGCACATTGTCAAAATGTTCCTCATAAAAAGGTGACAGTACTATCACGACATGTAAAAGCTCAGATGATTGTATCGTGTGACACATTGTCAAAATGTTCCTAATAAAAAGGTGACAGAACTATCACGACATGCAAAAGCTCAGATGATTGTATCGTGTGTGGCACATTGTCAAAATGTTCCTCATAAAAAAGGTGACAGAACTATCACGACATGCAAAAGCTCAGATGATTGTATCGTGTGGCACATTGTCAAAATGTTCCTCATATAAAGGTGACAGTACTATCACGACATGTAAAAGCTCAGATGATTGTATCGTGTGTGGCACATTGTCAAAATGTTCCTCATAAAAAGGTGACAGAACTATCACGACATGCAAAAGCTCAGATGATTGTATCGTGTGTGGCACATTGTCAAAATGTTCCTCATAAAAAGGTGACAGTACTATCACGACATGTAAAAGCTCAGATGATTGTATCGTGTGACACATTGTCAAAATGTTCCTCATAAAAAGGGGACAGAACTATCACGACATGCAAAAGCTCAGATGATTGTATCGTGTGTGGCACATTGTCAAAATGTTCCTCATAAAAAAGGTGACAGAACTATCACGACATGCAAAAGCTCAGATGATTGTATCGTGTGGCACATTGTCAAAATGTTCCTCATAAAAAGGTGACAGTATTATCACGACATGTAAAAGCTCAGATGATTGTATCGTGTGTGGCACATTGTCAAAATGTTCCTCATAAAAAGGTGACAGAACTATCACGACATGCAAAAGCTCAGATGATTGTATCGTGTGTGGCACATTGTCAAAATGTTCCTCATAAAAAAGGTGACAGTACTATCACGACATGTAAAAGCTGAGATGATTGTATCGTGTGACACATTGTCAAAATGTTCCTCATAAAAAGGTGACAGTACTATCACGACATGTAAAAGCTCAGATGATTGTATCGTGTGGCACATTGTCAAAATGTTCCTCATAAAAAGGTGACAGTACTATCACGACATGCAAAAGCTCAGATGATTGTATCGTGTGGCACTTTTTTAAAATGTTCCTAATAAAAAAGGTGACAGAACTATCACGACATGCAAAAGCTCAGATGATTGTATCGTGTGGCACATTGTCAAAATGTTCCTCATAAAAAAGGTGACAGCGCTATCACGACATGCAAAAGCTCAGATGATTGTATCGTGTGGCAGATTGTCAAAATGTTCCTCATAAAAAAGGTGACAGAACTATCACGACATGCAAAAGCTCAGATGATTGTATCGTGTGGCACATTGTCAAAATGTTCCTCATAAAAAGGTGACAGTACTATCACGACATGTAAAAGCTCAGATGATTGTATCGTGTGACACATTGTGAAAATGTTCCTAATAAAAAGGTGACAGAACTATCACGACATGCAAAAGCTCAGATGATTGTATCGTGTGTGGCACATTGTCAAAATGTTCCTCATAAAAAAGGTGACAGAACTATCACGACATGCAAAAGCTCAGATGATTGTATCGTGTGGCACATTGTCAAAATGTTCCTCATATAAAGGTGACAGTACTATCACGACATGTAAAAGCTCAGATGATTGTATCGTGTGTGGCACATTGTCAAAATGTTCCTCATAAAAAGGTGACAGAACTATCACGACATGCAAAAGCTCAGATGATTGTATCGTGTGTGGCACATTGTCAAAATGTTCCTCATAAAAAGGTGACAGTACTATCACGACATGTAAAAGCTCAGATGATTGTATCGTGTGACACATTGTCAAAATGTTCCTCATAAAAAGGGGACAGAACTATCACGACATGCAAAGCTCAGATGATTGTATCGTGTGTGGCACATTGTCAAAATGTTCCTCAAAAAAGGTGACAGAACTATCACGACATGCAAAAGCTCAGATGATTGTATCGTGTGGCACATTGTCAAAATGTTCCTCATAAAAAGGTGACAGTACTATCACGACATGTAAAAGCTCAGATGATTGTATCGTGTGTGGCACATTGTCAAAATGTTCCTCATAAAAGGTGACAGAACTATCACGACATGCAAAAGCTCAGATGATTGTATCGTGTGTGGCACATTGTCAAAATGTTCCTCATAAAAAAGGTGACAGTACTATCACGACATGTAAAAGCTCAGATGATTGTATCGGTGACACATTGTCAAAATGTTCCTCATAAAAAGGTGACAGTACTATCACGACATGTAAAAGCTCAGATGATTGATCGTGTGGCACATTGTCAAAATGTTCCTCATAAAAAGGTGACAGTACTATCACGACATGCAAAAGCTCAGATGATTGTATCGTGTGGCACTTTTTTAAAATGTTCCTAATAAAAAAGGTGACAGAACTATCACGACATGCAAAAGCTCAGATGATTGTATCGTGTGGCACATTGTCAAAATGTTCCTCATAAAAAGGTGACAGTACTATCACGACATGTAAAAGCTCAGATGATTGTATCGTGTGGCACATTGTCAAAATGTTCCTCATAAAAAGGTGACAGAACTATCACGACATTTAAAAGCTCAGATGATTTTATCGTGTGTGGCACATTGTCAAAATGTTCCTCATAAAAAGGTGACAGTACTATCACGACATGTAAAAGCTCAGATGATTGTATCGTGTGGCACATTGTCAAAATATTCCTCATAAAAAGGTGACAGAACTATCACGACATGCAAAAGCTCAGATGATTGTATCGTGTGTGGCACATTGTCAAAATGTTCCTCATAAAAAAGGTGACAGTACTATCACGACATGTAAAAGCTCAGATGATTGTATCGTGTGACACATTGTCAAAATGTTCCTCATAAAAAGGTGCAGAACTATCACGACATGCAAAAGCTCAGATGATTGTATCGTGTGGCACATTGTCAAAATGTTCCTCATAAAAAAGGTGACAGAACTATCACGACATGCAAAAGCTCAGATAATTGTATCGTGTGGCACATTGTCAAAATGTTCCTCATAAAAAGGTGACAGTACTATCACGACATGTAAAAGCTCAGATGATTGTATCGTGTGTGGCACATTGTCAAATGTTCCTCATAAAAAGGTGACAGAACTATCACGACATGCAAAAGCTCAGATGATTGTATCGTGTGTGGCACATTGTCAAAATGTTCCTCATAAAAAAGGTGACAGTACTATCACGACATGTAAAAGCTCAGATGATTGTATCGTGTGACACATTGTCAAAATGTTCCTCATAAAAAGGTGACAGTACTATCACGACATGTAAAAGCTCAGATGATTGTATCGTGTGGCACATTGTCAAAATGTTCCTCATAAAAAGGTGACAGTACTATCACGACATGCAAAAGCTCAGATGATTGTATCGTGTGGCACTTTTTTAAAATGTTCCTAATAAAAAAGGTGGACAGAACTATCACGACTGCAAAAGCTCAGATGATTGTATCGTGTGGCACATGTCAAATGTTCCTCATAAAAAAGGTGACAGCACTATCACGACATGCAAAAGCCCAGATGATTGTACGTGTGGCAGATTGTCAAAATGTTCCTCATAAAAAAGGTGACAGAACTATCACGACATGCAAAAGCTCAGATGATTGTATCGTGTGGCACATTGTCAAAATGTTCCTCATAAAAAGGTGACAGTACTATCACGACATGTAAAAGCTCAGATGATTGTATCGTGTGACACATTGTCAAAATGTTCCTAATAAAAAGGTGACAGAACTATCACGACATGCAAAAGCTCAGATGATTGTATCGTGTGTGGCACATTGTCAAAATGTTCCTCATAAAAAGGTGACAGAACTATCACGACATGCAAAAGCTCAGATGATTGTATCGTGTGGCACATTGTCAAAATGTTCTCATATAAAGGTGACAGTACTATCACGACATGTAAAAGCTCAGATGATTGTATCGTGTGTGGCACATTGTCAAAATGTTCCTCATAAAAAGGTGACAGAACTATCACGACATGCAAAAGCTCAGATGATTGTATCGTGTGTGGCACATTGTCAAAATGTTCCTCATAAAAAGGTGACAGTACTATCACGACATGTAAAAGCTCAGATGATTGTATCGTGTGACACATTGTCAAAATGTTCCTCATAAAAAGGGGACAGAACTATCACGACATGCAAAAGCTCAGATGATTGTATCGTGTGTGGCACATTGTCAAAATGTTCCTCATAAAAAAGGTGACAGAACTATCACGACATGCAAAAGCTCAGATGATTGTATCGTGTGGCACATTGTCAAAATGTTCCTCATAAAAAGGTGACAGTACTATCACGACATGTAAAAGCTCAGATGATTGTATCGTGTGTGGCACATTGTCAAAATGTTCCTCATAAAAAGGTGACAGAACTATCACGACATGCAAAAGCTCAGATGATTGTATCGTGTGTGGCACATTGTCAAAATGTTCCTCATAAAAAAGGTGACAGTACTATCACGACATGTAAAAGCTCAGATGATTGTATCGTGTGACACATTGTCAAAATGTTCCTCATAAAAAGGTGACAGTACTATCACGACATGTAAAAGCTCAGATGATTGTATCGTGTGGCACATTGTCAAAATGTTCCTCATAAAAAGGTGACAGTACTATCACGACATGCAAAAGCTCAGATGATTGTATCGTGTGGCACTTTTTTAAATGTTCCTAATAAAAAGGTGACAGAACTATCACGACATGCAAAAGCTCAGATGATTGTATCGTGTGGCACATTGTCAAAATGTTCCTCATAAAAAGGTGACAGTACTATCACGACATGTAAAAGCTCAGATGATTGTATCGTGTGGCACATTGTCAAAATGTTCCTCATAAAAAGGTGACAGAACTATCACGACATGCAAAAGCTCAGATGATTTTATCGTGTGTGGCACATTGTCAAAATGTTCCTCATAAAAAGGTGACAGTACTATCACGACATGTAAAAGCTCAGATGATTGTATCGTGTGGCACATTGTCAAAATGTTCCTCATAAAAAGGTGACAGAACTATCACGACATGCAAAAGCTCAGATGAGTGTATCGTGTGTGGCACATTGTCAAAATGTTCCTCATAAAAAAGGTGACAGTACTATCACGACATGTAAAAGCTCAGATGATTGTATCGTGTGACACATTGTCAAAATGTTCCTCATAAAAAGGTGACAGTACTATCACGACATGTAAAAGCTCAGATGATTGTATCGTGTGGCACATTGTCAAAATGTTCGTCATAAAAAGGTGACAGTACTATCACGACATGTAAAAGCTCAGATGATTGTATCGTGTGGCACATTGTCAAAATGTTCCTCATAAAAAGGTGACAGTACTATCACGACATGCAAAAGCTCAGATGATTGTATCGTGTGGCACTTTTTTAAAATGTTCCTAATAAAAAAGGTGACAGAACTATCACGACATGCAAAAGGTCAGATGATTGTATCGTGTGGCACATTGTCAAAATGTTCCTCATAAAAAGGTGACAGTACTATCACGACATGTAAAAGCTCAGATGATTGTATCGTGTGGCACATTGTCAAAATGTTCCTCATAAAAAGGTGACAGAACTATCACGACATGCAAAAGCTCAGATGATTGTATCGTGTGGCAGATTGTCAAAATGTTCCTTATAAAAAAGGTGACAGTACTATCACGACATGTAAAAGCTCAGATGATTGTATCGTGTGGCACATTGTCAAAATGTTCCTCATAAAAAGGTGACAGAACTATCACGACATGCAAAAGCTCAGATGATTGTATCGTGTGTGGCACATTGTCAAACTGTTCCTCATAAAAAGGTGACAGAACTATTACGACATGCAAAAGCTCAGATGATTGTATCGTGTGACACATTGTCAAAATGTTCCTCATAAAAAGGTTACAGAACTATCACGACATGCCAAAGCTCAGATGATTGTATCGTGTGTGGCACATTGTCAAAATGTTCCTCATAAAAAGGTGACAGAACTATCACGACATGCAAAAGCTCAGATGATTGTATCGTGTGTGGCACATTGTCAAAATGTTCCTAATAAAAAGGTGACAGAACTATCACGACATGTAAAAGGTCAGATGATTGTATCGTGTGGCACAGATGATTGTATCGTGTGGCTCAGATGATTGTATCGTGTGGCAGATGATTGTATCGTGTCGTGTGGCAGATGATTGTATCGTGTGGCACAGATGATTGTATCGTGTGGCTCAGATGATTGTATCGTGTGGCAGATGATTGTATCGTGTGGCTCAGATGATTGTATCGTGTGGCTCAGATGATTGTATCGTGTGGCAGATGATTGTATCGTGTGGCTCAGATGATTGTATCGTGTGGCACAGATGATTGTATCGTGTGGCACAGATGATTGTATCGTGTGGCAGATGATTGTATCGTGTGGCTCAGATGATTGTATCGTGTGGCACATTGTCAAAATGTTTCTCATATGCTTCACACAATACATTTGGCCTCAGTCCTTTGATGTAAACACTCAAAAACAATCTTATGTGAATACATTTTACATTTAACCACAATCAATGGCATTTATAAACAACAACAACAACAACAACAACAACAACAATAATAATAATAATAATAATAAAAAAATGTTGTAATTGTGGCAAGCACAATGACGAAATGTCTCCCAACTCCCGACATTTTTGTTTGAATTTGAAAAAAAAACATTACGAGGGTCATTTATATGCAAAGTTTTGGAAAAACTATTACTGGTATACAAGGTTTATGAAAACGTAATACTTGTATACATAAAACGTCCGTTTCCATGGCAACGGAAAGCATATTTGAAATTTGAAACTTCAAAAAATTATCAAATGATAACCTACTGAAGGTAAGTGACAATCTTATAAAGATTCAGTAAGTTTCGATAAAAATAATTTTTTATGTTTCTATGGAAACGACGGTCATTATTTTATTCGAATCGATTACTCTTGATGCGTAGAATAATCCTATAAAACATGAAAAACCGAGAAACGGTTACCGAGAAAAATAGGCGTTTAAGTTTTTTAAAGCTTTTACCTGTTTCTATGGTAACGGTAGCAATGTTGAAAATTTTAAATCTTAAAATAAGTTCTTAGCTTTCTGAATTTAAAGCACTTTCAATTTTTCCCTTTTTCCATTTCCATGGCAACGGTCTGTTGGTTATCCATATTTGGGTCACTTGGCAGCCGGTCTTTCGCCCTTTTCCGTAAGCTCAGTGTTAAACTTTCGACAGGTCTGTACTGTATACGTGAATAACAGACTTTAGGAAATTTTAATTTCAATTTTAATTTTCTGCAGTGTTTCTTCTTAATAAATCTTCATGCACCAAAGAATTTGACATCTTCTTTTTAAATGAAGATTTAAAGATCAGTAATAAATTTAGTCAAATAAATAACGTATCAGTTGCACCCTTATCTGTCGTTAGAGACAATGTTATGTAGACATTTCCGTCTAAGCTAGACTGACGAGACTTGGTAAGTCTTTGTCTAAAGTTATAGGGTTCATGGGTGGGGTAATGATGTATAAAATAAATTTCAGTGTAACTGTTTTACAAGGTACAGTACAAACCTGTCAAAAGTTTAACACTAAACTAACGAGGTAGTGCCGAAGCTGCAGGTTAATTCAAACCCTCGTTAGCTGTATCTCGGCAACGATTAGCTACCTCATGATAGCTCAGTGTTTCGACAACTCTGTACAATAAAGTATTACTCGTGTGTATCTTTCTTCAGTGAGGCAATGTGTTTGAGAGTGAACTCCCGACTTGTGACCAGCAATCAATATACATTGTAATAATGTGGTGATGTTTTGGCAACTTGTATTTTATAGTATGTTTGTAAGACACAAACTTTCTTTACAACTCCCTACTGTTTATTTAGCCTATTTCGGAGAAAGCAAGATCGCAAAATATTCTATAAATTTCAATACAACGGGTACAAATCAATGGTTCTTTTACTTACATGAGCCGAGTCGTAACTGAAAATTTCTGTTTCGGCTCCATCCTTGCTTAATATATCATTTTATGCGACAAAATATAACCTGGGTGGGTGTTTACAATGGTAATCTTTTTTATGAAATGGCGGGGTTCTTTATGTTACGTAGTCATGACGAAAGAGTCGACTATTTACGTAGGTTAGTGCAGCTCAAGAACTGATTGATTTTTCCATAACTGGGATGACCAAAATCGATTTAATAAAGTAATATAGTGAACTACCTTTCTGCATTTTCAAACTTTTGAAAAAATTGACGTAAATTTAAACTTTTAAACTCAACCCGACCTTTGAACTACCCTTCATTGTACCCCTCGCGAACCTACGTAAATAATAAATTTTTCCGTCATCATTACGTCACACGAAAGACTCCGCCATTTTGTCAAAATTTTTACCATTGTAAACACCCATCCAAAACACGTTTTGGTGCATTAAAGGAGTTATAATGCATGGATTAGATCGAAATAAGGATTATTAGCAACGACTCGGCTTATGTAAGTAAATGATTACTTGATTTTTAACCGTGCCATTCAAATTTTTGAGATATTAGCGTTATTCCTTTCTCTCCAGCCGAATAAACGGACAGTAAATTATACGCATATCTTTCAATTTTGAAAGGGACATTTTAACTATATCTGAACATTTTAGTATTTAAACCACTAGGCAACAGATGAGAGAGAGAGAGAGAGAGAGAGAGAGAGAGAGAGAGAGAGAGAGAGAGAGAGAGAGAGAGAGAGATGCGCGCGTGTGTTCAAATCAATGATTATACTTGATACCTGTCACTGAGATGTGGTTGAAAGAAAAAACACTTCTTTGTACATGTACATGTGACGATATCGTTTTAAAAAAGTGTGTGTGTATGGTGTGTGTGTGTGTGTGTGTGTGTGTGTGTGTGTGTTTATTTGTGTAGCTGGGAGGGAACCTAAATCAATGGTAATACTTGTCAGTTAGAATTGATTGAAAGTTTTTAATACTTTTAAAGTTTCGGATTCAAGGGATCAGGAAATATGACCTTGACCTCAACTTGACCAGTACATGGTGATGATTGCAATGTTATCTCTTAAATAAATCTCAGTCTAAATATCATATCTTAAAATTGTTTGAGAATCTGTCATATCCTTGTCAACATTTTAATATTTGTTTGATCAATGTCACAAATACAGAATGACAAAATCGAAGTACTATACAGCCCCGTCTAAAGTTAAATACTCAGCTAATAAAAAACGAGTTGAAGCTCCACTGCTGAGAGGCCACTATATGGACAGCTAGTGACTGATAACGGCTACAAGCTACAGGGATCTAGATATCAGCTGTCTATAGGCTGTCGAGATATAGTCTATTTAATTAAGGGCGCCACTAATTGTTTAGGTTAGCGTGAAACTTTCGACAGGTCTGTATTTAAAGCTGTTATCTTAACGCCTTTTAACGTCAATTTCTGTGCCGAAAATTAATACATTGTGTACTGTGCTATATATCACTATATTACGTATATAATGCCATGACTAACATACCAATCCATGTCTTGATCGCAATCACAAAAAAGTAAAAGCTTTGAAAACTGACAAATTAGTAAAAAAAAACTTCCACCAGGAAAGCTAGCTATATCCGTCACGTATTTAGCCAAGTTCGAGAATGCAACTGTTGTGAGCTAGCACCTAAATGTTGCTCGAGTTCGCGCTAGTAACAGTCATATGCATAATATACACTATCGGTCATGGTTATATCGGGGTAACCTAGTGTTATCTGGCTGACACTTGCACCGCAGTGCAAAATGCGCCCAAATCTGTAAGCCTCAGACTTATGAAAGTATCTAATAAATTATAAATTTGGATAAAAAAGCTGATATTGGAAATTGACCATTTTTTGGAGTTTAGTCACATTTTATGTTATGTTTTATATTAAAGATTTCATTGTCTATATAGATATATACAATTTAATCAAACCAGAAAAAGTGTAGTATGTAGTACAAGTCTATCTAAACTGTAACACCAAGCTAACGAATTATGCTATCGGTAATACAAGTCTGTCTAAGGTCTAACACCAAGATAACGAATTATGCTATCGGTAGTACAAGTCTATCTAAAGTGTAACACCAAGCTAACGAATTATGCTATTGGTAGCTTCAATTGTTATCTATCTCGGCTTAGAAGCTTTTCGTATCCACATCTCAACCACTCGGGAACCGAACCTCAAGCCCTTTTCCTTAGCTAAGTGATAAACTTTCGACAAATCTGTACTGTGAGCTTTATTGTCCACATATTCACCTATGGTTCTGATGCACCAAACATTTATCAGAACAACCGGGAAATTATGTCACAATGGATTAAATAATTATTTATGAAACAAAATACGAAGGAGCATCTTCAATAAAACCGAATATTGTGAGGTCATTTAAAATCGTGGTGTTCAATGTTCAAGGTTCCAAGAAACAATATCATTTTTTGGGGTTGAAAATTCGTAGTCTGTGATTTTTATTGATGGCAAATTTGTTATAAGTGCTATTTTGTTTGGATAAAAATTCGCGGGCCAAAGTACCCGTGAAATAAATGAAAATTTCAATAAAACCGAATACTGTGAAGTCATTTAAATGTACTTTCGTTGTGTTCAGTTTTCGAGGTTCAAAGAAATAATAGAATTTGATGGTGTTGACAATTCGTGGTCTGTGGCTTTCATGTATTATGTGATAAGTTTTCGGTGACATGTAAATTCGTGGGGCTAGGTGTCCACGAAAATAACAAAAATTAAGACACCAAGAATTCATGATTATACAGTAAGAAATGGTCAGCAAAGCACTAGGTATTATTTTCTATGCAGAATTTCTCACTTGGCAACATTTAAAATCATCACATTGAATTCTGATAATTTGATTTCTGTTTTATATTAAAATAGAAACATACCAATGCATGTTCAAATTGCAATCTCAAAGCAAAGTAAAAATTTTGAAAACCAGCAAATTAAGTTAAACACATGAACTTCCATCAGGGAAGTGAGGTCTGGTGCTCCGGAGGTGTAAGCACCATCTATCTAACTGGCTACACCTGTCACGTGTGAAATGTAATGTTAACAAATACGTTACGAAACATTTTAAAAAACAACACTTACCATTGTCAGCAAGTTTGCAGCTCACGACAGTAAACAGTACATACAGGAGAAATAGTCCCAGTAACTGTGACTGGGATTTTATCATTGCCACCATGTATCTGTAAAGTGAAATATGAAAAATGTTTATGGAATAAGATTGTCTTATTAACAACTATAACAATCAACACAGAGAATAGTTAAGGTACATATAACATTATTGCCAAAGTTGTCATCATTATTAGGACTTTTCAAGCATGATACCCATGACTTCATACTTAATAATAGTTTGTTACATAAAATGATATTTATTGTTATAATCTGTTGTTATGGTATGCTTAAAAACTCCTTCTAAGGACGAAACGGTTATGTTATTTAGTTATTCTATTAATTTCAATATTCCCTCACACACACACACACACACACACACACACACCGAGTATGATTATAAAATATTCTACAATATCGGACATACATAAATGATAGTTTATGTTCCTTATAAGGCTTTAACAATACTCCTTATATTTTTGTGACTTTATATTATAAGCATTGAAAACTTTAACAATAAACTATGGCAACCAATGACTCAAAAACGAATGCATGATTATCTATCCTTAAGAATAAAGACAACTAGTATAATTGAATTTGGATTTATTCAAAATAAACCATAATATTGTTTTTACAAACGATAAACTATTTAAATGTAAATTGTCTGATACAGAACTGTGTACATTTTGTTTTGAAACAAAGGAGTCTGTAATGCACCTGTTTTTCCAATGTATGCACGTTAGATCAGTTTGGTTTAAATTATTTACGCGCAGCGGTTTTACACAATTTGTGATAATTTTCACGTTGTTACACCCCGATAACAACGTAAAAAGTGCAATTCAATTCTTATAATTACAAACCCAAAATTTAACATTTTTTAAAGCTGACCTACATTTCTGAACTGATCAGCCGATTTTCAGAAAATCGACGTTACAAGGCTGAACTGCGTAGTGATACAATAAATGACATCTTTATGAAACGATAAAATATTCGATAAATAAGCTGAAATAGTTTTAAATTTATATCTTTTTATTCATGTTTTAGTTATTTTCAGTCAACATATAAATTATGTTACATTTAAATTCATCGACAAAAAAGGGATTATATTATGTCTCGCAATCATGAAAACAAACAACACTTTGTACAACGTCATACGTGACGGCCAAATGTTTGTAGGACAGGCGTGTTTACATTTTGATTTTACCAATAACATAAGAAAAACTGCATTGGTTGAATGAACAGTGTGTTAAATAAACCCTGAAACCAACTATTAACATGGAATTAATGTTTTCTTGGATGAATCAATGTTTTACCACCTATGGAATGGATGTGAGATGAGGGATTCTGTCACCGGTGGTAGCTGCATGAGCTGATCAGGGGCATTTTGAGAAGGTAAACAAGCGGTACGGGTGAACATTAGACTGGAATATATAGTATGTTATCAATTTTATTAAATTATTATTGGCAGGCCTACCACTGTCATTATCATCAAGATCTAGTTCAGAATCAACCATCTGACTTATCTGCATACTGGCTGTGACTGGCATTGCATTCTTCAAAATATTTATCCTGATCCCCGGCTATACATTGTCTGGGGGAAATAAAATGTCTTTGCTTTCAAAAGGATGCGTATGTGATGAATTTCAAACAAAACACCCCGCACTGAGGTTTGGCATCCGAGAATACCATGGTGCGTGTCATATTGCTTATACTTAATTAGTCTTAGTAGTCCATAGACACGTAAAATGCTCGGTGACGATAAAATGTCGATTTTGAAAAATATTTCATAAATGTGCAATCTTAAATGTAAATTATTAAAAATATCGGGGAAAATTAATTAGAACATGTTTGAATTAAATTTTCAAAATTTGAATTTATAAAAAAATCGAAGTATTTTAATGTTTCTATGTGAAACCGTTCCCCATCTCCCCGTTTGTTTACAATCTTAAAATGGCTGTTCAGAGATGGGTAATTCCCTAAACCGGCCCAAAGTAGTTCCGGTAGAAAACGTTGTTATTGGAAAATAACACCGTGTTTTTACAAGACGACAACCAATGAAAATGCTCTAAATTGTGTAACAACGTGAAGTTTGTAATTATTAGATGATATCAAACAAAAATGTGGAGTTGCAATTGAAAAGAAAAAAGAATTGTTTTTATTTGGAGTCATCGATCATGCTCAAAAAGATAGTATCAACCTGTGTTTTTTAGTTTTTAAATATTATATTTATTTGTGCAGATTTAGAAAAGTACTTCCCAACTACACAGGTGCATTGCGACTCTTGCAATATTACTATAAAATAGAAATATACTCTTTGTTTTTGTACACCCCTAAAAAGACTAATTATATTATAAAGAAATGGAATTTGTTGAAAAATATTATAGACGATGTAAATTAATTATTGATATGGTTATGTGTCATGTAATTATTGTTGTCTATGCACATTGTAATTATATATGGAAGGTTGAATAAAAATATGAATACCAAAAAAAATTTGGATTTGTGATTATTATGTCAGAAAACATAAAAAGAAACATACCGATCCATGACTAAACCACAATCCAAAAACCAAAGTAACAACTTTTAAAAAATACATAATTAAGGTAAACAAGCAAAATTCCACCAAGGTAGTGAGGCCGGTTGCTCCGGAAGGGTAAGTTCCTCATGTATAGCTAGATACACCCGCAAGGTGTAAAATAAAAACTAAGAAAAAGGGAGTTGGTACTATGGGAAAAAACACCATTATTGTCAAAATATTGAAATTAAATGCTTTTATACAGAATATAAAAACATGTGTTTTTTAAATTAAATAAAAGTTTTATTTTATAATAAATAAAAGCTATAAGTTAAGAATAAAATCACGCCTTATTCAATGCAATAACTGTAAATTTGTTTAATAAAAAATACGTAAAGTACTCGTAATAGATAATATTAAAATATTAAAAATAATTTAAAAAACCCACAAATTTTTGCTTGATATATGAAATAATATAACAATATGAAATGTACCTTTATTAAAAAACTCAAAGATGCAAAGATGCTTTGTAAAAACAAAATTTTGTTACATACATATATAAAAGTAAATCCATTAAAAGTTAGCCATTAGTAAAGATTAAAAATTGTAATATAGAATTACTTTGGAAAAAATGAACTTTTGCTTGATACATACGTAGAACAATTTTAAATTCGCATTTTGTTTTGATTAAAAATATATTACTTTAAAAAATTAATATTTGCAACTTTTACAAATAAAAGAATTTGAAATTTGCCTTGTTTTAGATTAATTATTTTCATAAAACAATTACTTCTGCAAAAAGAAACTTTTGCTACATGTCTAATTAAAAAATTTGAAATTTACCTTTTGTTTTTGACTAAATTAAACGATACACTTAGTGGTCCGAACACACAACACTGAAAAGGGTTCACCGAAGTCCGTTTTGTGTTTTATTTTATCCAAAAACAGGACATGTTTAATAAGTAACCACACCCAAATATATTAACATGTAGGAGGGTGTACCCTATCAGGCACCTTTCACCCGACAAATACCCGTCTACCTATGTAGAACCTATCAACCAAACCTTAATTAAACACTGGTATCCAATATTATCATTTGATTTATTGCCAATTCGAATTGGATTTACATCCCTGAGTGCGTAGGAGTTTTAGACAAGAAAAAAGGAGTTTAAAGTTTTTATTTGTGAAAATATCAAAAAGAACGTATTATGAGATAAGTGTTAAAATTGGACAGATTACGTAAAATCGCGGAGGGTTGGTTATACAGGGATACCCCGTGGTTTCAACAACACTTACGTAGCAATAGGCAAATATTTCACCAGATATGTTAGGATTTTTAAAACTAGAGCAGTCTCTTGAAAAACAAAACGCCCCCAACCTTTCCAGACGGACGGACACTAAATTTGATATGTGACATATTGCCTCGTGTGGGTTTAGATCATTTTGATCTTTATCAACAGATATGGAAGATATGGAGCGGGTTCGACATTGTGTCGGGGGGACAGGCAAACTAACATACAGACAGGGTGATTCCTATATATAACCCCTAATCTTCGTTTGCTGGGGGTGTGATAATTCCCTTGATATAATAATTATATATATTGACCCCATTTATAAGATATATGGGCATCTCGGTGGTAGAATAACTTAAAACGCGCCTATGGATGACGGTGCCTTTCATAGCATGGGGACGAATCCTAATTGGGAAGATCCTAGTTTGAGTAAAGTTGTCAGTTCGCTTGCCGAAGGTCGCCGGTTTTCTCCGGGCACTTCTGTTTCCTCGACCATCCTAGAAATTACGGCCTCAATATTAACATGTAACATAATCTTGACTTAGACGTAACATATTAATTACTCAACTCAACTCCGACAAACAAACACAAACCAAACTTGAGAGTGCATGTTCAAATTACAAAAAAAAAAAAAAAAAAAAAAAAAAAAAAAAAAAAAAAATTAAAAACTGAAAACTGACGAAATAAGATAAACATGTAAACTTCCATCACAGAATTTATGCCGATGCACCGGAAAGGTAAGCACCTCGTGTTTAACTAGATTCAAATATCAAGTTTCATAATTTAATGACATAAGATTCAATTTTTTTTTTATCATTTCTCTATTAAATAAGACGTTAAAAGTTTAAATAAGACTTATGTTTTTTTTAATCTATAGAGACCACTTGTTCTAAACTTGGCAGTGAAGTATTGGAAGCCGTCTTATCCGGTGCCCATTCGATGGCTGACGTTTTATAATTAAAGGTATCAATGAACGTGTCTAGTTGAAGATAGAAACACTATTTGTGCTAGTTTTGTTTTAGTGTTTTAGTCCGGGTTTGTTTTAGTGCGCGTTTATGAGACCTGCTAGTGTACTCGCGCCCAATGTTGCAGTTGAACATCGAAGACCATTCGGCCCATTATACTGGTACCGAACCTACCAAAAACCCCTTTTATGGGCATTCCTACAACATTGAGACATTAGGGTTTGTAGGCCCACAGATTGATGACTTACCAACTGCGACCTTTGAAGAACATGTCAAAAACACCATTTTACATGTTAAAACATTCCCCACAGAATGCCCTGAACGTCGGGCAAAGGTAAAAATGTCTGCTACATTGCCTACAGGTGGTGAGGTCTCGATAAAAGTGAAATATTCTTGACTGTTACGTAAAGCGCCATTCACCCAATAAATCAAACTCCCGCAATAGTTTAGGACCCCTCCGTTATATATCAGAACAACAACGATTTTTAATTTGTTTTCCAATTTTGTTCTTCTACGTCAACCAGTAAATCATATTTGATCCATTGGACAAATAAAATCCATTTGAGTCTCTGAGTAAATAAATAACATTTTACCCGTTGTTCTTCCCGAGCAATATTTCTGATGGTAAAATCACGAGATTTATATCTAGTGTCTTTTATCTGATAACATTAGTTTTTTTTTCAATTTGAAAAACAGCAAAGACTTAAAAAAATTAAATTTTTACGAATAAGAATGGATCTTTTGTTCTATGTTAGTCATTTTAATTTAAAAATTATCCTGGATATATCAAACGTCCCATAGTTCTATGTTTCTTGTATTCTCAAGTAGCTATCAAAACAGGAAGTGCTTACCCTTCCAGAGCAACAGATTTGCTTTGGTGGAAGTTCACGTGCTTGGCTGAATCTGCCAAGAATATATCACTTATTTCGAGACGTCACAGGGCAGAAAGTTTTACATTTCCAGCGGAATCAGGGCAATGTAGGATTTTTTTAACGTGACTGAGGACATCTTCCGAAGAACCCCATCACTTTTATTTCTAAATGCCGTTTGCTTGGCAAAAGAACGGTCACTACCTGATTTCAAGTCTTAGTTCGACCCGGCCGGGCTAAGAACACCGATCACTCTACAATCCAAGCTGTGATTTGAACATGGATTGGTATGTTTGTGGATGGCTTTTGGATATAGGCACGGGCACCAAACCGCTAGCAGAGCAAATAAAGCGTTCTAGGAGCCTCGACACGCTACACTGTGGAAGTATGTAGATCAGTTGGTAGAACGTCGGACTCCAGATCCAATAGTCATTCCATTAGAATTTTGACACAGTGTGACCTTAAGCAAGCTACTTGATTTCACAATGTTGCTGACAAATTTACCCTTGTAAGGATATTGGACCGCTATTACTACAACCTCTGTAATTGCTGTGTCGGCGAGCTAGCACCTAAAGTAGGCACAAGTGCGCGCTAAGACAAAGCAGAGATACGCATGATAAACACTGTCAGTTATGAACACATTGGGATGGCCTAGTGTGGTCTGGCTGACACTAGCACACACAGCGCTAAGATTAAAATGCGCCTATAGAAGCCAAAGGTTTATTAAAGGTGTCTAATATAGCGAAAAGTGAATGGCTAACGGTCTTCCAAAACCACTTACTTTGGACAGATTTTTGCCCTCCCATCAATGTTTAAAGCAGGAGACACCAGTTAATAAAAATTACAGAATTCAGCGTATAATAGAACTAATATTGGTAAATTCAATAATGTTGTTTAAATACTAAACAGGACAGGACAAATATTTAGTGCTGATAACTGGCTTTCAATTTAATCTAATTTTGATAAATTTTATGTAGACTTTAGTTTTAACTTTTGTCAACATCGAGATTATGTGTCGAGCTAACATTTCAATAAATGATTTCATTTTAACTTCTTATCCAAAACATTTATTTTAGTCAAACTTTATCCATTTATAAATGTCACAAAGCAGGTAGGTTTATATTCTCCAGAAACCCCATAAAATAAAAGCAACAAATGGTTATTATTAAACATTATGAGTAATGGATGGTTACTACGGTATGCATACTTTTTATAGTGCATATTTCATTAGCACCGACACAGACTCAAAATTATCATTCTAAATTTTGCTTATCAGCAGTTTTACATTTTAACTGATAATTCAAATGTGATTTTTAAAAAACATTTTTAATCCCTGAATATCTGCACCCCAAGGAGACCCGTAAATCACATTTTCTTCTCATAACTGCCATTTCTGTGTAATTATCAGATTGGATATATTTGACATCACATCTTTCCACGTCCCTTGATTGGAGGTGCTTACCCTTCCTGAACACCCTGTCTCACTTTCCTTGTGTAAGTTCAAGTGTTTAAACTAAGTTTGAAATGTTTTACATTGTTATGGGGTTGTGATTTGGACATGGATTTGATATAATAAAGTGTTTCTTAACTAGCCTTTTTGAAAGTGTAGTACCTTTGCTTTATAAATGATTGAATATCTGTTTTTCAATAGTTATGATACTTTACTAAATACAAACGCAATTAAATAAAACACTAACATAAATGTACATGTCCAATTTACAATCTAAAAAAATACTCATTAAATAAAACAAAAACACATAAAAGTAAAAACTTTGAAACTTGAAACTGACGAAAAAGTTAAACGCGTGAACACCCATTAGGGAAGTGAGACGGGTGTTTCGAAAAGTTATAACCACTTCCAGTCTAGGCAGAACAAATACACATTTTTAAATTCTTAAGTGCAATATATGAATGACCGATGATATAGATATCCATAATATCTTGTCAGTAATTGTAAAATTAGTGGTTATGGTTTCAAATGTATTTGCGCTTCATCACGTTTGACATACAGTGCCCTACTAGTGGTGTCAGTGGTATCTATATGAGGTTTATCATTGTTGGTCTTCATGTGATTTGTTTTTAACACCAAGACTTGTGTCGGTTCTTGTTTTATTTCTTTGTTTGTGATGTATATATGGTTTCTCTGATTGATGCTTAATTCATGTTAGTCATGTACTGATTACTGCATTCAATACATTGCCAATTTATTTATATTTTTCTCACTGCAGAACAAAATGCATATTAAATTAAAAATCATAAAAAACATTGCATGGATGCCAGCAGTATAAACATTTCAATCCACCCAATAATAATGTTAATAAACCATAAAGAAATATATCTATCTATAGCCAAATCACAAAATTCAGAACAAAGCAAAACAAATGCGGTCGGGTCGTCACATAATTGAATACATGTACTAGTATGTAGAGACAGTTAACTGTTAAATATCATACATTAAGATGCTTTGAAAAAAACTTGGTGTTACAATTTTTTTCTGTCGATAAAGCTTTACAACGTGTTCGCTTGTTATACTTTTTTCAAACGTTTTGCGTAGCTTGTTGGATAGTGATTATGGACATGGATTGGTGTACGTATCATCGGATTTTGATTTCATCTCGGGATTTAAAGTAACTTATTTCATTACTAATACGTGTAAAAAGATTGTTTGAGCGATTGTTATCTTTGTGATTATTCCACATCACCCGACCTTACTTCTGCGGAAAATATAATGATATACAATTCTCCGGCGGAAGTTCACGTATCTAAACTAATTTGCCAGTTATCAAGATTTTTATTTTATTTTGGTATTGTGATTGGGACATGGATTGGATACATTGCTTATGGATTGTGGTTCGGACATGGATTGGTATGCTTTCTTTTACTTTGCTTTGGGAATGTGAATCGGACATCGCTTTGTATGTTTGGTTTTAATTTGCTTTTGGATTGTGATTTGGACATGGATTGGTATGTTTGGTTTTAATTTGCTTTTGGATTGTGATTTGGACATGGATTGGTATGTTTGGTTTTAATTTGCTTTTGGATTGTGATTTGGACATGGATTGGTATGTTTGGTTTTAATTTGCTTTTGGATTGTGATTTGGACATGGATTGGTATGTTTGGTTTTAATTTGCTTTTGGATTGTGATTTGGACATGGATTGGTATGTTTGGTTTTAATTTGCTTTTGGATTGTGATTTGGACATGGATTGGTATGTTTGGTTTTAATTTGCTTTTGGATTGTGATTTGGACATGGATTGGTATGTTTGGTTGTAATTTGCTTTTGGATTGTGATTTGGACATGGATTGGTATGTTTGGTTTTAATTTGCTTTTGGATTGTGATTTGGACATGGGATGGTATGCAATGAACCTGCAAAAAATAAAAAAATTACGATGTCGGCATAAACAGCGGAATAAAAAATAATTCAACACAATACAAATATATAGTAAATTACATGTCATAAAGTGTTAATTTTACAGTACCAGACGACCGGAATAGAATTTCTCATCAGTAGTGCCTGGACCAAAACGGTGAAAACAACCAATTTAGACAAGAAAAGAACACATGTTTGACAACTGATTATAAAACCTTGAGCAGCAATTTGGGTTAATATTTAGATATTTAGAAGCGTGGTTATGGTGCTATTGGAGGTCCCCAACCACCCCAATAAATTTGTACCATGCGGACGAACAAAGGCTAACATTAAGTTAAGGGAAATTATTTTGTTTCTACACAAATGTTTCTATTTTGCGTTATAAGAAAAATTTAAAATATTTAATACAATAAATCAAAAAGAATAAACAATATATGGATTAAACCCAGACTACCTATTGACCTTCTGGGTGGACAAGGATTATCGTCTTGGACAGATTTATTACAAATTGTAACAGCCGTATAATTAGGTATGCTATATTAAAATTTACCTCTTGTCCATTAATCGAGGCAGAGCCACATTGTCGCTTTAATAAAATGTTCTCACTACGAGAACTTTATACAACGAGGCAAGCTGCTTACAAATAAATTGTTGACGCAAATATTTGGCAAGTCCAGGTTGATCAACCCCCCCCCCCCCCCCGAAAAAGATTTTTGGCTGCCATCGCAATATTGTTGAAAATAATGATATCTCAATATCCCCAAAAATTCTCTCGATATATTTAACGTCGAATATAGTCTAATAGTTCATTGTTCATTTCATATTCATTTTGATTACACGTGTAACTATACAGAGGGTGCTTACCCTACCCTCGCTTCCTTGGAGGAGTTCATTTGTTTCACTTTATTGCCAGTTTTTAAACTTTTTAAATGTTATTGAATTGTGGTTTGGAAATTTATAACTGATATTTATTTTACCAATTAGAATTCTCATATAAATAGAAAACGCGTAAAAGTAATGATAGTAGCATAGACTGCAAAGTACCAACATATGGTCAATAGAATTATGGCAGAATTGTTGCATATAACAAATCACAATGGAGTGGAGTAATGACGTTTTACGTACCAGTCAAAATACTGCATCAATATAGAGGCGGTCAGTTCACTGATGGTGGAGGAAACCGGAATGCCGATAGAAAATAATTTCCTTGGACAATCGAGCTGATAAACTTTTTCACACGATGATCTGTCCCTGTTTGATTAGAACCCAAGCAATGAGAAACACTGTGATCCGATATATATATATATACATTTTGTCAAAACGCGCTTGATACCACTTGACCACCGGGGTGGGTCCGTAGCTAATTGACATAAGTAAGCTTCAACCTCCTACATAAAATAGAGCTTCTCTCCATTCAATTTAAAAGAACCTATACAACATTCCAATTTAGAAGAATTTTTCTATTCCGTTGTACATCTCCAATCAAGCTACAGTACAGATCTATAGAAAATTTAACACTTACCTAGCGAAAATGAGTCAAGTAAGTAAGGACCTAGAAATGGATAACTAGTGAACAATGAACGTTGTCATGTTATAGATGCTTAATTGGGACGTAAAACACCATTACTCAACACAGACGTAAAACACCATTACTCAACACAGACGTAAAACACCATTACTCAACACAGACGTAAAACACCATTACTCAACACAGACGTAAAGCACCATTACTCAACACAGACGTAAAACACCATTACTCAACACAGACGTAAAACACCATTACTCAACACAGACGTAAAACACCATTACTCAACACAGACGTAAAACACCATTACTCAACACAGACGTAAAACACCATTACTCAACACAGACGTAAAACACTATTACTCAACACAGACGTAAAACACCATTACTCAACACAGACGTAAAACACCATTACTCAACACAGACGTAAAACACCATTACTCAACACAACTCATATTTGATGCAGACAACGAGGGACAGAGATAATTATGAGTTTTCTTCGAGTCGACACTAATTCGTTGGCTTAGTATTATACTTTCAGTAGGTCTGTATTGTATTTTGTTTGATTTTCTGAAACTTTTTATTTAATGCTTGCATGACTGGACGGCTGTTCTGAAATAAATTCCTCATCATTAGTGCTGTGACTAAATTCTGGAAACATCTTCTTACACACCATACAAATATCAAACAACATTTAACTAAGGTCTTTTCAAGGTCGAATGATATCAAACATGAGTTATATATAAATATTTTAATATAATATATCAAAAAGAATAAATGATATATGAAATAAACCCCGACTACCTTAGACTTCATAACGTTGATCTTCTGGGTGGATCGGGATTTAGCTTCGTTTGATTTATTTATTGTTCAACTAAATCTTTATTTGTAATAAATCTCTCTATTTACTTAAATACAAGTACCTCCAACATCAAACGGACATTAATTTTTATTTTCAAAAATAAATCACCAGAATTTGTTATTTATTTGATATATAACTTTTGATAAACATACTTTGTATCACTGTATATACATTCGTGGCTAGTATATGCATATTTTTGTCTTAGTCCTTAACACTGTAAGAAAACCAAGTTCAGCACATTGGCCAAAAGGTCATATTAAGACGTTAAACTCCGTCAAGCAAACAATATTGACACCACCAAGATACCTTTATTTTAAAGAGAACTTGCATAAAAAACATTTAACATCCCTATTACTTTGCGAATAAAATAATTAAGAAAACGTTCTAAGAAAGTTAATGAACCAGTGCCATAGGTTATTATGTTTACTAAATGGCATCACTTATGGTTTAGACCCCAGAACCGCAGTTTATAATGTAAACAAAAAACCCAAACATTTTTGGATTGATGGACCAGATCCACAGCTAACAATGTAAACCAAATTGCTTACCGTTTCCAGTTTGATTGATTAGAACCACAGTCAACAAATAGCTTACCATCCTCGGTTTGATGAACCATAAACATCGCTTATAATGTTAACCAAATCGGCTTACCATTTTTAATGGATTAATGGACAAGAGTAATAACTTATAATGTTAACCGAATAACTACCAACTTAAACTGCTGTATACTAATTTCTCATTATTTTATGCTGGTCTAAGACCAGTAACGTTTGAATAGATAGTATCAATATATGTCAATATTGTATCTGTTATTTTATTTTGTTCGTTTTGGTGTGGTGTAATCTTGTTTTTGTGCTGATTGTCAAAAATGTTAGTCAACAACAAAGCATTTATACGTCTTCTGTCTATTCTTTGAGGGCCTCCGTGTCCATATGATCTTAAGCGCTTTTGACCGTCTTGATTGAAAAAAAAGTTTGAAAGTTCACTTGCAGAGTTTTTCGGACACTGCGGTTTCTTTATCACCCCTGAACTGTCTCGGTATCAATAACTTGACTAGGGACGTAAAATCTCTGCCGTTTGACATTATACCCGTCTGATGCTGGTAAAGTTCTACTTAAGCAATATTTACCTATGTACAGGGCAATGTCAAGATTTATGGACTGGTCGAGTGCCAAGATATGAACCGAAATCTGATACGGGCCGAGTCAACATATCTTGATAGAGCCCTTTACATAAGTATCTATAGCTTTTATTTCATTGAACAAACACAAATTTGCATTAACAAATAGTGGTCATGATGCAAAGGGACGTTTCGTTAAAGGGACACAACTCTTTGTGTATTGCCGGCTGGTCCAAGGAGTTAACAAACAGGTATAATATACTAGAACTTGTGTATAAGGCAAAACACGGTATGAATGATGAATGGGTTATTCTTTTATAACGAGTTTAGTGCTTAGTGTATGTGTCCGAAATTTTCTCTTTTTTCTTTATTTATATGAATAATAAAATTAGGTATATTTATGAATGAAAACGGATAAAACAGCACAAACTTTAACAATAAAATAAAACGTATTTTATACCTGCTTTACCGAGAGCGGTCCCCTCATCTTCTTTTCATAAATTAATAATTACATATAGTTGCCGTCCTGTAGTTACATGTGCCTTTCATTCTCAAGTTTGACAGGAAACATGGCGGTTGTGCCAAGCTATACAGGACCTAGCTATATACGACCTCACTGCCCTGGTGGAAGTTCGCGTGTTTAATTAATTTGCCAGTTTTAGTTTTTACTTTGCTTTGGGATTGTGATTTGGGCATAGATTGATATGTTTGTTTTTGATAAAGTATACAAACCCTTCGTGTACATTAAACATTAATACACGCCATCTGGATTCAATTCGGGTATGTTTTTATCTTTATTTTTAGACTAGATAATAAATAAAACCCAAATCTTTCAACATTTGTTATAAGAATGTCAAATCTAGTTACTGTGTAATCGTTTAATTTCGCGGTGTCCAAATTTTCGTTGTTTTCGCCGATACCCAGACCCACAAATTGACATGACAACGAAATAGTATATATAAAACTAATTTTCCGTAAACAGAAACAAAACAAACAACGAATTAACAACCCCACAAAATGATATTTTTCTCAGAACCACGAAATTATGAAACCGCGGAAATAAATGATACCACAGTTAGTATTTAACAGTCTTTAAGAAATAATCAACATTTACCCGTGGTATATCGTCGAATAATACACGGGCCAGGGTTCACATGCGGAAGAATATATCACGAGGTGAATTTGCCACCGAGTGATATATTCGACGCATGTTAACGACGGCCCGTGTATTATTCGACGATATACCAGGGGTAAATGTTGATCATTTCAATATTCTAACATGACTTAAATAAAACAAATTCAAATAAACATTGCGAACTCTTTTTTCGGAAGCACATTTTGCTATTTATTTGCAAAAAGGTCCATTGAAACAATGCGGGTGTTGAGATTAAATGATTTTATGAATGAAAATTACGCCACAACCATTGTTCGCGGAACATAACATGACGTCATAAGATATGCAAGGGAGTACGTCATGAAAACGAGACAGTGATGGGTATATCCTTTGTTTTACCACGGCTGGCTCTCTTCATGTTTCATATGAAGGAAAACAGGGGTCATGTTAGAATTGTAGATAACCTCGGTGTCCTTTATTGATTACGAAATCGAACTATAATTTAAGTATGTTCCAAATTGTTTCGTGTTCAGTGAAGATGCACCAATAGATGCCAAATGTCAAAATATCAAAAGATAAGCTCGGTGCATTAATGCGGACAATTCTATTGCCTGACATGACAATAAAGATCGGAATTTAATAGTCTAGGTATATCGATTACATAATAGATAAAATAAAAGTCGAACATGTTCAATACAGATCTGTCGAAAGTTTAACACTGAATGAACCGAATTACAGTAGATAGTGTCTGAATAACTGCCGAAAGATAGATAACAGCTCCTGAAAATCTGTCGCGATATAGCCTGGATGATCTGCCTATTTGGTTCTAATTACAATTGTTAGCTTAGTGTTTAACTTTGGACAGGCCTGTACTGCACATACTGACTTAAAGATAAACCGTGTCGTAACCTGGCTGATAGAAATATGCTGACCACGGGGTTTTGTTCCACCCATATCTTTCTTTATGTACGTAAAGATTGCGCAATAATTTTGTGATAAAAGTCTTTTCTTTGTTACACGTGTTACAGTTTAGATTAAAATCTCGGTCTTAACAAGTCATGAAATGGGTTGCCATTTCCAGTGTCCCAAAAACGAAACAGTATCCATTACAGACACTAGTATCGACCTGCGCATTATTTGACACATCTTAAAAAAGTAGTCACTCGAATTTACAGCTAATAGGATTCGCCGTTGTATCGGGTGATGCCCCTAAGTTTTTGTGGAACAATTATTTCCATTTGATGCGGAATCATATCAGATTACGCTCTCCCGTATAAATGGCGTTTTTTCTGGGAATTCGCGACGTTCAAATATTTCCCTAAAAGTCCCGCACAAACGTTAAGTCGTATTGATCATGTGGAACAGCGGCAATCTCAATTATTATTGGAGAGTTCTCATGAGAATTAAATATCACCGTCCACATGGGCCAGATTGACGGACAGACGTACATTTATGTGACGCAGAGTCCACATGGGCCAGATTGACGGACAGACGTACATTTATGTGACGCATCGTCCACATAGGCCAGATTGACGGACAGACGTACATTTATGTGACGCATCGTCCACATGGGCCAGATTGACGGATAGACGTACATTTATGTGACGCACCGTCCACATGGGCCAGATTGACGGAGAGACGTACATTTATGTGACGCACCGTCCACATGGGCCAGATTGACGGACAGACGTACATTTATGTGACGCACCGTCTACATGGGCCAGATTGACGGACAGACGTACATTTATGCGTTGCACCGTCCACATGGGCCAGATTGACGGACAGAAGTACATTTATGTGACGCATCGTCCACATGGGCCAGATTGACGGACAGACGTACATTTATGTGACGCATCGTCCACATGGGCCAGATTGACGGACAGACGTACATTTGTGACGCACCGTCCACATGGGCCAGATTGACGGACAGACGTACATTTATGTGACGCACCGTCTCATGTTGGTATGAATTGGTGTCAAGTTTTATCAACATGGAAGATACTGAGCAGACACGATATTGGGATGGAGGACCGGGCGGACAGACGGACAGGAGTCCTGCGTATCCTTAAACTTCGTGTGTGTGCGGGTGGGGAGTTTATAGAAATGTAGATGCCAATAGCCAATATAATCACTGAAACTGAAAGAAAGGAATAGGCGATGAAGATTTTCATTTGTTTATTTTAAACACAATTGATTACAAATCTAATTTTTATTTTCTTTACAATTTAGTTTTTCAGCTTTCACTGCATTATATTTCAAAATTAGCCTACAATCGGAGCTGAAATACAAAACAAATAAATAATTAGTCCAAATCATAAAAAACACAAAACTGGAGAAGTGTTTTGAGACATAAATACCCCCGTCCTCAAAAGGACCTAGTTTATTTTAGGCTGCTATATATAGCGCAAATCTAAATCCAATATTTACAGGTTTATCTTGTTAACTTAATTTTGATGTTGACAAGCAGTTCTGTGCTTGCTGTGATAGAATAACACAAATCCACTATGATGTCATAACAACGATTTTTTGTAATCACAACATCAGAGGTTGGTTGGTTGAATGGGATTTTTTCAAGAATATATCACTTATAACAAGACGTCACCAGCTATAGGTGAAGTGTCAGAAATTCTGACCGGCAATGTGAAGACAGTGTTCTTTAACGTGGCCCGCCTGTCGTGACACGGGGGTCTCATCCGAAGAACCCCGTGATTTACGTCTCTAAATACACAGTACTTGGCGAAAAAAACCACCACTACCTATTTTTAAGTCTTGGTCAGACCCGACCGGGGTTTAAATCGTCTAATTGATTTTAATTTGTTCCAAGTTTAAACAAAATCCATTCATATAGATCGGATAAGATTTTGTAACGAATGACCGGACAGACAGACAGTACGATTCCAATATACACCCCGTAAACGTTATTGTACTGGGTATTAGAAATTAAAATGGTGTACTAGCAAAAACTGATAGACTTACTGCATATTCTGCAAGTTTTAGCACAATTATCTTCTGCAAATATCTTGTAGTTGTCATTTGTACACAGATCGGCACCATATAATTCACAGTGATCTTTGGCATCAATACACGGAGTTGGTGGGGTAGAAGGACCTAGAAATAAAACAGGTCAGTGATTGATATCTTTACTTCAAAATATATTTCATTCACAAAGAAAGGTAAGCACGCAAATAATGTTACAATAACAAACATATACACCAACAACCATAAATTATTATACATGTTTAAAACTGGTCATATAAAGAGAAAATTTTCACTTGAAAACAACATTCTGCTAAAGATGAGTATTTTAAGGTTAAATGGTGTTTTCTTGAAATTTTGTTTTGCCACATTCATAAGTAATACCCCCAAAAAATTTCAATAAAAACATATTGGTTGCCTACATTTTAATCTTTAACTCTCAATAATGCAAAATCATCAACATTTCAATTCAATGAACGGAATTTGACATGGTGATTACAATATAAACATAGGACAAAATGAATGTGTAGAGTTATTAACTATGTATAGTGTAAAATGGATTCGAGAACATGATCAAGGTCTTTGTAATAAACTCGTCTCTACAGTCTTTGTTTTAAATGCAGTAAGTATAACGATCATTTGAGTTTAAAATCTTTCTATTGAATACAAATAAATAAATAAAAAGAAATAATAAAAACATAAAAATAAATAAATAAATAAAAATGAAAATGTTCCATTTCTATCCTTAACTAATCTGTTTTTTTTTTAATTTAAGCTCACCGACACTGGTATGCTTAAACTGTATGCCATATGAACATGAGAGAGAGAGAGAGAGAGAGAGAGAGAGAGAGAGAGAGAGAGAGTATTTGATCGGAACATACCCACACAGAATCCGCAGTAAAGTTTGCAGTTTTTCATAGCCCAATCTCTATATACGTCAAATGTACATATTTCATTTCTTTTATAACTTCGACACTTTTCATATGTTAAAGCGTCAACACAATCCGCTGAAAAAGAACCATAAAAATAACAAGGACAATTTCTTAATCTGGATAATATTTCGATTTGCAAGATTTGAAGCTTAAATGCTTCTATATTACAAGAACCAAAGTAACAAAGGGGCCTAATAATTTATAGTAAAACATACATGTACTTTGACAATGCCCTTTTTCATCAATTGTACAGAGAGAAAAGAAATCCTGTACTGCCTTTCGTGTGACAAGAATTTTTCTGACCAAGCGTGTTGAAAAAAATAATTACAGAATCGGCACCTCTCGCCTTGGAAAATTTTGCCAACATTATTGTTCAGAAAAAATGCCAACCCCCTACCTCCCGCTCAGAGATAGGCATACTATTGGTTTATCTCACTAATAATATCATCAGAAAGCATGAGGTAGACTAAATCTTTTTTGAACAGTAAGAAAATATAACAATTCGACAGGAAAAACAACCGAACATGACAAGACACAAAAATATAAATCAAACGTTACCAATCAACAGGCAGTCTGACACTTGTTAAGCAATGTGGGATAAAGAGCGACAACTCCTGGCAGTTAGTTGACATCAGTTGACCAGATTTTAATTATTTATCGTTTAATATTAAAAAGGAATATTATTGTATACTTATAAAGGTAATTATCATTCGAAAAAAAAAACAAGCCCACTTTCTGAAAAGTTTGAGCACGTGTTAGTTACAAACATTAAAAAAACGTACTTGGCAGAACAAACTTAAAACTAGCATTATGTTTTGAAGAACAACAAATTACCCTACTGGATTTTTGCGCGAGACCCTGGTTGGCACATTGACTCAAAGCACCTCTAGTCGCATAGATTACAATAGATCTTGGATGTATTCTAATGTGAGTTAGCTGGTGTGTTAGCTTACCGATAGTCAGTAGTTTTCTCCGAGTAAACCTGTTTCCTCCACCAACCAAGAACTGATCACCTCATAAAATCTTGACCTGGGATACAAAATCCAACTACTTCCGTCATCAGACGCTAAATCGTCTTAGTTACAATGGGGTTTGCCACTATACCACGTAATAAATACCTCTTAACGTTTGTGCGGAAAGTTTTTGAAAACGTTAATGTCACAAATTCTCGTAATAACGTCATTTTACGGGAAACGTCATCTTTCGCGATTCCATATCCATTGGAAATAAGTGTTCTTCACAAACATTAGAGGGTATCACGTGGTACAGCGGCGAGCCCCACTGCGACATAATGGGATTCGCCAATGTACCATGTGACACCCAAATCGTTCCTCACAAACGTCAAGTTGTATTGGTCACGCAATCCGTTGGTGAACTCCGTTACTTGACTTATATTCTGAATGTTACCTACCATCTCCTAACACCACAGGGAGAAACACGACCTGCAGCAAACAAACCAGTCTCAATAAAGCATGCATATTGAATATTAGGGATCTCCAAACTAAATAAATAAATAAATGATAAAAAATATAAATAAATGTGTATGACTATATCGAACACATTACTTTGTACATGCTGAATGAATCGTAGGTGCGCGCCTGCAATCGCGAATTAGCAATTTTAAGTTCTTTCTTTCTTTCTTATTTCGAAATGAGGCGGCATTAAGATGACCTTGCAATAATTAAATAAAAAAAAAATTCTGAGTATGAATTTATACTTCTTCTTTTACATTAAAGTGTATTCACAAAATTATAGTTTAAAAATCGAAAAGGTTGATTTAGGATAAACACCCATAAACTCGAAATATTTTTTACGAATACTTTTGAACTATGCTCTATATATTCTGATTGATACTTTGTTCTCATGCAATTTTAAAGCTTCGATGAGTTTAAAGCGCTGCACTTAAAAAATGACATCACATAATCACCTAAATGAGATAAAAAGCCATATTGTACCTGGATTTTTTTTATATTTTTTCTAATTCAGCAATCAACAATTAAATTATGAACAAATAAAATTCAATTGATTTTAATATCTCAATGTGCTTAGCCTTCCGGAGCACCCAGCTTCATTTCAACGTAAATGCCAACTCTCTTAAGAAATCGAAAAAAATGAATAAATAAATTGAAACGAAAATAAATGTAATCGTGAATTATTTGCCCAACCTTTTTATAACATACATGTATTTAAAAATTATTTGACCTTTTGGTGTAACAGAAGAACAGGTTACAAAAACATTCTTGCACCGTCTTAATTATATACCCATTTGTGTTTGTCAAATTAGTGTATGTAATACACAAATTGAAAAGAACTAACATTATTTATTAATTTATTAATTGAAAATCCGGTTTGTAGCGTTTAAGCGTCACTATACAACATATTGCTAGCCTTCATCGGAATTCACTTGTTAGGGGATTCAAAAATAGGATAAATTAATTACACGTGTTTATTCATGAATTGTTTGTCAAAATCTATTTAAAGTTATTTATACATATATCTCTAACTTCAATTAGTCACAAACTTCTTCCTATTACTGTGTACTTTTTGACAAAAGTATGAAGTAATTTTACTGTTCAAAGGTAGACTTGAACCGTGTACCTGGTTGAAATATCTGACTTCGGTCGATTTGTCCATTTCGGTGTCCCAGGTTAACCCAAATGTCACTGGATTTCGCGATGCCTCGTCGAACGGTAGAAGTCTGTCTAAATTGACCTTTCGTGGTATTCGTTTTATCTGGCATCTACCGACAGATTTTACGTTTTATCACATATATGTATTTCTTTTTTTTCGAGCAAACATTCCGATCTTCAGTAAATTTAAGTCTTAGACGCCCCGCCCTTAGATACGCATGAAAAAATTATAAAGAAACCCCAAAACGTGTCTGAACACTACAATAAAGTAAATTATAGACAACAAGTTAGATAGAACTCTACCATGGCTTGTAGGTGACATTTTCTAGTATCGTGCGGATGAAGAGAAAAAACACTATTGGCAAGGACAAAATGCAAAGTGACATAAAAAAGTGCCAAAAGACGATATGATTGATGAATTTCACGTCTGAGTTTTCGCGTTATATTGTATTTTCGTCCTCCTTTATACAACGTCTTTTACCCCCCCCCCCCCCCAAAAAAAAAAAAAAAAAAAAAAAAAAAAAAAAACCGAAACACGAAAAGACAAACCGACCCAAAATAAACCTCTATAGAAGCTAGTTGGGTGATGTGGAGTTATGATGTTTTACGACCAAGTCAAAATTCCTTCACCTCATCGAAGTCGGACTATAATAAACTGGTTAATTAACTGGCAATTCCCAAAGAAAACACCAAATTCAGCAACCTAATTGACATTTTTAAAAAATCATGTAGAATCTAGGATCTATCCGATTAAGATTATTCGAACATGTTATCTTGGAAGCACCTGAAAGTTATCGCTTTAGACTATATAAAACCTATTGAAAGGACAAATGAAGGTCATTTCTTTGAAAACTTATTTTAACAAAAACCAATAAAAAAACCCAACTCAATCATTAAAGGGATACATCTGTGGCAAAACTAGCGCCATTATAAACGCAGATAACTCGTGGGTTAATTGATTAATTGCTACCAACCTTTCAGTGTCGGTCTAATGTAAAAAAGCCAACCTATCCCTTCTCCTCGCTCGTTGTCAAGTCAATTAAGACGTTGTCTTTGTGTCCGCAGATAAAAAGAACCGACTTCTTAAAACAAATGTCGTAGTAAGAACACAGATAAGAACGTTACTTTTGGATACCTTATCGCCCTAAGTACCAAACATTTTGTACCAAAGTGCATTGATAACAAACCCTAACAAGCTAATTCAGTGAATTAAACCCCCCACAATTGCGTAATTTTTATGATTTGCACTTATGTTCAAAGGACCATAACTTCCAGGAAAATGAGCAAACCAACTCAAGTTAATGATGAGTGTATTTCCTATTAATGTGATGTTTTTCAAATCGTTACGTAAAATAGTGCTTCATGGTATTAACAAATTATTTCGGACAAAAAGTGCTTGGATTGACGGAAGTCGTAAGGCAATGAATAAAAACAGTTTTAATAGTTTCATATTTGTGTCTCTTTTTTACTTTAGAGTTTTGTTTTATCATATGATTTTAAGTATTTTAAATCAATTTGAAGTTGAAAACATGAACTTAGCGAACGCAAATACAACACAAAATCACGGAACGTGGCTGGTTCTGACATGCAGTTAGAAGTCACACCTCTTCCGTTGTCGGTTGCTTCCGACATGTAATAGTCACTTCCTCATGGTTCATTGATAGACTGGTATATATTGAATATTGAATGGTACGAATGTCTTATCATAAATCGGTATTATTCAATTCTACGTCAGAAAATGTTATATTTCCAACAGCTATCTGCTGCCATTATTAAACCGTTACCTGTTCGTGGGATCACGACATGTTTTGTCGTTACGTTTTCTCATGCATGTTTTACTTAAACAGCTATTGTAAGATTTATCAGAATAAATGCCCCACACGATATTCGAAATCATGTCCGACTTTGTAAACAGTTACAACGTGACCAGGGTTACAAAGAACACAACGTTCCTACTTTTAATCTTTCGAATAAATTTGAAGTCGACAAGTTGAAGTTTAGAAGAAGTTCAAGTTATTAAGATCCTATTTATTTGAAAAAAGTACATGTATATAAAGATTTAAAGGCGTAAACATACCTAGACCACCAGAAGCGTTCTACTTCGAAAGGTTAGGGAGATGAGGGGTATAGAGACAAAGTGACATAACAACAACACTTAAACTTCCTTGATTGGGGGGGGGGGGGGGGGGGGTGGCTCTTGGTATAGGAACAAAATGAGATGAAAACATGGTATACGGAACATATTAACTGAAACTCAAACTTACGAAGAACATTGGTCATACGGATAGTGACATGAAAATAAAATGGAAACAATAACAAGACTAGTGACAGCTTATCACTTACGAAGTTCATTGAGTCACTGAATATATACGGACCAAATGACATGACAGCATGAAAATGGCATAAAAACCATAAGAAGACCACTGAAATTCCTATATTAGAAAAACATTGGGTATACGGGCATCTATTGATGTAGTTTAAACTTTCTTAGTAGTATCCTGATCATCTCTAAACGTAAGACGTAAATTGGCATAAAAACATCAAACTATTTAAAACAACATAACTGTCCAGTAAACGGATAACTGATATAACTCGACCTCATTAATTGGAATCAAAAACAAACATACCATTCCGAGATCGAATCACAATCCAAAAAGCAAAGTAAATGCCTTGAAAATTGGCCAATTTAGGTAAACACGCGAACTTCCACCAGGGAAGTGAGGCCTGATACTCCCGAAGGGTAAGTACCGCACGTGTAGCTAGCTACAACCACCACTTGTGACGAGTATTTACCGAGCGGGCAATACACAATAACTTTGGACCCAGGTGCAATACACAGATAATTTTTCCATTAAGGGAACCATTGCCATGACTGAGGTACAATTGCTTGGACAGATTCAATTTGGTTCAATGAAATAAAAGCTTTAGATTTGTACAGGGCAATATCAAGATTTATGGACTGACCGAGGGTCAGGAAATGATATGGACCAGCATTTTGATATGACCAGAGACACAAGTGAGGGTCATACCAAAACGACAGTCCATATTCTTGCCCTCAGTCAGTCCGTAAATCTTGATAGTACCCTATACATAAGAAACCATTCCTATAAAATTGTGTCTTTATTTAGTCAAAGACCAATAATATAGACTTGGAAGGTACTGGTAATCTTAGATGTTTACTAACCACGATACTTTTTATCTTATCATACAGTTAAGTTGGTGACCTCCACTTGCCCACACAAAATATAAGTCAGAATTCATTCTGGACACAATCACAACTTTAAGACAACAATGATGACATATTACTGTATTTTAATGAGTTTTATCCTGGTAGGGACCCAGGGACAGGTCATGTTTACACCGCCCGTACCAGGGGCAACGCCAACATCTCAATCCGGTCAAAGTACGTTTTTCATTTTGTATTGTATAATGGGTGTCTTTTTTACAATAGTGTAACGTTACACTTTTGAATATCGCAAGAACAACGAGGGGAAATTTAGAAAATTGAAAAGACTCAAATCTAATTTACTTTATCTTTTTGGATCTTAATTTACGTCATAACATACTTTTAAATTAAATCAAATGGATACTTTCCATCACGTACCTACAGATAGGAATGGCCATGGTCTGAAATATGGGTTAAAGAACGCCATTTTAAATCAAACGTCTTGTATTGAGTAATAGAACCAAGTATTGTTTTATTATCTGAAGCGGTCACACTATAAACGTTGACTTAAGTCAATATGTAATTTTACAAGTCAAAACTCCAGTTTCACAATCATTCCCTAACTAAGATTATCCTTAACTTTAATGTGACAACTTTTGGCGATATTTTATGGTACTACAATTAAAAAAGTAACAAAAATAGAATACAGATATAATAAGCGTAATGGTTTTTTAAAAATGTCACGTTAAATTTATGAATGTGATAAAAACTAGCACAATTACAAGTATTCAAATTTGCTAGATTTAAGATCATGAAATGTTTGTAAAACTGGTGCCTTACTATTTTGACTTCCACTCTTGGGTAGTAACCATGGCGACTAAGAACACCAAAGACCTAGAACAAGAACGAAAACACAAGTATTAGCACTATTGAGAACACTGAAGATAAAATTAGCGGCTTTTCATTTTCAAATCCCTCAAAATAGTTTATGGCTGTCATCAAAATATTGTTGATAAGTATGATGTCTCTGTATCCAAAATTATCCTGGATATATTATACGACCCATATAGTTCAATGTTCCCGTCATTCTCAATTTTGATTTCACACATGGCGGGTGTAGCTAGCTAAACAGAAAGTGCCAACTCTTCCTGAGTACCAAGTCTCACTTCCCTGGTGGAAGTTAAACGTAATTTGCTAGTTTTCAAATTTTTTATTTTGCTTTTGGGATTTTGATTTAAACATTGTAACATAAAACATGCAAACCAACAGCACAACAAGGCAGTAATAACCATGTTACAATATGTCTCATGTGTCTTATATATCACTGCGTCTTGCTTCACTGCATAACATACTTCTGTTTTTGGGGTTTTTTTAATGGGAATGGTCCTCGATTGCCGAGTGGTCTAAGGGTACAGATGACTCTCACTGCCTGGGTTAAAATTTCACTCGGCCAGATCCAAGTATGTGAAAGTTTGTCCATTCGCTTGTGAAAGTCGTTGGTTTCTACGGATACCCCTAATCTCCTCCCCATACCAGAACTTAACGATTAGATACAAATGTATAAGAAAGGAATCTTGACTGAGTCGTCGTAAACCACCATTAATTCACTTCACTTCTGTCTGTTTTTCACCTAAGTAACAACATGTTTCTATCTATCTGGTTCCAGTTTCCGAATCATTCCTTTACTAAGATTTTCCTTAAGTTTTGCAACAATGTATGGTTTTGAATAACTTAGAATATAAATGTAGAAAGCTTTGATTCAGCTTCAAAGTGACATCTAAAATGCATGATTATTTAAAAAAACTAACAAAATTATGTTAAGTTAAGGAAACTTTTAGTTAAGAAATGATTGTGAAACTGGTATCTGGCACCCAAAACACGTGTGAACGGTTGAGTGAACAAATTTAACGTTTCCTGAAGTAGGCCGATGATCAGAATTCTTCACGATTTCGTTTGTGAATTTTGGGAAATACCCACTGAATATAAAAACTTCAAACTTTAAACATCGTAAAAACATTACCAACTACACGCCCTCAGTTTTTACATTTAATATCTCAGTTTATGAGTACACGGATTTTCTCCGTCAACAATTTATTATAAGCTGTATCACACACGTGATCATTTTTTATATTGTCAACTTTCCTCTTCTATGCAGCAATGTACCCGCTTCACCTGTGTATGGTGTATACGTTTTACAATTAATGCTAACCCATAAACTGAAAATTTTCCTTCCCTACTGCATTCATTCATTCATTCAATCAATCAATCAATATATAGTTTTCTTCTTTCAGGCTGTGCTGATAAGTTAAACTGTGTACCGTACGGTAAAGCGGCTTGTACACAATACACAGCATGGGCTAAACAAAACTGTCCAAGTTTTTGTTCAATTTGTCAAGGTAACTATTCATTTTTCTTCTTTATCAAAGCTTTATCCAAAATTTTTGTCAGAAGACCTGGCCTGGGTAAGGTATTACGTGTATGTTTGCAATGCTTTAAATACGGTAATAAAACACTTAAATGTTGAATTTAAACATCAAATTCATGGCATATGAAACACGTTAATATTTAAAATTTCCCATTCTAAGGCCAACGAGCCTCATTAGGACTGTGTACACCGTAATCGGCTGGTCAAAATCGTCTTTGTGGTTCATGTGCAATAGAAAATATCATTTGCGTGAATTTATTCTGTATTTCCCTAGGCGCACCTGTAACTACAGAAGTTTGTGTGGATACTCTGAAGAATTGTATTGCCTACGGACAAAAAGTCTGCTCGGATCCTAAATACACTTCATGGGTCGGTGACAACTGTAAATATTTCTGCAGACAATGTTCTCGTAAGTATTGAAGTAAAGTTCACCGTAGAGTATAAATATCGAAAGTCCATTGTACTAGAAGTGCGCAAGCAATAGACCCTTCTGTACACCGTTTTGCTTATTTGTGACAACAGAGATGTCAGAAAACTATTAACAGTAATGGACTTTTGACAATATTTATTATGAAATAAATTCAATTTACAGGCAAATGAACATTTTGAAACCAGAACAAAGTGTTATAAAAATCAGTCTCTTAAATCAAAAAGTTACAAAGAAATTTGGTGCATTGCGATGGATTGTTTTTTTGTTTGTTTTTAAAACAGATTACTGTTTCTCTAAGTATCGTATTTATGAAGTTTGTACCTCACTTTTCTCATCTTTTTATTATACATATTGACTTTCAAGCCAAACATTGAACAACAAGAATACCATTGTGATACAAATATCATAGTTTCGATTATTGTACTTTAAATGACCAGTTGAAATGTGATCATTGTGCGACAGGCACCAGTTTTAAAATCATTTCTAAACTAATATATTTCTTTACTTAAATCTTGAAAATTGTAAAACTGAATAGTTTTGTTAGTTGTCAAGATACCTATGCAGTCAGTTAAGATGTAATTTTTGAAGGCAAATTTTATTGAATTTTATTTGTTGTACCATAAAATATTTTAAAATTTACCAGATATTAATTAATAAGGAAAATCGTAAGTTAAGACATGATTTTGAAACTGGAGCCAGACCAATTTTGCCAAAACACATCGTGATTTTAATGATTAAATTCAGCTTCAAATCATTCATGTAACCCTCATGACTGTATGGTGTCAATCAAGTCGTCAAGCGCCAAATTTTTGCGGTCATCATGTATAATGTCAATTACTGAAAGTTGTGTAATCATAATGCACGGGATTTTGTGTAATCGTCATGTAATTGAATATTGTGTTAACATTGTATTATTAGGTGCAGCATTGACCGTGGCCGACAGCTTAACAACCACTACACAACCTACCACTGTGGCTCCCGAGGGTAAGAACATAGATTAAACCGTTAATGGCGCCCCGTTTCAATTATAACTTGAAGATTTAGTGTGTTGTTATTGCTCTATTGTCATATGTATTGTCACGGTTTCATTTTTATATCCCCGCTTCGAAGAAGAGGAAGTATACTAGTTTACTTCTCTGAAACAAAAACAAATTCGTAAGATTTCTCAGCAACTTCTAAACACAGCCACTTCACTTGGAATTTTGTATGCGAGTATAGTATGAGGTCCCACGCCGCAAGTACCGATTTCAAGTTTACCAGAATCTACTTCCTGTTTACTGACTATAGTAGTTTATTGTTTATTGTTCAAAGATTGAGGTTAAAAGCAGGGGTATCTAAGTGAGCAGTAGCTCACAGATGATTTCTTGTTAGCTCACCTGAGCCAAAGGCTCAAGTGAGCTTTTCTGATCACAATTTGTCCGTTGTCTGTCGTCGTCGTCGTCGTCGTCGTTGTCGTCGTAAACTTTTCACATTTTCGACTTCTCCTCTGAAAGTACTTGGCAGATTTCAATGAGACTTGGTCAGAAGCATGTCTGGGTCGGTGCAATTCAGATTTGTTCGTGGCGTTGCCATGGCTACCATAACTAGGTCAAGGTGACCTAGGGGTGCAAAAATCTTAAAAAATCTTCTTCTCTGAAAGTATTGTTTGGAGAAAAAATCTGATGAGATATTTGGCTTCTCTAGGGTCTTAAGCCTATAGTTTGTTCATTTTGTGAAATTCGGTCGAAAAATGGGTTACGCGTTTTTGCGTTTAATTTTGAAAAAATCGTAAAATAGCTTCAAATTGTTATAACTTGACTACTTGACCAGATAATGACATGGGGTTTTCAGTTTTGACATCTTCTTGTTAGTATCTTCAAAATGAGGTCAAGGTCAATTGTGAAGGTCGTGACCTAATTTTTTTTACCTCTGATTATAATTATTATCTCGAAAACTATAAACTTTTTGTATAGTCATGTATATTAGAATGTTGTAGGTATTGATACAACGATCATTTTGATGTATAGAAAAAGGTCATGGGTTCAAAGGTCAAGGTCACAGATGCGAAACAATACCAAAATGGTTAATTATCTCGAAAACTATAAACTTTTTGTATAGGCATGTATATTAGAATGTTGTAGTTATTGATACAACGATCATTTTGATGTATAGAAAAAGGTCATGGGTTCAAAGGTCAAGGTCACAGATGCGAAACAACACCGAAATGGTTAATTATCTCGAAAACTATAAACTTTTTGTATAGGCATGTATGTTAGAATGTTGTAGGTATTGATACGACGATCATTTTGATGTATAGAAAAAGGTCATGGGTTCAAAGGTCAAGGTCACAGATGCGAATCAATACTGAAATGGTTAATTATCTCGAAAACTATAAACTTTTTGTATAGGCATTTATATTGGAATGTTGTAGATATTGATACAACGATCATTTTGATGTATAGAAAAAGGTCATGGGTTCAAAGGTCAAGGTCACAGATGCGAAACAATACCAAAATGGTTAATTATCTCGAAAACTATAAACTTTTTGTATAGGCATTTATATTAGAATGTTGTAGGTATTGATACAACAATCGTTTTGATGTATAGTAAACGGTCATGGGTTCAAAGGTCAAGGTCACAGATGCGAATCAAAACTGAAATGGTTAATTATCTCGAAAACTATAAACTTTTGTATAGGCATGTATATTATAATGTTGTAGGTATTGATACAACGATCATTTTGATGTATAGAAAAAGGTCATAGGTTCAAAGGTCAAGGTCACAGATGCGAAACAACACCGAAATGGTTAATTATCTCGAAAACTATAAACTTTTTGTATAGGCATGTATATTAGAATGTTGTAGGTATTGATGCAACGATCATTTTGATGTATAGAAAAAGGTCATGGGTTCAAAGGTCAAGGTCACAGATGCAAAACAATATTGAAATGGTTAATTATCTTGAAAACTATAAACTTTTTGTATAGACATGTATATTAGAATGTTGTAGGTATTGATACAACGATCATTTTGATGTATAGAAAAAGGTCATGGGTTCAAAGGTCAAGGTCACAGATGTGAAAACAATACCGAAATGGTTAATTATCTCGAAAACTATAAACTTTTTGTATAGGCATGTATATTAGAATGTTGTAGGTATTGATACAATGATCATTTTGATGTAAAGAAAAAAGTCATTGGGGTTTAGTATTTACGTTTACTTTAAATCTATCAGCTAGCCATTAGTTATCAGGTGAGCGTATAAGGCCCATGGGCCTCTTGTTTTACCCTGCTTTTAATCTTATTTACGAAGTTTTTATTGGTATAGGCAAACAATATTAACCTATCCACTTGACCTTTCATTAGGAATATGCACATAACATGATCTATTCAATAATATGTACTATTAGAATCGCATTTGTTATGTACACCAATGTATAGATTCCATGCGATAGAATAAATTCATACCCGTGTTTCCTATACATAAATGTACTGGTTATTTAAGAATTGAATTGCACTTTTTACGTTGTTATCGGGGTGTAACAACGTGAAAATTATCACAAATTGTGTAAAACCGCGTAGCGTTGCGCAGCGGTTTTACACAATTTGTGATAATTTTCACGTTGTTACACCCCGATAACAACGTAAAAAGTGCAATTCAATTCTTATAATTACAAACCAACCCGAAGTTTAAGTTTTTTAAGCTGACCTACATTTCCGAACTGAACAGCTGATTTTCAGAAAATCGACGTTACAAGGTTGAACTGCGTATTAATACAATAAATGACATCTTTATGAAACGATAAAATATCCGATAAAAAAGCTGAAATAGTTTTGAATTTATATCTTTTTATTTATTTCCTAGTTATTTTCAGTTAACATATAAATTATGTTACATTTAAATCCATTGAGAAAAAGGGACTATATTATGTCTCGCAGTCATGAAAACAAACAACACTTCGTAAAACGTCATACCTGACGGCCATACGTAGTAGGACAGGCGTGTTTACATGTTGTTTTTACCAATAACATAAGAAAAAACTGCATTAGTTGAATGAATAGTGTGTTAAACAAAACCTGAAACCAACTATTGACATGGAATTAATGTTTTCTTGGATGAATCAATGTTTTACCAACTATGGACTTGATGTGAGATGAGATGATTCTGTCACCGTTGGTAGCTCAGGGACATTTCGAGTTGGTAAACAAGCGGTATTTACGAGTGAATTTTGGAATATAGTATGTTATCAATTTTATTAAATTATTATTGGCAGGCCTACCACTGTCATTATCATTAAGATCCAGTTAAGGCTCAACAATCTGACTCAGTATCTGCACACTGACATTGCATTCCTCAAAATATTTATCCTGATCCCCGTCTATACATTGTCGTGGGGGGATAAAATATCTTTGCTTTTAAAAGAATGCGTATGTGATGATTTTCAAACAAAACACCCCACACTGAGGTTTTTCATCCGAGAATACCATGGTGCGTGTCATATTGCTTATACTTAGGCGTATAGACACGCATGTAACAACCCACTTTGAAAAAATTACGCACTTTGAAAAAATTTTTCAAATCGCGTTAAATTCGGGACAAGCTCAACGCACTTTGAAAATTTTTTCAAAAGTGCGTTAAAAAATTGTTCAGTTCAACGCACTTTGAAAAAATATTTTTTTATTTCAAACAGCGTCAAAAACACCTGTGACAACCCACTTTGAAAAAATTACGCACTTTGAAAAATGTTCTTCTCAACCATAAAACATCTTTGATTTCAACAATTTTCTTGGAGCTCTTCTTTACGGGAGACCCGATAATAACCAACAGGAATAAACATGCACCAGGCAGATTGATAGACAGTACGTTCAAAATGGCAAAGCACACACGGAGAGAGAGAGAGAGAGAGAGAGAGAGAGAGAGAGAGAGAGAGAGAGAGAGATCTTGAGATTTTATTAAAAGAAAACGAATTGCCAACTTGTCGACCTTTGTCAATTTGGTGTTGTGTGTGTGTGTGTGTGTGTGTGTGTGTGTGTGTGTGTGTGTGTGCTAGCATATTCTAGTAATATAAACAGGTCTGGAATACAATTATATAACGACATGAGAACCCTTGATAGTTAAGCAGTCAGGACGTCGGAACAATGGCAATAGACCAGTTTCTAGTTGCCGTTTCGCTTCCGATTCTACGTTTTAGTTCCGACCTGAAACAAAAAAGTGTGGGTAGGGTAACTTCCGGTGTAAACAAACTTGCACAACGTGCAGCGTGTGATGATGGAGATGTGGAAGATGGAGAAGATGGCGGACAGAGCACAGCACCGGTTTTAGCACAACTCAGCACTTTTACTGGTTTTTATGGTTTACCCTAGCTTTTAAACCAAAACGTAGTGTAGTTTTAAAACTAAACAATGTATATAGACTTTTTAGAGTAGCTTAGAACATTTTAACACATGCAAATTGTTTTTTACCAGATATTTTAAGCACTTTTATTTCCCGCCATTTTGGATATCTTGATCTCGAACCTCGGTCACACTCACAAACTTTTAAATTATGAGTCAGTTCAACAGACTATGCGCAACCACTCCAAAACTAAACGTTATCAGGCGCAGTACAAGAACTAGTAGAGGAAGAAATATTCTGTTTAGCCCGCAAAATAAAAACCAAAATGTTAGGCTTGAAAATTCCAACAGATATTACGAGCTGGACAAAGAAAAAGCGCTAGCCAGGAAACTTGATAGTTGCCAAAAACCCCACATTAAATACGAATTAAAAGCAAAAGACAATTCATAATAGAAATGAGCACTTCAGCTTACGAAATGTTTAAAACAGAACTGCTTCTGCAACTCAACGAACTTTCTAGATCAGATAGGAATCACTTCTACAAAATAACCCACGGTGTGGACAATAATGGTGCCGTAGTCGACACTTCTGTTAAGGTGTTCAATATGAAAAGGAACGGCATGCCCGGCAGTCAGCATAAATTTACAATTAACCTATACCAAACTGTCAGCAAGGCCCTGGTGAATGGTAAACAAATCAAACTGTTTCAAGATGGAATATTCAAAAACATATTATGTACACTTAAGTCAAAGTACTATGACCTGGACATCAAGAATGAAGCTATTGCCCTTCAAATTGAGGAACGCACCTTGTCAGTTCACCGACAAAACTCTCCCCCTGACTGTCGAAATCTCACAAATTCCCATGCTTTACCACAACCACAAAGTTCCAGTCAAGACCAACAGCCACCCCAAATAACAAATAAAGAGACTGTTTATAGCAACACTTATACATGTCAGCTATGTCATGAAGTAGCCGAACAAGACACCATAGCTTGTGATACCTGCGATGAATGGTTTCATTATAAATGCGTACATCTTGACAAAGATAAAATAAACAAAATAAAGCCCAATGCACCGTTTACGTGCCCGATATGTATAGATCATCTGATCCATGATTCGACTTCACCTGTCGACAAAGCAACTGTTCAGGAAAGCACATGTACACCTACACTGGCTACACCAAGCAAGACAACTGCAAATAACGAACTTTTAACAAATTCTAGTAATCAGATACAGGGATCTCTCAACATCAGAGCAGACCTCCCATCTTCGCAGTCAATTTGTACTACTAGCCAAACGGAAACCGTATTGAGGGGTGAAACATACGAAACCCAGCTACATATTACACCAACCCAGCGTGTTAAACAAATATCTCGTAATGTTACACCTGAATATGATACATACCTAACAAGACCTGCCCATGTAACAACTTCATCAGTTAACGAAAAACACCCGGCCAAAGCAACATTCTTTGTAGATACACACCATCAGGATACAAGACCTACAGGTTTTGCACAGATAGATAACCAAATGTATAACACCAAAACTATTCCTAATACAGCCAAAACCAAAAAAGGTAAAGCATCGAGGTCAACATCAGATAAATTAGACCCCTCTGTATATGTCGATCAACAGAGCTACATTTTCGAATTGGAAAGAAAGCTAAAAGACAAAGACGACAAAATTAATTTACTCTACAAGAGAATTGATTGTTCTCACCCTCAGCAACCAAACACTGAGCAACACACAAGGGATATACCACACTTGACAGACATGGAAAATCGTCTACGCAAATTAGAGCTAGAACAATGGAGAACAAAATCCAGCATGTGGAAAACATGCTCGCCAATCAACAACTAATATTCCAACAACAGCAACAGTTAATTATGCAAATGCAAGCTCAGCTACATCTATGCCAAAGTCAGACTCGCTTACCGCACTTGTACCAACCCACCATTTCCGGTTACTTACCGCAACATAGAGGTACTTATCAGTATCAAGTACCACCACACTACATAACTAGAGTACAAACAACAGATCCACATGCAAACCTGCACTTCAAGGCTCCACCTTACAACAGACCACCAGACATAGGCAAGGCATCTAACAAACAACAAACTTTATCTCTTCATAAAACAACACACAACAACCCGATAATTTAAGAGACAACAAACAACAACAATCGCCCTTCGAACAAATGTGCAATGGAAAATTAACAAATATATCAACTCCACAAAGTACAAGTAAAATCCCACATCGTATCAACGAACAGCTACACGTTGAAGCCAGTCACAAATTAAACCCGCAACCTGTTAATGTACAACTCTCTCAACCATCGGCACAACAACAGTATTTTTTAGAGATTCCCAGTCTCGTAAAAGTACCTCCGGATACAGCGGAAGACTACAACAAAACTCAGTCAGCAAGAAAACAATAAGCCTCATGTCATTCAACGTAGAAGGAATCAAGCGAAATATTCCATATCTGCTCAACCTGTCGAGAACCGACAAAATCATCTGTATACAAGAACACTGGCTCTGGGAGTTCGAAAAACGTACAATTGACTTTTTACTTCCGAATTATTCCGCACACAGTAGGTCATATGATACAAACAATCCTATACCAAACTTTCAACGCCCTTCAGCAAGAGGTGGAACAGCAATTTTGTGGCCCAAGTCCTTGGATAGACTCGTAACAAAACTTGACGTTGGAAATGACAGAATTGTCGCTATTGAATTAAGGACAAATAGTAAACCGCTTTGTATCGTAAATGAATACATGCCAACACCATGTGCAGGATCAAAGGAAAACTATAACGACTGTCTAGACGTAATAAGCTCAATATTGGACAAATATAGAGTTACTCACCACACCTTCATTTGTGGTGATATGAATGGTACCTTACTTCAAAGTAGAAATAATACACACGACAACCTTTTCAAGAAATTCATGTCGCACCAACAACTATACTGGCAGACACAACATTTAAAGCCGACTATTACACACAGATGGTGTTAGTAAGTCACAGATTGACTATATTATTACGACAAACCAAGATCATATACAGCAGTACCAGATATTAAGTGAGGATGCGATAAATTTCTCTACTCATGTTCCAATTATTGCTAGTTTAAAATTCTTTTTACCAACTGTAAACATTGAAAGAACTACAAGCAAAAGAAAAACAAACGTAGGATATAGGCCCCAGTGGAACCTAACAAATAAAACTCTCTATAACCAGTTACTTAAAAGAAAGTTGGACAATCTCCCGTCATTTGATAATACCACAGACTCGCTAGACAAGTATACGTGCCAAATATTCGATGCTATCAATCATGCAGCTAAAATTGCTATACCATCAAAGCCAATCAACATCAATGGTCCAAAATGGAAGGCAACACCAGAAGTCCTGCAAAAACTAAAAGCCTCCAAACGAGCACATGTAGCGTGGTCAGCAGCTGGTAGACCTGATAAAGATCACCCTCTCACCATACACCGTAAACAAGCAAAAAAGGACAGCAACAGGAGTATTCGACAGCAACATGCAGCCGAGAGGAAAAAGTTCTATGAGGATATAATGGAGAGTGCATCAGATCAAAACTTCTTCAAGCTAGTAAAGCGCAATCAGCAAAGCGTGTCGTCTCAAGTAGATTGTCTTCTTGTAAATGGGGAATCCGTCTTCGATGACCTAGACCAGTGTGAAGCCTTCGCCAAATACTACGAGGATCTAGCTACACCTAGTCAACACGACAAATTTGACAATTCCTACTTAACCAACGTTAGAGAAAATATCCAGCTAATAGAGGATGTATATGATAGAGAAAATTCCAGAACTGATCATCTTATTACTGTCTCGAGAGAGGAAGTCACAACAGCTATATCGCAACTAAACACAGGGAAATCCCTGGATGAGTACAACATTGCAGCAGAGCACCTTAAATTTGCAGATGTCTCATTATGTGATTGCCTGTGTAAACTCTTCAATGAAATTTACAGAACTAAAGATATTCCGTCTTGTTTTAAAACTGCTATTTTAACCCCCATACATAAAAAAGGAAAGGATGCTCACAAAGTGGATAGCTATAGAGGTATTTCTGTTTCGTCAGTGTTAGGCAAACTCTTCGAGTGTATTCTCCGTAACAAATTGGAAAACCAACTCCCTAGCCAGCAGTCAGACTTACAATTTGGTTTTACTAAGGGACTTTCTCCATCTATGGCAGCCTTGATATTAACTGAAGCAAGACTTGATTCTGAAATGTTTGGGAAAACTTTGTATATTGCATCTCTCGATAGCCAAAAGGCATTCGACGTTGTTGATCATGAAATTCTGTCTTACCATGTATACAAACAAGGGATAAATCTACAGTCGTGGAAAGTGCTAAAAAACTTATATACAGGCTTAACAACTAGAATAAAGTGGAAAAATAATCTGAGCGAACCATTCAAAATTTTACAAGGTGTTCGACAAGGAGGAATTCTATCAACATTTTTATACAAAACATATATTAACAACTTACTAGAAGAGCTACAACAACAAGGGGTTGGATTATCCATTGGAACGTGTTACACTGGAAACCCTACCTGTGCTGATGACGTTGCACTTCTGTCTCATGACGAAATTGATCTACAAGTAATGATAAATACCGTACATAGATACTCTACAAAGCTCCGATATAATATTAACGCCGACAAGAGCGGGATAATGCGACAGAACTCTAGTGCTAGCAAGCAAGATAAAGAAAACATCAATACCTGGAAATTAGGAGGAATTAATCTACCTGTACAACACAAGATTCAACATCTAGGCATAGTCAGATGCAGTAAAAAGGAAGCAACAGTCAACATAGAAAAAAAATCTCACTCTGTAGAAGAACTTTATATGCTTTAATTAATGTTGGCGTTCATGGTTCAAATGGAATTAAACCGACAACTTCTTTTCGAATATACAATACTTATGTGTTACCAAGATTATTATATGGTCTAGAAATAATTCCGCTGAACAAAGACCAGTTACTCGAGTTGGAGAGATTTCACCTATCAACCCTGCGTAATATCCAATCATTGCCACAAAGGACTGCAAACTGTGCTGTTCTACTATTACTCGGAGCACTCCCGATTGGAGCTGAAATTCACAGGAAACAACTTTCTCTACTTTATGCCATCATTGTTTCAAAAAACAGGACTCTCACGGATTTAATGGCCCGTCAGCTGGCAGTAGGAAATGACAACAGCTTTTTTGTGACCACAAAAGCTCTACTTATACAGTATGGGCTACCGTCAATAACAGACATCCAATCTACGTACTACACCAAAATACAGTGGAAGAAGATGACAAAACTAGCAATCGCCAACTATTGGACTGATATATTGAAAACAGAATGTAGAATCAAATCAACTCTACAAAACTGCTCCATCGAGGAACTATCTATCGGTAAAACACATCCTGTATGGAAGAACATAAGTTTTAATCTTAAAGACGTTAGACGAGGCATAGTAAAAGTAAAATACCTAACTGGAACCATATTTCTGCAGTCTCATAAGTCAAAATTTCAACAAACCAATGCTACCTGTCCGTTATGTCAATTAGAAGATGAAACTATATACCATCATCTCATAACTTGCTCAGCTTTATTTAGTGCCAGACAAAAAACATTTGAATCCATCAAAAACCTTGTAATTGCGTCAGTTTCACTCTCAAAATGGACTCAGATAGCATCATGTAAAGAATTACTTGTTCAACTGATTATAGACTGTAGAAAACTTGTGTATAACCAGCTGCTACCAGAAGATACAGATTTGTGTGACAATTTAGAAAACTTATCCAGGTGCTTGTGTTTTAATATTTATTCAACCAGAACTTTTCTTCTTAATGATTAAGAGTGTGACTGAGGTTCATGATAACCAGAACTTTTTTAGTTTAACTATTTTAGTTTAAAGAACGCAAACTTTTTAAAGTAAAACTGTGATACACCTATAGGTGGTGCCTCAATCCAGTGAGGGATTATCCAACCTGAAGAAGAAGATGCCAGGTTATTGTTTCTTTTTGATCCAATGTACTTAATTCTGAATGAGAATTTTGAAATTAAGGGAACAGTCACTCAATCGTACAACAAATAGTATATTTTAACATTCAACGAGATCTCAATATGTAGTTTTTCATTTAATCATTCGGTCAATAGGTTGATTGTTTGGTAATAAAATGGTGTTGTGCCCTTTGGGGAGGGTAATAGATTCATAAACTTTGATTTACAACACAATGATGATGTATTCTAACCGTCATATCATAGTGTGTTTAGTTTTTAATTCATGTCATTGGCAAAAAATTTAGTTTTTAGTGCATGTTGTACCACCACAGGGGCCAAATTCATTTTATAAACATTAAAAAAAAGACCTTTGCCATATGGTTTGTTTTTTAATTTTAAAATGACTTTAGTTCCTGTGGTTGCCACTTTCAAATGAAGCTGATGGAATGCACTGATTGTGAACAAAATACATTATAAAAGTCAATTTCTTATAATTTTATTAGGCTGCATTATGACCCCCTATCCCCAGTTTTAAAATCACTACATATCCAGGATATTTTGAATTTATCAAAATAATTTTGCCTATGTGTGTGTGTGTGTTAAAAACATACTGTAGACAATACTTTCTTGTAATTCTGCGGGGATGAGAGTGTGTTATGACCCCCTATCCCCAGTTTTAAAATCACTTCATATCCAGAATATTTTGAATTTATCAAAATAATTTTGCCCATGTATTGTGTGTGTGTGTAAACAAAATACTGTAGACATTAGCTCCTTGTAATTCTATGGGGACGAGAGTGTATTATGACCCCATATCCCCAGTTTTACAATCACTACATATCCAGGATATTTTGAATTTATCAAAATTTGTCAATGTGTGTGTGTGTGAGAGAGAGAGAGAGAGAGAGAGAGAGAGAGAGAGAGAGAGAGCAAACAAAATACTGTAGACATTAGTTCCTTGTAATTCTATGTTTTATGACCCCATATCCCCAGTTTTACAATCACTACATATCCTAGATCATTTGAATTTAGCCAAATTTGTCCATGTGTGTGAGAGTGTTTGATCTTGATTGCAGTGATTGTGTAACATCTTTCAAAAACAACCTCATGCCTTTAGAATTGGGAACTTTAAATTTAAAGTCCCAGTGAAGTACAGCAAGCTGCATTATGACATGCTTGCAGTAGCTTAGGATTCCAAATACAAAGATATGAAATTGTTACAATATGTAACATTTTGTGAGTAAGGACAACTACATTTAGTTTGCTAGTATACCAGTTGTTTTGAGAATTTTAGTGGCCAAAACTGCCTTTATTCTGTAGTAATTTTAGGCAAACAATATCACTGTGTTGCCTCCTAATGGAAGAGTAGGTAGAAACGATAACAAGAAGATATTTACATAAGAACAAACATCATATGCATATACTTGATGGAGCTATGTTGTGTGTGTGTGTTATTTACTTTACTCCAAAATTATTTTTATAAACCAGTGTGCCACATTATTTCCTCTGTCTATCTCTCTCTCTCTCTCAAAACATGTGTTTAGACTTTATAACAAGTTAAAATCAAGAGTAAATGAATGAAATTAGAGTAGGGGTTTGATCATACTACCTGAGAAAACTTAATTATGATCATTATTTATGAATATGACTTTTTTCATTTTATCAAAAATGTACTGACATTGGTGAAGAATATTTATTAGAAAAAATAAGCTGTTCTGTTTCAGTTTTAGCAAGATGTGTGGATCAAATGGAGTGTTACTGAGGTCACCTTTAGTTGATTAAATCAGAACAATTCAAAGTTAACAAGTTACTACATTTTTCTTGTTTTGATTTGTTGAATTGTGCTCTTGTTTTTACATTTAATTGGCCTTTTCCAAGTAAATGTCTTCTGCTATAACTAAATTCTAATATTTCAAAATCAAATTGACTAATGACCTTAAACACTTAGACACAATTCAGGGTTAGCTTTGCCATGAGCAAATTTAGGTAATTTCTAATATGTTTTATTAATTTCTGGTTCCAAAAATAGGTATTTGCAAATATTTTTGCACCAAAATTTGTATCAATTTCATTATTAGACAGACTAAGATCACTGATATTTTTCATCAGTATACAAAAGTAAAACAAGTGTTCAAGCTGTCAAGAAGAATCCATACAGCAGATTAGATGTTCTACATTTTAGACATGTTTTTCACCTTGTTTCTTAGTTTTTCTGGCTATTTAACATGTATATAAATTGGCTCCTAAATTTAAAAAGTGGCTATTTATTTGGCTCGAACATTTTCAGAGCCAGAGCTAACTCTGCAATTTCACAATTTGGTATATAAATTCAAACAACTGTAGTGTTAATGCTATATATTACAGATTCATAGCTGACAGAAATAACAAGTTTTTAATTGCTGTGTTTTCTTCAAATTACAATCATTATATGGTAATTTTATGGAAAACTACTTTTACAAAACCTTGCTGAAATATTCTAGTGTTTCAAACTACTTAAAATCTGTTTTTATGTAATCTTAAGTCATTTGGTCTTATTTGAGAAATTATCTTTGTGATAAATCAAAAACAAACATACTAATCCATGTCCAAACCACAATAAAATTTCATCATAGTCATACAAGTGTTTTCTTTATATATTGGAAGTATTTATTATTTTATTGCAATAAATGAGACACATTTCTTATTAAAATAATGTTTAACTTTTTCAAGCATTTAGATTTATAATCTACATATCCACAAAAATATGAATAAGTATATAATTTAGGATTCACTTTGAAATAATTTTGTAATAAGAGACCCTGCTTGGAAATACCATGCAGAGAATTTTGCTTCCCAAATTGTTTTTTGCTGTCTACACCCACTTTTAACAAGGATAGACACTTTTTAGAAAGTATCTGTATTACTTGAACAGTGGTTGAATAGTTTTTACATTTTGATACCATGAATGGCTTACTTCTGAAGGTAGTACAGAAACCTGTCCATTGGTGTAATGTGTAATGAGCTTTTCCAGAATAACTCAAGTCATACCCTATATTCCTCATATTTGATATGGATGACTATAGAATATAAAATACTAGTATCAGGTTAATTTATTTGGTGTTGAAAGGTTCCTATATATATATATATTATATATATATAACTTTCATAATCTACCAATATTGGTACATATATTTAGAATATAACTTTACTTTTATTTCATGATTGACATCTTCAGTGTCCTAAGAAGTCCATAAATTACCAACAGTACCCGGTATTTATGGATTTTTAGATTCTCAAGACACAGGATATTCTTTGAATCTGCATCACATGGAGAAAACTGGAACAAAATAAGTCCGGCTCAATCCAACTAATTATCAAGCTGTGACTCTCATCAAGGGTCTGTTGTCCTCCACGGCCCTCCAGGGTGAAAAACAAGCTGGAAATTCTGGTTGTAAATTACTCTACAATGTATAAACGGCACCAAAACTACCCACGTCCTCTCCTTCCTATTTGTTACATATAGACAGTAAATTTTAACTGAAAAACGTGTATTTCAAAACAACCAGTGTAAACAAAAAGGCAAAGCAATATAAACAAACCATAAAACGGCTAAATTAGACCAGAAAAACATACTTATTGGGACTGCTGAAGATAAATCTCCCAGCATGGTCAGGCTATGCCTATGGAGTGTATGTAGGGCCAAAATCCTAAAAATAAGCTTTGTTTTGTTGTAATAATTCATCTTTACGCATCCAATCGTAAAATAAGTGTAGAAATTATATATTCAGAATCCAAACATGCTATTTATTTTGCCTCTGTTCACACGCCGAAGCTATAATATCCAAGATGTCCCGTTACCACTGTAAACAATATTCAACCGGAAGTATACCTACCCACACTTTTCATAAAATCACGTGACTTCAAGGCGATTCTAATGCACAAATTGGAAGAAAAACGGCAACTAGAAACAGGTCTATTATAGCCGATATAACTGCAATTGATGTAGCAGGCAAAATTAATAATGCGCTTTACTACATGAAAAGTAGGAGGTTTGGCGCGTGTGGGACCCCTATATGTAGTAACTACCACAAATGTAGTAACTTTTACAAATCTGATATGTAATGAAAAAGTGTCACATATGTAGTATCGAACCACAAATGTAGTAAGTTTGGTCACAAATGTAGCAAATGTGTTTCACAAATGTAGTAAAATTTTTCCACAAATGCACAACTAAAAAATGACAAAGTGTATTTTTTTCACAATTGGTAATATCTCGGCTATTCATGGTTCATGTATATGTGAACAGTCATTTTCAGCTGTGACAAGGCTACTACAAGGGAGTTCCGAGATGAATGTCACGTCCCCAGGATATTTATTAGTCGCCGCTTCGAAGATATAATTTTTTGATTTGTTATTGGTCACCCCGGCCCCATCTTCGATGGGTTGAATTTTATTTATTTGTTATGGCATGTTTAATAATGTACTTTCTGTCACGGAAGATAATTTCCGTGTGTGAGAGATCACTGGTTCGAACCCCGGCAGGATCTCACCAAGACTTCTTGAAAATGATATTGTGAAATGAAAGCCATTGGGGTAATTTGGATAAGACCTTACAACCGATGCCCCATGTCGACGCAGATGTTACACGATAAAGTGCACTCCTTAACCCTAAATTTCAAATTCCAAACAGGAAACATCTCTCATCTATATTATGAAATGTAATGTGTAATATAATGCATTACTTTAGTAAAGTAATTGTAATATAATGCATTACTTTCCAAAATGCAAGTAATTGTAATTGTAATTTAATGCTAGTTTTGCCAAAGTAATTGTAATGTAATGCATTACATGTACATTGCAATGTAATTCGCCCCATGTCTGACATATAGGGTCTCACAGCCCGCCATAAACCGGTTAACCACACCACTCCTTTATATCGAATGTAGGTCCAAGTCGTACCATGATGGCAACGGGCCTTACATTTTTATTGTATTGTCTATTGTTGTTGGTGGGTTTTTTTCGGGGGGGGGAAGCTTTTGGTTACTGGCATTTGTCCAGTTCCACAATTTTTAGACATCTTTAACATTAATTAAATATTTGTGTTTCCTCTCTTGATCATACTACTACTACCATACTACGCATTTGAGCAGGAGATACTACTCCCAGAGCACCTGATCTCACTTCCATGTCTGTCTGGAGATCCGCGCTTCTTTTCTTACACATATTTGCAAGCTATTTAGTTTCGCGAGAAAGAAATACACATTGGTATTGTTTGTGTGGATTTATGTGTTCAATGGCCAAACTTATATATATATATTCCATTTTCAAATTTGAACTAAACCGGACAACAAATAAGACTAAAACGGCCGATTATGCGTTTATAGTAACGGCGGGTATCTTTGATATGGCGCGGGAACGCCAACAAATCTTTTAATCTTTACAAACCATGGGCCTTTCACACCAAATTTGGTTCAAATTGGCCCAGTGGTTTCATTGTAAATATACATGATTTACGGTCAGGATATATATGGTATAGGTGTTACATATCGCAAAGATAGGTGTTTTCCCAAAATGTCCCCCCTTGTAACCCCCTCCTCCTCACCCCGACACCCTAGGCTGCTAACCACATTTTGAAACTGGTTTTCACATTCTGCGACATACAAACGCTAACCCTGCTATTAGTTATGTTGGTTAAAACTTGTGTTGGCCGTTGTAGATCATTCAATCACAAATGAAAATATGCGTTGAACGAAGTGAAATAAATTTAAATGTACCTCATTAACGCAGTTTGGTTTTTTTTTTTCAATTCGCGTTGAACTTGTCCCGCATTCAACACAGTTTGAAAAACAATTCAAAGTGCGTAATTTTTTCAAAGTGGGTCGAATTTTTATGTACCTCATTAACGCACTTTGAAGTATTTTTCAAAGTGCGTTGAGCTGAAGCATTTTTTAACGCACTTTGAAAAAATTTTTCAAAGTGCGTTGAGCTTGTCCCGAATTTGACGCGATTTGAAAAATTTTTTCAAAGTGCGTAATTTTTTCAAAGTGGGTTGCTACACACGTAAAACGCTTGGTGACGATAAAATGTCGATTTTGAAAAATATTTCATAAATAGGCCTATACAATTTTACAGGTAAATTATTCAAAATATCGGTAAAAATTAATCAGAAAATGTTTGAATTAATTCGTCAAAATTTTAATTAATTTTATAAAAAAAATCAAAGTATTTTTATGTTTCTATGTGAAATCGTTCCCGACCTCCCCGTTTGTTTACAATCTTAAAATGGCTGTTCAGAGATGGGTTATCCCCGAAACGGGCTCAAAGTAGTTCCGGTAGAAAACGTTGTTATTGGAAAATAACACCGTGTTTTTGCAAGACAACAACCAATGAAAATGCTCTAAATTGTGTAACAACGCGAAGTTTGTAATTATAAGTATTTAATAAGTATTTAAATTAAAGCACAATGCTGATAACCTATATTTATAGATTGTCTTGACAAACTGGACTGTAAACTGTTCGGACAGACCAGCTGCGGCGGTAAATACGAAGGTTGGGCCAGAGCTAACTGTATGAACTACTGCGGTTTTTGCCAAGGTAAGACACGGTATATATGGTATGTGTACCAAGTGCTATTGTTTTTTTTGTATTATACATTTCTTCTTGCACCCCAATTAGAAAAAACAATTATAATAACGACAAAAAAATATATCTGATAAATCTATCTTGCGCCTCCTGTGCCAGGATCACACACACACACACACACACACACACACACACACACACACACACACACTTTTTCGCCCAAGAACCACTACTTCGTAGCTCATTTGATCAGAGTGCTAGCTTCGTATGTGGGATGTCGTGGGTTCGAATCACGGCCGAGATCTGATCAAGACTTTAAAAAAGGTAGTGAATAATCTTCCGCCAAGCACTCGGCATTTAGAAATGAAAACCACGAGGTATTTTGAAAAAAACCCCTTAAAATCGATGTCCCGTGTCACTTCCCCTGTACATTGCCCTCGGTGTAATGCGAAGGTAAAAAAGTCCGCCAATTCACCTATAACTGATAAGTGAAATATTATTGAAAGGGACGTAAACACTATTTAATTAATCAAACCCATTAGATTTACCTATGAAATTGGTGGTATATCTATGGTTCTGAACGTGTATTTCATGGTACAAGAAATAGAATCAACCACCACTTGTGGTGACAGAAAGGGAAATCTCAAGGGAAAACGTCATTCTGAACCAAATATACAAGGCCGAGTCAATAAGTAATCGACCTAACTTTTTTCGATTGAGATCCACCTCTCCTTTTTCGATGTAATTGGTCTTAGACCAATTGTGTTCAAGTGTCATCAGCCAGGAACTGAAAAAGCCACGATCCTTTCCATTGATCCACTCCTCAACTGTCTCCACGACTTCTTCGTTAGACCAGAAATGAAGTTCAAGAATATAGTTTATAAGAAGAAGTCGCTAGGAGTTAGATAAGCGAATAGAGAGGATGGGATATTAATACCCATTTTGCTCTACAGCATCCATTGCAACTTGCAAGTGTGGATTCTCGTGTTTTACTGTTGGGACAAAACACCTTTTCATTTGTATACCTTTGATCCATTTTGCCAGGAGTTCCAACGCCGCCACCAGCCTGTGCCGATACCATACCAAGTTGTAGCTCATACGGACAGGCAACCTGTGCTAAGAGCGAGTATGAACAATGGGCAAAACAGTACTGCAGGAAATTCTGTAACTTGTGCGTGCAAGGTAGGCTTAGGTATTAGTACAAATGTATTATATAGAAAGTAAGAGAATATAGCTCGAATACCCGCTAAAATTAACAACCAATTGTAGTTGTATCTGTTACGTAACAGAGTATAAATGACATCAGTAATTAACTAATAAATACAAATTATTTCAATAAAGAAACAATAAGTGCTAAATTTAGTGATTAATTTGGCGTAAGCAAATTACCAGAATATCCAATCAAAAATTACAAGTTATCCGAAATGGAAAGAGAAAAAGAATGTAAAATACTTATTTTTTTCTTTATTTGAAACTTTTTAAAACTTTATCTTTTTTATTTGTGTGAAATGAAATGTAATTTTTATTTTTATTTTATCCTTTATTTAGCACCAGGATTACCTAATATTAACTAAACATCTTTCAATGGTAAGTCAAGATATATATAGAATTCTAGTTCTTTTAAGCCCGGAACAGATCCTAGTTTTGGCAAGTTTACCAGTTCCCTCTCCGAAGGTTTTTTCCAGACACTCCGGATTTCTTTACCATCCTAGTACTGCCTCGGTGTAATTGAAAGAATGATGCCGCTTTCACTCAAACTACTCACCTCACCTATAGTGTTCGTGCCCGCTGTCACAGATACACAGATTCTCCCCATCTTTGTCTGTTCTTGGCTGCCATCCTTGCTGACGCTTATCTACTCCGCCCACTTGTGATCTTTCTTGTTCAGTAGTCCTCCTCCATGTTGTCTTTGTTTAGCAAACTTTTCTCTTTTCTTTCTAGATGCCACGTCAATGCTGTTGTACATATTCATGTTGTCCATTCTTAGCAAGCGACCAATTTATTGCCATTTTCTGTGTGCTAAAATATCCCTTAATTGGTGTTCTTGTTTTTCGATGCAGATCTTCATTTGTTATTTTCTCTGGTCATCTAACCCTTACTTATAGTCAATAACATCTGTTCTGGAAGGTGTCAGGTTTCTTTTTGTCTCGTTCTGTTGTTTTCCAAGTTTCACTTCCACTGTCACGACCAAGCTGCTGCATAGTTTGATCTTTGTTTGGATGGAAACTTTTGGATATATATATATATTTGCTTTAACATCAAATTGTTACCCCGCAATGTTTTGTATGAGAACACGTCGTATTCACTTATTTACTATTGTGGCACATCAGTGGTCGAGTGATCTCATACGAGGGGTTAATTTAGCATATGTTCGAATCTGAATCATGTGAGAAAATACCAATTCACTGCTTAATATTTGTATGTTCTTTTTCTTTTTTTCAGGAATACATTCAACGCGTCAATCGAATTATAATGAAGAAACGAGGTGTGGAATTTATACACCCTGTAACATAGAGTTATATTAAAACTGATAGCTATCATATCCTCATTATCATTCTTGTAAATTTGCCTTCTTTAATATTAAAGAAAAACATTTAGATTGTTTTGCCTGGGTATATTTGACGTCCCATAGTTCCATCTTCCTTTAATTGTCAACTTTGATAATGCACATGACGAATGCAGCTTGCTAGAAGAGGTGCTTAATCTTCGAGAGAACTTGGTCTTTCTTCTTTAGAGAAAATTTATGTATTTTACATAATTTGACAGTTTTCAAAGTTTTTATTTGTTTTTGGGGTTCTTTTTTGGACATTGTTTGGTATGTATATTTATTTGATGGTCGAATTATACTAACCCCAAAAATCGTACCATGTCTTAGTCGCATTAACACAGTATGTAAACTCCGGTGTACGTCTTCCGGCAGCTGGGATCGTCGAAGCGAAGAAAAAGCCAACAGTAATGGTTCCACTGTCGTCCTGTGACAGTATATTGGCTGCTAGTAGGTTTTCTTGTATACTTTCACTGCAACAATTACACTCAAACTGATCGCGGATAACAGCGGAGTTAGTTTTGAATACAGTCGGCAACATGTATTGTTTCAGTTTGAAGAAAATGATTGTTAATTATTCAACTTATCAATGATATTTTTAAAGAAGTCAAATAAATTATATTTCCCGAGCATAAAGATATGATAAATACCGCATTTAACGCAGTTGATTTAAGAAACCAAGTGTTTAGATTAAAGGTGACGTATCCCTTTATCCCAAAACTTGACAGTTTAGAAGAAATTCTGATTTAATTTCATGCTGGTGATTCCAGATAGTGTACGCCTGGCTGATGAAAACATGAACGCCTAGCTGGGATTTTAGTGGAAAAATATGTACGCCTAGCTGTACAGAAAATTGTACAATTTATTGCTATTTTTCACATTTTTCTTAGATAATCGGTTTAGAAAACCCCTTTACAACTTTATGCTAATCTCAAGGATATGGTGCCATTTAATATACATTTTATTTATGAATAGACTGATTGATTGATTGATTAATAATATTTCACTTATATGGAGACGTCGCCAGCTATATGTGAAGCCATAAAAAATTTGACCTTTGCAGTGCGCTAAGGACAATGTGTAGGTAGAGTTCTTTACGGTGCCTTGCCTGCCATGAGATGAAGGAACGGATTTTAAGGTCTTTTTCGAAGGAATCGGCGACTTTTTTTGCTACATGCCGAGTACATGGAGTATTCACTACCTATTTTTAAGACTTGGTCAGACCAAGGCCGGATTCCGAACCCACGACCTCCTACACCAAGCGCATTACCAACTGAACTATCGTATATATTGAAAAGATCGTTTTGTTGGTAGTAGCAGAACCTATAAATCATTCTTTTCTTTTTAAATCAATCGACAAAAATAAAATAAAATAACCGATTATAGATAAATAAACAGGGGATTAAGGACTTTTACTCTCACCTCAGGATATGTCATATCCCGTGTAGAAAGTCAATGGACAATCACATAAATTACAGGGACTGTTTTAATTTTCAAGAGATAGGACCTAATGTAAGGATATTTTCAAATTTATTATTACTTATCCTAAATTGCTACCGTATACTTCTACATATTTAAGGTCTAGCTACAATAAATGTTTGGACAGCTATTAAAAAGTGCAAAGGCAAAAAACTTAAGCCCTTTCAGTATTCTTACACATCTGTGACCTTGACCTTTTATCCAATGAATTTCATCATTGTAGATAACGCCAATGCCATACTTATACAAAAAGTTTAGAGTTTTCCAGACAGATATTTTGTGACGTCGTAGCAGACGTTTTTAATCGCGAAGGCCCTGATTATCTGTAATGAAAATTATCCCCCTTTTTTTAAATGACGTTAATTACGGTGTAACAAGAAAATGCTCCCTAAACAAAGAAAATACCACAAAATTTTAAAGGGGAATTTTTTATTATTATAATTTTAAAAATAAGTTCAAGCCCCCTTTGTGGAATTTACTGAAAATACGAGATTTTCAAATTATCTGGGAACCAAGCATATAAATGTTCAGAAACAAATACTCCATATCTTTAACGGTTGTAAATCATTGAATTGAATGTACCCTCGGCACTTTTGGTTTTCCGATTGTGTATTTAGAATGGCGAGATTAAAACTTATGAACTTTTTGGCTTAGTAAGAGAAAATATAGAGGACAACCACACTTTACGCTTCGAAATTTAAACACGCCGAAGAACCTGTATTTTGATATGAAACTAACAAATAAACATTTCGGGTATCATGTATGTGTGCAGTGAAAGTTCGGAGTTATCGACTTTCTAAAAAAGAACTTGTTTTCTTTCGCTTTTATTTCCCTTCATGTAAGACATTATTCATAGCGGACTGTCATGATGGATATGCAAATGAGATCATTGCCGTTCATTTCCCAATATGTATCAAAATGACCTTAAGGCTAATACCTACAATATTCTAATATACATGCCTATACAAAAAGTTGATAATTTTCCAAATCATGCACTGACAAATATAGTAGTTTAGCAATTTTCCCTTCAAGAACCTTGTCATTTCCCCATTGTGAGCCCTACAGCTACGATTACTACATGTCCTAAGTATGCTACACATGAATCTTTTGTAGATTTTTACTATTTCCCTTATAGGACCCAAAGGGGACATAACTCCCTCATTTGTGCAAACCAGAAAGCCCTTCACCAAGGCATGATTGTCATTAAGTTTCGTCAAATTTGGCCTGGTAGTTTTGGAGGAGATAACTTAAATACAATGAAAGGTTAATTCACTAAATAGTTGATTCACAAGATTTTGACTCCGATAATGTACACGATAATCGATTGATATCCATAAGATGGCCGGGTTGTTGAATTATTGTGAATCTACAGATGGTGGTCCAAGTTGGATTTGTATTTTGATGTAACTTTGCATATTTCGCAAGAAAAATACTGGGATTCCAAAAAATAACTTTCATTTTGTCTTTCAAGTTGAAAACCCTGTCCATGTCTGCAACGAAAAATCAAAATTCTTAAATTCTTTAAACAAGTTAAAACGAAGCAACGTTTTGTCAGAGAACAAAATTAATTTTACAATGTTTTACAACAACACCAAACACAAATATATGTATGAAGAGATGTTCACATAAATGCAGCTAAAGTACACTAAAATCCCAGCTAGGCGGTTGTTATGATTTTGCAAGAGTTGCAGCTAAGCGTACATCGGGTAAAAAATAATACTTGTTGTAGTTAAATATTTAAACGTATATTTTGCATATGCGATTTGTATTCAAACTCTTTGATGTTTCTTTGTTCCAATTACCTTATAAAACGGTAAGATCGGCTTTAAATTAAGGTAAAATTCAATCTTACGCCAAGGAGGTTGGTTATTTTCCCCTGGCTGTCGATGATCAATTGTGTTTTTTGACATTATATGGTGATATTTGCGGGCAAATTGTAATGTCTAAGTGTTACTGACTTCAGCAACCAAAATTATAAGTGGTATCCAAGACTTGACAATTTAATTTTAAGCGTTTACATACCTCTAAACTTCAGTCATTGAGACTATCAACACCACACGGTCGCTTCGACGATCCCAGCTTCCGGAAGACGTACACCGGAGTTTACATACTGTGATTAACCCTTAGAGTGCAAAATGGGCCCAAATCCTGATATTTTTGTCTTTGGGATCTAGGCCGATTTTTGCAGTTTTTTCAGTGCCAAATAATGTATTTGGTAAAAGGTTACTTATATTATCAGTTCTTCTCGACCTACAGTACAGACCTGTCCTAAGTTTAACACTACGCCATCGAAATAGTTGTCGAATTGTTAGCTCATCTCTACACCAGGTTATTTATATATCTCAGGACCTTTCGGCTATATATCTTGGTTACTCGGAATCCGATTTTCGATTCCTCTTTGTTAACTCATTGTTAAACTCTCGACAGGTCTGTACTGTAGAAGTAAAAATTATAATAAAGGAAAATCCTAAAATGCTTAAATGCTAATTGCCAATTATCATTTTTACTAGCAGTTTGATCGGACAAATTATTGTTTCCGTAAGCTGCCATAGACTTGGCAAAAAAGGTGATATTGGCGCCATAGACAGACTTTACAAATTTACTGAAAGAGGTTATAAAGTTCTAAAAAAATCCCAAAACACGTTTTGCTTTTGTATTGTATAACAAGCTGGTAACCGACTAATTTTGGAAGTTGGACTTTAAAATTGTGTCAATGGTTTTCAAATTTGTATAAAATGTTGGTTGATACGGTGGAGTGAAGGTGCCAAAGAAATTACTACTTATTCGTTCTAACGAATATCTATTCACTTATCAGTTTGAGGTGAGGTGCTATCCCTTTCATAATTTTGGTCCAAGCACTACTGATGAGGAATTGTATTCCAAATTCAAATTCCGAAACGGCCGTCTAGTGCTGTGAAATTAAAACTGATATAATATGTAATTACAGAGCACTCGGTTTAGCTCCCCTGGTGGAAGTTCACCTGTTAAAGTTAATTATAATTTGCCAGTTTTCAAAGTTTTTACTTTACTTTGGAATTATGATTTGGACAAGGATTGGTATGTTTGTTTTTCATTTGAACGATTTACAAAAAACATTTTCAAGTACTAGTATGATTTTTTCTTTATCTGTCTTCCACGTCACCATACCGTAGACTCTTACATTTTGTACTTGTAAAATTCCTGCGAAGTGCGGTAACCGCGTGCAGTTTTACGTGTAATGCACTTTTGTGCACGTCTATGATAACAAAGGTTAGTGATTTATGCACACATACATACTATTTTAGTCAAAATCGGATAGAGAAATGCTATTTTAGTTAAAACAAATTCAAAAGAACCTGTCAATACCCGATATAAAATTGAATTGATGCCTTGACGGTCAAATCATCAAACTCCTTATAGGTATTTAAAGAGTGTTGAGTTGTAATTCGGCACAGTTGGTGGAGGAGCCGGTCATAGTGTTCACGTTGGTGCATGTATGTATGTATTTTTTTTATTTTGATAACTCAAGTTTTAAATTTAAGGAAAATTGCTGTAGAACTGATTAAATAGTAAGATATTCACAAACATATATTGAACAGTATTAGTTTGTACTACTTTAACAGGTACTCGTCAGTGCTGAAACTTTGGCATCTAATTTGGTAACTGATGGATTGAATGGGGTTTTATGTCACAGTCAGGAATATTTCACTTGTTTCGAGACGACACCAGCTATATCTGAAGTATCAGAGTGTTATCTCTGTAGTGCGTACAGGGCAATGTGCAAGGAGGGTTCGTTTAGTGTGCCACACCTATCGTAATCAAATCGTAATACAAGTCATCGGTTTTTAATGTCGCCTTTGAAGGACCCCGTGACTTTCATCTGTGATCGCAGAGTGCTTGACAAGAGAACTGCCACTACTTATTTTCAAGCCTTGGTGAGACCCCAGCCAGCGCTCTCCCAACCAACTTAGCTACCGCACTTGAAACATGTATGTCTAAGACAGGGGCATATTGTATATGTAGGTATACATGCATTATATCAACAACAATTACCTTTATAATTATCCACCTTTATACGGACTCCATTACCTCTCACATCCAAGGTTCGAACCCCGCTTGGGACAAATCTTAATGTGAGAAAGGTTGGCAGATCAGGCACAGGGATTCTTTCACTATTTTCAGAACAGCCAGCCAGTGAAATAAGTTTTGATTTCCAGAGCGCAAAACACTTACATGTATTTAGAGAGGGGTATATTTCTTGTAATATGGTCCAGTATGTTAATTGTACATTGTTTCTTTCACGTTATTATTTTTTATTATAGGATTTAAATGACAATGATGCAATCATCCTGCTTGGCCGGAGTATGTTTGCTCCAGATATTCGTCATCTCTCTGGTACGAAGTGGTGTAGTTCCTACTAGTGATGGTAAGTTTTATTTGCCCCTACCCCCACATCTAAGTCTCATTTGCCGCTCTACCCTACAGCCACGTTGAACTTTCCCTCTCCCTACATCCACGAAAGTGTTTTACAAACACTGTAGTCTTTTCAAAGCCAGTTACTCTTTGTGGCAACTTATCCACATATGCCAATACTTTGTTGCAAAGTGTTACCCAATGGACATTAACTTGATAGTCCGTATGAAGTCAGGAATATTATTATCCTTTCTTGTCTTTTTGTCTTCTCGATGTATTATTTGTAACTTCTATCTGTTCTTGGTTATTGTTGCCAAGTACCTGCTTTCAGTAACAACTAAGTACTACTGTTGTCATATACCATTTTTGAATGTATTTTATGATTAGATTAAAAAAATGGTATATGACACTGTAATCATGTTACACGTTACGTGTCATTACGTGATAATATGTTGTTGGTTTATATAGTATTACTAGTACATGTTGTAATTCCATTCTCCTGTGTTTCACCCGTTCTAATCGGTCACACCTTATTTGCTATTTTGCTTAAATCAGTAACTCAATTTCTTTTACTTGCTACAGTTGTTTAGAAGTATTGAATGCTCTGATTTGTAAAATTAAAGTATCTAAAAATTTGAGTTTTTTTTTTGGTTTTTTTTTGTTTGTTTTTTTTTTGTTAGAATCGGACATTGTGCACTATGCACACGTAACATTATTATTTATTATAAGCAAATTGTGCAGTGTGTAAAATATCAAATTCTTTCACTTCTCAATGTCAAAAAGAAAATCATTTTATTTCTATATAATTGATCATTATGCGTTTACATTGATTTGTGTGATCTACGACACATACAACATTATAATGTGTTGAATCATTCATGTTTTAAATTATCAAGGTCCGGACACGTGTTTTGACAAGCTGGGGTTCGAGGCATGCAGACATTATGATCAGGCAAAGTGTGACTACGAGGTCTATAGACCCTGGGCAATGGAAAATTGTAAGCGTTACTGTGGATACTGCACAGGTAAATTCGAGTCGAAATCATTTATTTTTCCGAGGTTCAAACAGTACCGTAGCTACCTATGAGGCAACCGAGGCAACTGCCTCGGTAAAAATTTAACTAAGTGTTACCCGAACTTCACAATGATTATTGAGCTTTTAGCGACTTTGCCTGTTGGATCGTGGAGCTGCGAATAATCCTTCTCAGCACTACGCAGACTAAAAACATGACAGAGAAGCAGCAGGTCAGATAAAAGACTGTCTATGGTACAAACAATCCAGCTTATTTTACAACAGCTAGAATAGTTTTGAGCTTTCCAATAAACCTGTTTTTAAATACCTTCCTTACGTGTAAAAGATGTAAAACATTGAGACTGTTGGTACTGAATGTCATTATCTTCAATTCTTGCCTCGGTTTATTTAAGGGCCTAGTTACGGTACTGTCAAAAATTCCCGCGTTTTTCTTGGACGCAAGTGTCAATGGAAATAATTTGTCTTTTATAATACAAAGTTATAACACCTCTATGATGTGATAATTAATTTCAAGTTTTGCCTGGACAACCATCAACGAATTAAATTATTATGTTTCATTAGGTGTAGTAAACTACTTCATTGTGAAGACTTGATTGAAATAAACCAGATATAAAACTAAAACAAAAGCCAGGAAGTTGCTATCAAATCTTCTGTCTGTCAGGGGTGATTATATTTTTCCTGTAATGTCCACATACGAAGTAGGGGACATATAGTGTTTACTTCATTTTTTCCGCAACATTTCTCGAAAACAATTTATCAGATATTAATAAAACTTGACGGGAACAATCTTTGGGTAAAGTAGATGCGTCATTGTTGTATTTTGATCATGCACATGGATGGAAAAAATGAATTTTGGTGTTCGTTTAGGAGAGGTTTTTTAAACCGCATCCAATTTCAGTTAAACATGTTTTTACCATAAACGTGTTATTCTATATAATGCTTACCAACTATCTTTACTCAAGAGAATGGTAGCTATTGTAGCTCAATTGGCAGAGTAGCTAGTGTTCGCTTCTTAAGTGAGAGGTCGTGGATTCGAACCGCAGCCGGGTCTGACCGAGTGGCTGAGATATGAGTAACTACGCTAAAGACATGTCGAAAGTTTAACACCGAGCTAACTGAAAGGAGTAGAATCTCGGCTATCGTGTGGCTGAGATATTGGGATCTAGTTGCCTAGTATCTGCCGAGAGATATAGATAACATCTGCTGAGATATAACTCGGGTGGCTGAGATATTAGGATCTAGTTGCCTAGTATCTGTCGAGATATATAGATAACATCTGCCGAGAGATATAGATAACATATGCTGAGATATAACTAACGTGAAGTCAAGATGAAGTGTCGACACCATTTCTGTAACAGCCTTGCTTTCTTTTCTGTTTTTCAGTGCCAACATCACCGGAGCCATGTTTTGACAGAATAAAGCACTGTAACGTATACAGCAGTGACCTGTGTACAAATCCGCTATACCATCTATATGTACATGACAACTGTCGGATGTTTTGTAGTAGATGTAGTAAGTTAATAAAAATATTTACAATATGACTATCTCTCCTAGATGAAACGTTAAAAGACAATTGGGGTCATGACCCTTGATGTGTATCAATTTTCCCGCAATATTACGTCATGTCCTACACAGGGGGTCACGTGGTCATGTGAGATACGCCAATCTCGCATGGCTTAACATCCTATCTCACATGAGCAGGTATGGAAGAAATAGCGCCAAGGGTTAAAACAAATCAAAATATTTATTAAAAGAAAGAATTGTAAATATAAGAAACGACATTTCTGCTTCGCCCTTGATCGAATTTGGCACGCGCCACACTATCTTTCATTACCCCTTGAAATACCATGAATGTCATTTCTTAAATAAAGGTGGCCAAGGGAATTGTCGGGGTAAGGTACACCCGTTCTTTTTTGTCATTAAGCTGTTGATAAAGATTGCAATGGTCATGAAGTCGAAATCCTGGTTCCCATACTTGACTTCATTCAAAATTCTTTAAAAGAAGAACGCCGCTACATGTGGTTGCAGTAAGATATGCCTGGTTACATTTTTACCATTTGGCTGGTAAAATGGTCATGATGACATTTGGCTGGTACAATGGTCATGATGACATTTGGCTGGTAAAATGGTCATGATGACATTTGGCTGGTAAAATGGTAATGATGACATTTGACTGGTAAAATAGTCATGATGACATTTGACTGGTACAATGGTCATGATGACATTTGACTGGTACAATGGTCATGATGACATTTGGCTGGTAAAATGGTCATGATGACATTTGGCTGATAAAATGGTCATGATGACATTTGGCTGGTAAAATGGTCATGATGACATTTGACTGGTAAAATGGTCATGATGACATTTGACTGGTAAAATGGTCATGATGACATTTGGCTGGTTCAATGGTCATGATAACATTTGGCTGGTAAAATGGTCATGATGGCATTTGACTGGTACAATGGTCATGATGACATTTGACTGGTAAAATGGTCATGATGACATTTGGCTGGTAAAATGGTCATGATGACATTTGACTGGTAAAATGGTCATGATGACATTTGACTCGTAAAATGGTCATGATGACATTTGGCTGGTAAAATGGTCATAATGACATTTGGCTGGTATTTGGCTGGTAAAATGGTCATGATGACATATGGCTGGTAAAATGGTCATGATGACATTTGGCTGGTAAAATGGTCATGATGACATTTGACTGGTAAAATGGTCATGATTACATTTGACTGGTAAAATGGTCATGATGACATTTGGCTGGTAACATTTGGCTGGTAAAATGGTCATGATGACATTTGGCTGGTAAAATGGTCATGATGACATTTGGCTGGTAAAATGGTCATGATGACATTTGACTGGTAAAATGGTCATGATGACATTTGGCTGGTAAAATGGTCATGATGACAAGTATAAAGGGACGTAACTGTTTATGTAGTATCATGGGATAAAAAACAAAAACTAAGAATCTAGTCCAAAATATACCTCATTATGTTAAGTAGAGTGTGAATTGTAGGCATTTAAATTAGTACCTCTTCGGGGCCACGATAATCGTGTTTACCATGTTTCATTAAATATTTTTACCATTACGATAGCTCATGATCAGTGGTAGAGTGCTCGTTTCATACCCCAAGCGGGTTTGACCAAGACTTGAAAATAGGAAGTGACTATTCTTTCGCCAAGAACCCGGCATTTAGAAATGAAAGTCACGATGTCCTTCAGAAAAACCATAAAAACCGGCGTCCCGTATCACGGCAGACGTGGCCCGTTTAACAAACCTCCCTGTACATCCTGAGGGCATTGCAAAGGTCAAAATGTTTGCCACTTTACCTATACCTGGTGAAGTCTCGATATAAGTGAAATATTCTTGAATGGGACGTGAAACCCCATTCAATCAACAAATCAATGGTGTTAGAAAAGTATACTGAAAACTGAAAAAAACTATGACGGACGGACATACTGACGCACTACGCCTTACCATGTTACGTCACGTTTCTAGATTCTTTAGTGACGACACAAGTCTTGCTTAGTGAGGCTCAAACATAGGGACAAAAGACACTGGGATATGCCATCTCTTTTACCCAATCGGTCATGATTCTACGAATGTCGTAAATAAACGCATTCTATTTTCTAATGTTGATTTTATTTCCTGCGTGCCATACCTGAACCAGGTAGATTTGTAGATGTTTTTTAATGTGGAATTCTTTGTGCAACAATGTGACCGGCAGGTGCATAAATGTGTGTTCTGTCCGTATTAAATTACAAACGACAATTTTGTTAGCGCTGTTTTTGTATTACCGACGGTGAAGTTGTACTTGCTGTTTTTTGAAAAAAAATTCCTTTATTTTATTTTTCAGTACCACAGAATGCAAACATAGGCAGCACAGTAGTACAACAGAAGCCAAACAGTGGCAGCACCATAGACCCAAGATTGGTTGGATAGAATTTATGTACAGGCCGGATGACAACAATTGCTATAAATTCATCATAATATTTAATCAGAGTAGCCATAATAAACTCTTTATAGAATCAAATAAAAGTTATTCATAAAGCATAACAGTTCTTTTTTGTTTTAAGCTTTTTCATTGGTCTGGTATTTGTGTATGAAAAATTGACTCTCAGGGCATCTTACACAGGAAACAGTGCTTTCTTGAACAAGAATGATTATTTTCCTGTCCAGAACGAGCGTTAGCGAAATAGATGCGCTATAGCGATGCAACGTTGGTAAATGTGTAAAATTCGCTAAATTAAAAAAAATCTATGAAACAAATAATAAAAAACGAAAATAAATTTTCTTTTTGTTGTTTTAAATGTTATAAAATTCGATACAAAAAGTAAACATTATTTCATTTCTGTATTGTCAATGATTTTGTTATACTATCTTAATGCTGGCCTGTCGAAAGTTTAACATTAAGGTGTAATGAAAAAGAGGGTTAGGAAAGCGGTTGGGGAGAGGGTTCGAAAGGGGTCAAAGGGAGGGGAAGAGGTTAAGGGGTGGAAGTTGGGAAGTGGTCGAAGCTTGGTTGCCGAGTGGCCGATATATCGATAGCTAGTGACAGAAATGCTGCCGTGATAGCCGAGATAACGACTGTCAACATAGAGGTAACGAGGAAAGGGCGAGATGAGGTGAATATAAAAGCTGTCGTGATAGCCGAGATATATATAACGACTGTCAACATAGTGGTACCGAGGAAAAGGCGAGATGAGGTGAATATTCACCACCAATTCGTTAACTTAGTGTCAAACTTTCGACATGCCTTACTGAAGACAATTGTTACGGTATAGAGTCCGTTTTGAGTCAATTTTGAATTATTATACCTTATCTTACTTGAACTAACACACAAATACACTTAGTAACAGGGTGTATGTCGTCTGTATGTGGATGTGTCGGTGTATACCCGAGTGAAGCCTGCGACAACCTTATATACTCTTCTGTTACTTAATTAACAGAAGGGAAGAGCATGGCCAAACCTTTGACTAAATATCATAATTTGTACTGGCTAATTAAACAAGGTGTGTACATCCTGTAATGACCAGACAGTTGTCTGGGGGCCGTGCAAGGACTGTCCATTGTCATGAGGATGATTTGAGTAATGAGCCGTATGTAAAAATGTAGCCTAAAGTATAATTTTGGAATACAAGAAAATATTTGGGATTATTTTTATATGATTTCTAATACATGTATCATTACATAATTTTCTGTAGCTTGCTGGCTGATTTGTTTCTTTATTCTTATGAAGCAGAATTTATGCAAAATCTTCGATAACTTAATAAATTGAGTTGTTTACCAAATATACAATTCCATATTCTAGTTTATTTCTTCTTTTGAAATTCTTTATTTTGAGAGTTGATATGGTAGCACGGATAACTCATCCACTTCCATAATAAGAATATTATTACAAAATAACATTATAAAAATCCATGTAAAAACCATGTCCATGACTGGGGTTGACCTTTGACCTTTACTAGCACATCCATGCAATATGATAATTTAATACAATATTAGCCCAACACATTTTTTCATCATATCCAGCCAACTTCATACAGATAGCATTTCTTCTTGGCCCATTATACTTTGAATGCTGCAGTTTGTAAAAACAATAATTGTCATATATACCTTGTATCTTCTCCGGATTGGTAACTAAATCTTCATCCACAAACACTGGTAAATCATCTTGACTTTGTTCGCCAGAAACATACTTTCGGATTTTGAATAGCCTCGCCCAAAGTGACCGCAACCAAACGCCAATTTTGTTTCCCGACATTGGTACGAAAATAACTTTTACAGCACCAGAATCAAGACAACACCTCCAAATATTGAATTAACTTTCTGAATTTTTTTCCAAGAACCAATTTCCTCTCTTAGATGAATCGGATTCCGATATGGATGCTGATTAAAAGATGCGATTCCTGAATAATTTTACTAAACCTGTTGAAAATGTTTACAAGAATCTTTTAAAAAATACGTTTACTTTTTGAAGTTTTCGATGTAAGTATGATACCTACAGTCTTGAGATTATAGGCTACTGCTGTATAATGTCTCAATATTTGAGATGAAAGGTTAATATTTGTGTTTTCCGTGTTGCCTCCAAGATACGTTAGCAGGTGTATTCTTCAAGCAGAATAAATAAATACTAACTGTAAGTAAGTAGGAATGCGCTGTTGCAATGATATTTTTCCAAGTTTCCGTTGAATAATCCAAGAGTCACTGTTGTAAAAATGTCTTTTGTTTTTCTGTATTGGCTCATATAGTTTTTATATAATCTTCAAGCAGAAATATAATGCCACCAATAAAAGTAAGCAGGCCTGCGCTAGTTCAATAATTGTTGCCAAATTTCTGTTGTATAATGCTAGAGTGTTTGGATGGTACTAAAATCGATGATAATAGTAAACGTTGCAGTTTTCTATGTCTGTATTTATAACGTGTACAACCTTTCCTGTTTATAATGATGCTCTAGATCTGTTTCTATGGTGATCAATCAATAATACAAATGATGTGTTGCAGTTTTCGATGTTTTATAACATACCCAACCCTTCCAGTTTCCCATGCTTTGTTTCCTTGACGATACACCCTAGTATTACCTAGCAACAATAATAATTACTAATGGGTATTTTGGTATTTAACTCAAGTAAAGGCTTATTGTTGTTTCTTTGTAATTAAACTTTTTTTTGGTTATAAACCGTCTGATATATATAATATATTCTTTTATATTTTTCAAGATGTCACTTGTACCGCGAAAATATCTTCTCAGCAAAAGAATTATTTATTTCCTTTGGTTCAATTTTTCTACAATCGGAACTCTTGAAAATCTTTAACTCTGATATAGTTTAGAATGTCAAAACTAAGACAATTTTCTCTCGCTTAAATACATTGTTATGTCGGACGGTAAGGAATTTGGTATTACATTAGCTACACTTTTATGTCTGAAGGTAAGGGATTAGGTATGTACTCATCGTACGTAGCAGGTTGGTTGTAAATTCTTAAAATTAAAACATTCATAAAAATATATGTTGTTCAATTAAAATGAACAGTCCCTTTTTAAGTTTCAACAATTTTAAGTCCATGTTTATTTCTTTAGATTCTTAAAACTACCCGAAACATACAAATTCCAGTAACGGCTTTTTGGACTCAAGACTGACCCCCTACTGTTAATTTTGGCAATGGTACAGAAAATATGCTATTGGCACCCCAATTTTGTTAGACGTTATGGGTAGTTACGGGATGACATTATCGTGTTATTTTAAAGGCCGATAAACCCCTCCTGTTTATTAAGGCATATACAATATCCCGTTGCCGCTTTCATGAGCAGTTCCGGTGAACGCGTGACATTTCCGTGTTAATCTTAGGACTGACACATTTCCTCCTGTTAATTATGACCAATGCAACAGTCATGACGTCATGAGTAGTCTCGGAAAGCATATGACATTTCATTGTTAAATTTTAGGACCAACCCCTATCCCATTATTAAAAAAATATGACGTCATGAGTAGTATCGTTAGGGCATGCCATTTTCCGGGCGTGTTATATTAATTAAGGCCGAAACTCCCCTGTCTATTAAAACATTCAATAGGATGCCATCAGTAGTTCTGCCGGGTATTGCACGACATTTCCGACCGAAATATAATCGGTATATATATATACGAAACTAGGACTACAACTGAGCTACCCTTGTTGTAATACGGATTGCCTCCGATTTACACGTTTTTCAACATATGTCATATATTAATATACCTCATTAGAAAAATACGATACTATCTGTAATTTGATAAGATTATTGGATCATGTGATCAGGGTGGAGATAACATCGTGTACTTCTGAACACACCGTGACGCCATCGTTGGAAAATCGGTCACGGCCTACTAGCGTTTGCCTCCGATGATTTCCGATAGGAGAAAAATCAATGAAGGACTAATGTTTTAACATTCCAGTCTGTCTTTTTTTTTAAGATATTTTTTTCTGTCTTTCTTATTACCATGGTTATTTTTCGGTATAATTTGTTGTTTATTGCCTTTGAGTGATGTTTTCACATTAAACAAGCCACAATATGACATGTTGCGGGTGAACACATTTCCCTCACTCAAAGACAATAAATATATAACATCACGGGGCAAAATTTAAATCGGAACACAAGATAGACAGACCATTGACAAAATAGGCAAACAACATTGACCTGTCCGTTTAACATTTAATTTAAATCTTTATCAAAGACCCGTATATTATGTATGTATTTATGTTGTCTACATCATGACACGTGCATAGTTAATTATTTAGTGCAAATCTTTACACTACAGATGTATTAGTTGGATCATCATCATGTAGATGAATATTTCTAATAAAAGATCAAATATAGATAGGAAGGGACCCGAAAAGTTACCAAGAGATAAATACCATCTACTGAAAATCTGTTAACCCTAACGAGGAGCCGTATTCAACTGTCGATTGTTTAGCTAACGAGGGGTCGAGTTGAGCTGTCGATTGTCTAGCTAACGATGGGCCGAGTTAAACTATCGATTGACTACCTAACGAGGGACCGAGTTGAACTGTCGATTGTTTAACTAACGAGGGGCCGAGTTGAACTATCGATTGTCTAGCTAACGAGGGACCGAGTTGAACTGTCGATTGTCTACCTAACGAGAGGCCGAGTTGAACTGTCGATTGTCTAGCTAACGAGGGGCCGAGTTGAACTGTCGATTGTCTACCTAACGATGGGGCCGAGTTGAACTGTCGATTGTGTAGCTAACGAGGGGCCGAGTTGAACTGTCGATTGTTTAGCTAAAGAGGGGTCGAGTTGAACTATCGATTGTTTAGCTAACGAGGGACCGAGTTGAACTGTCAATTGTCTACCTAACGATGGGGCCGAGTTGAACTGTCGATTGTTTAGCTAACGAGGGACCGAGTTGAACTGTCGATTGTCTACCTAACGAAGTGGCCGAGTTGAACTGTCGATTGTGTAGCTAACGAGGGGCCGAGTTGAACTGTCGATTGTTTAGCTAACGAGGGGCCGAGTTGAACTGTCGATTGTTTAGCTAACGAGGAATCGAGTTGAACTGTCGATTGTCTACCTAACGATGGGGCCGAGTTGAACTGTCGATTGTTTAGCTAACGAGGGACCGAGTTGAACTGTCGATTGTTTAGCTAACGAGGGGCCGAGTTGAACTGTCGATTGTTTAGCTAACGAGGGGGCGAGTTGAATTGTCGATTGTGTAGCTAAAGAGGGGCCGAGTTGAACTGTCGATTGTTTAGCTTACGAGGGGCCAATTGCAAGTTGAACTGTCGATTGTTTAGGTAACGAGGAACTGTTGATTGTCTTCCAAGCGAGGGGCCGAGTTAAACTGTCGATTGTTTAGGTCAGTGTTAAACGTTCGACTGACATATACTGTAAATCCCTTGAATTTGGACGAATACAGGAGTGTAAAATCTATCTATGTGATGCATGTAGTTTGTTTTTGCTAGACACAAACATCTTTTGCGGATATGGGGGTATAAAAAAATAAAAAAATGACTTTAAGTATAGGAAACCGTAGTACGGTGGCTGAATCCACGTAGAACTTTTACTTGCGCACATGTTTTTTCTGCGTGGCCTCATTCAGCCACCGTAGGAAACTAACAGTTTAAAAGATGTAGAAAACACTAGATACCTAAAACTCCTTAACATTTATATTAAAATCATTTTCTTGGAGATGAGAAAAGATTGTTAAGTCATTCTGATCTTCAATTTTAAATACATGTAGATATTTACAAATACACCCAAAACAGGGAGTGCAAAGAGTCTGTTTGTTACTGTGGTATAAGCTCATTGCGGAGTATATAAAAGCAATTAATTCTCACCAAGGGATTTAATTATACCACCCAAACAGTCTATAAAGTGTAAATTATATATCCTGTTTATTAACACCCTTGGTGGAAATATTAAGTTTTTACACGTTTCGCCTACATGTAAGTTCAAGTCGGTAATTAAATACTTTCGAGTACTATATTCTAAATTTCCTTATTTCTGTACACAACAAGTAGTTGATTTAGAGCTGTGTTATGTTGGAGGGTAGTTAAAAATGGCACTAGACAGTCAGCTCCGACATTGTGATGGAAACAGGAGTAACAAGAGATATAGCATCGAAAACTGACAAGTGAACTGGCAAAATTTTACACCCTAACTGTTCCGTTAGGCAACGAGTGTAGTCCTTAGAACACATTAGAAGAAACCGGAATACCCAGAGATAATATCGAATGTTGATTGACAAGTGAACTGGCAAAATTTTACATCCTATCTGTTCCGTTAGGCAATGAGTGTAGTCCTTAGAACACCCTAAAAACTGGAATATCCAGAATGTTGATTGACAAGTGAACTGGCAAAATTTTACTCCCTAACTGTTCCGTAAGCCAATGAGTGTAGTCCTTAGAACACCCTAAAAACTGGAATATCCAGAATGTTGATTGACAAGTGAACTGGCAAAATTTTACTCCCTAACTGTTCAGTTAGGCAATGAGTGTAGTCCTTAGAACATCCTAAAAACTGGAATATCCAGAATAACAGAATGTTGATTGACAAGTGAACTGGCAAAATTTTACACCCTAACTGTTCCGTTAGGCAATGAGTGTAGTCCTTAGAACACCCTAAAAACTGGAATATCCAGAATAACAGAATGTTGATTGACAAGTGAACTGGCAAAATTTTACTCCCTAACTGTTCCGTTAGGCAATGAGTGTAGTCCTTAGAACACCCTAAAAACTGTAATATCCAGAATAACAGAATGTTGATTGACAAGTGAACTGGCAAAATTTTACACCCTAACTGTTCCGTTAGGCAACGAGTGTAGTCCTTAGAACACACTAGAAGAAACCGGAATACCCAGAGATAATATCGAATGTTGATTGACAAGTGAACTGGCAAAATTTTACACCCTAACTGTTCCGTTAGGCAATGAGTGTAGTCCTCAGAACACATTAGAAGAAACCGGAATACCCAGAGATAATATCGAATGTTGACAAGTGTTCACACTAAGCCAATGAATGCAGTCCTTAGGACACCCGGCACGAGGCAGATCAGGATCCAGTTGTTTCAAGCTTGATTAATTTAATCAGTGATTAACACAAACATAGAACACCAATAAACACTCACATATCATTAATGAACAATCAATTTCAAAACATTGTGTTTCAATTTGATGAGATTCTATTCACTTTTCGTGTTTTCAACAAATAATTTACAAAAAATTGATATAATGCAAAAACAATTTTTGATTAATCAATTGATTAAATTAATCACGTTTCGAACAACTGGGTCCAGATACACATGTATACTAAAGGTCAACCTGAGTGGAGTAGATTAATGGTGTTTTACATTCGGTCAGGAACTATCGACTAATATCGATAAAGTCAGTTCGGAGGTGGTAGAGGTAACCTGAGTACCCGGAGAAAACCACGAACCTTATGCAAGCGAACTAACAATTATTCTCATACTAGGATTTGACTAGCGGGATTCGAACATGGATGGTAAGAGGCAATGTAATCTGTAAGTCGAAGCTTGAGAACACTTAGTCGTCGAGGCCCCTTAAAACCCAACATGAACATGAACAATTTCTAAAGTGTAAGATAATCTGCAATGTATGTGGATTTACACTTTATTTTTAATTTAGATCAAAATTGTATTACAAAATTGCCGTTTTCTTCATTCTTCTACCAAAAACTGCATCTGAAAAGTATATGAATCCATTGCTTACCAAAAAACATTACAGACCTGTCGAAAATTTAACACTCAACTCGCGAATAAATGCCGAATAGAAACGATAACTGTTAACCGTACTTTTTCGGCATTATTTCGGCCACTCAACAGCCGGGCTTCGACTCCTTTTAGTTACATCAGTGTTAAACTTTTAGACCGGAATGTATTGTAGCATTTAAATAAATAAACAGACTATAAATATGTTGTAATAAATAAATAAATAAATAAATAAATAAATAAATAAATAAATAAATAAATAAATAAATAAATATTTCAGAACAACAGACGTGAAATACCTATAAACCATCAAATGTAAAACAAAGAACACCTCACATTCACATTAGCAAGATTTTGTACAGTGTACTCGCTTTTTCACTCTTCTTTATACTGAAAGAAAGTAATTTTATTTTAAAAAAATTGACCAGAAGAAAACTAGAACTTAATCTGTAACTTAATTGTAAACACCAGTTTAATCGTGTAGGAGAGGGTCATTGTACAAGGTTTGTCTGCAACGATGTACAAGGTTTGTCTGCAACGATGAAAAATTCTAAGGTGATTAAGGGGCATATCTCTCCAAATAGCAACACAGAAACGTCATGGGACCATCGGCACATGATAAAGAAGAAATCTGTAACGTTTGTAAAGAATCGATTTGATCGTGTTGGAGGAGTACTGTGCACAAGGTTGTGTCGGACGCACACACGGACGGAGAGTATTTCCGTAGAAAATAATAATACAAGACACATCGATAAGAAGTATCTCATGTATTGCCTAATGCATGGTACCAAGTGACGCGGTTCAATAGGTCCCTAACTATTTGCCTTACAAAATATTGATAAAACATAAGATGATGCGGTACCTTTAAACAAGTATCAGTTTGAAGGAACAACCGGTACCGTTGTACCTACAAAATAGAAATAAATTAAGCATTACTTTGGTTTTACAACATTCTTAGAATACTATGTGGCGGACCGGATTTGTGGGTGGGGTGAGGTGAGGTTCCGGGTTTGGAGGGTGGGTGAGGTGAGGTGAGGTTCCGGGTTTGGAGGGTGGGTGAGGTGAGATTCCGGGTTTGGAGGGTGGGATGGGTTGAGGTTCCGGGTTTGGAGGGTGGGGTGTGGTGAGGTGAGATTCCGGGTTTGGAGGGTGGGTGAGGTGAGGTGAGGTTCCGGGTTTGGAGGGTGGGTGAGGTGAGATTCCGGGTTTGGAGGGTGGGATGGGTTGAGGTTCCGGGTTTGGAGGGTGGGGTGAGGTGAGGTTCCGGGTTTGGAGGGTGGGTGAGGTGAGGTGAGGTGAGGTTCCGGGTTTGGAGGGTGGGTGAGGTGAGGTTCCGGGTTTGGAGGGTGGGATGGGTTGAGGTTCCGGGTTTGGAGGGTGGGGTGTGGTGAGGTTCCGGGTTTGGAGGGTGGGTGAGGTGAGGTGAGGTGAGGTTCCGGGTTTAAAGGGTGGGTGAGGTGAGGTTTGGATTTGGAGGGTGGGATGGGGTGAGGTTCCGGGTTTGGAGGTGGAGTGAGGTGAGGTTCCGGGTTTGGAGGGTGGGGTGAGGTGAGGTTCCGGATTTGGAGGGTGGGTGATCACTAACTGTCCTCAACAAGGTGCTTTCACAACATCGATTATGACCCTGGTGGCCAACGTCTTTCAGTATTACGTTATTATACTTTAATCTGAAGATTTTGACCAGTTTCTTCTTAATGAACACACACGACTTACCTGTGCCGCCTAATGAACAATTTTTCACATTTCCCGATGGCGTGATTCAATATTGCGTCAATATGCTTAAATCTGAAGATTTATACAAAATTCTACTTAACATATATATATATACAGCTTACCAGTGCCACATAACGAGCAATATTTCTTGCAGTAGGTGTTTGCCCATTGTTTGTCAGAAGTACACGATGTTTTGCTGTATCTGTGACAGTTAGGTATAGCATCCACACAGGGTGGGGGAGGAGTAGATACACCTAGCACAAACAGAGTAAAAAATTAGAAAAAAAGAAATAAAATGAAAAAAAGAAACCCAATAAAAAGTAACTGCAACACAGAAAACAAAAACCAAACGAGAGTCTTAATGTATATATATATATATATATATAATATATATATATATATATATATATATATATATATATTATATATATATATATATATATATATATTTATATATATATTGTCCTTCCATACTATTAACAAAAAACATATACATACAGATACAAAATAGTACATCATTATTACATTTTCAAGTATTTTCTATTTTGATCTAATTAAATTTGCCTTTTTAGGGGGATACATAAAAGAGGAGAACATTTCTATTGTCGTATGATTATTTAAATAAAATAAAGTACCTAGGTAGTTTACTACCCATTTATTGGGTGGATCCTTCTGTATGAATATTCCTTATGAAAGGTCAAACGGACAGGTCAATGTTGTTTACCTTATACTCCTATGGGTAATCAAAACAAAAGCTATATAATTTGGCGCATATTATTACATTAAAAAATCTAGTTAATCATTTCTTAAATACTTAACTTATCCTCATAGACCGAGACTGATACACATTGGATGGACAGGAAGAAAATAGTCAACATTTGACATTCTTACTTTTAGGATAAGAATGTCAAGTGTGGCACTGTCCTTCATATTAAAAACACCTATCGGTGGGGGATCTTGCTTTCACTGAAAGCTATTGTTTATATTTATAATCGTACAATGCATTAAAAATAGTAGATGAAAGAATTATGAACATGAGACAAAAACATAATGAAACAACAATATTATTTTGTGACAAACCAATGATCATCTGACTTGTTATCTTTTCCGTCAAACAAAGAAATGACAATTTTGTTCCTGGAACTTACACATTTTGTTTCAATACTAGTATTACAATACCCTTATCAGTGTCCACCTTAGTTTGCTGCAAGTTTTTGTGATAAATATGACGTGTTTACTACCAAGCAGCCGCCATTAACGTTGATCAACGTAAAAACTATCATACTGACATGATATGGTTGGTTGGTTGGTTGAATGTTGCTTAACGTCGCATCAGCCATGTCTCAGCTCTTCGCGACGATAACTATTTTATTAATCTCTATGGATTAATCTATGAACAATTTTTTGTATGCATGTGAAGTACGAGTGTGTTTTATGATCTGCCTTGCACTAACACTCACGCAGGGCGTCTTTAACGTGTTAGCTCACAGAGTCAGTACGCCACAGACAAGCGTACCACTCCCCCAGTCCATGTTGTCTGAGCGGGACCCGAACTCACGGCGATGAGAGACCCTGGATTTGAAGACTGACGTCTTGTCCATTAAGCCACCGCGGCCTCTAATGGTATGATATTTACCTCACACAATATGGACTATATTTCATCACCAGGTGACCAGTACTGTCGCATAAAATTCACAGAAACTAGTGAGATGTAGGACATACCTATACAGAATCCGCAGTAATTCTTACAGTAATCCCAGGCCCAGTCTTTGAACGCTCCAGCACAACTAGATTTACCAAAATTCCTGCAATCTATTTTGTCTGTGCAGTCTACAAAATAAAATACAACATAATATACGTTATAAGTTTCATTAAACACACACACACACACACACACACACACACACACACACACACACACACACACTATTAGAAAGTATCAAATAATAAATTAAAAAACAAACACATCAATCCATATCTAAACCACAATCCAAAAGCAAAGTAGAAACTTTTAAGCCGGCAAATTAATGTTAAACTAGCGAACTTCCACCAGGCCGGTTGCTTCGAAAAAGTAAACACCGGTTGTTTAACTAGCTACAATGGCCAAGGAAATTGCGGATGATGAAAGCAACACGGAACTATAGGGCGTCAATGGTAACTTTGAATATAGAGACATCATTCTTATCAAAAACACTGTAATGAGGGCCATGAAAGTCATATTGTAAAAATCAGTTAAAACATATAGCAATGATCACATTTAGTGGTGGAATTTAAAATATTTAAATGTTGTATTTACTTATAGGCGCCACAGTGGTTGTTGGTGGTGTGGTGGGAGTGGTGGTCAGACTGTCTGCTATAGCCAAAGCCCTTTCTGTAATAAAACAATACAAGATTAATGACCATTCATATGTTAAATTGACACGTGGGGTCACTATAATTGGTCACAAATATAACACAATAACATGTGGTATTATTTTGTTACATATGTAGTAACGAATTTTACCATAAAATTAACGTAATAACACATTTCCCCCAAAAATGTAGATAATGAAAACCGCTATATGGAGTAACTAAATTACTTATAACTTATTAAAATAGAACAGCGATCATGGGTATATCGTTTGTTATACCATGGTATAACATGTCATGCTTAATGTTTCATATGAAGAAAAACGCAGGTCATGTTAGAATACATGTAAATTTTTTTTATATCTAACACGATTAAAATGAGACCCGAGATGAACTTTTGGCGCTTTAGAAATTTGGAACACGTTGTGTTTCTGTTAATCGATTGGTCCGATAACTTTTGCTTTATCTAACGAGTTATTCGCATTATGTTACTTAATCACGTTAATAATTGGTTGAAAATGGAAAGCGTCAAAAATAACGAATTAAAACTTTTTAGGTAACGTCGGAACTAGCATGATTCCGTTATTTTTTCCCCGTCAAAATTAATTTTTATTGGAGGTATAAATGGAAGTTTTTTTCATAAACCCGTACTTATACACAAAGTAGTAAAGATGCAATCTGTTTTTATCTGAAATGATGATATACCATTAAAAATAAGGGCCAAGGCCCGTTCAAGATAGTGTTCGTTTGTCATTACACTCGCACTGGTCCCTACAAATACCGGATCGGAAAGACGGTTACTCCGATTAACGAATCGGCTCTAAAATCTGAACAAAAGACATAATTGAATTTTAAAAAATAATCTTTATGAATTGTATATTTATTTGCATTTTATACATTGGAAATCTTATTTACTTATAACAAGGGAGATTTAGCGCTGATTCGGTAATTTTACGCCGGTATTTCTAGGCAAAGATGCGAGCGTAGTACCGAACACTATCTTAAACACTTCTCGTGTATATTTAGTACTAGAAGAACACCTACGTGAACAATGTCTACAAAAGAACACCTACGTGAAGAATGTCTACAAAAGAACACCTACGTGAACAATGTCTACAAAAGAACACCTACGTGAACAATGTCTACAAAAGAACACTTACGTGAACAATGTCTACAAAAGAACACCTACGTGAACAATGTCTGCAAAAGAACACCTACGTGAACAATGTGTACAGAAGAACCCTTACGTGAATATTGTGTTTACAGAATAACATTTACGTGAACATTGTGTCTACGGAATAACATTTACGTGAACATTGTGTCTACGGAATGACATTTACGTGAACATTGTGTCTACAGAATAACATTTACGTGAACATTGTGTCTACAGAATAACATTTACGTGAACACTGTCTACAGAAGAACGCTTACGTGAACACTGTCTTCAAAAGAACACTTACGTGAAAACTGTTTACACAAGAACACTTACGCGAATATTATCTACAGAGCACTTACGTGAATACTGTTTACAGAAGAACACTTGTTACGTGAATATTGTGTACAGAAGAACATTTACGTGAATACTATATACAGAAGAACACTTACGTTAACACTGTTTACAGAAGAGCACTTGTTACGTGAATATTGTCTACAGAAGAGCACTTGTTACGTGAATACTGTATACATAAGAACACTTGTTACGTTAATACTGTAAACAGAAGAGCACTTGTTACGTGAATACTGTATACAGAAGAGCACTTGTTACGTGAATACTGTATACAGAACAACACTAGTTACGTTAATACTGTAAACAGAAGAGCACTTGTTACGTGAATACTGTATACAGAACAACACTAGTTACGTTAATACTGTAACAGAAGAGCACTTGTTACGTGAATACTGTTTACAGAAGAGCACTTGTTACGTGAATACTGTATACATAAGAACACTTGTTACGTTAATACTGTATACAGAAGAGCACTTGTTACGTAAATACTGTTTACAGAAGAGCACTTGTTACGTGAATACTGTATACAGAAGAACACTAGTAACGTGAATACTGTATACAGAAGAACACTAGTAACGTGAATACTGTATACAGAAGAACACTAGTAACGTAAATACTGTATACAGAAGAACACTAGTAACGTGAATACTGTATACAGAAGAGCACTTGTTACGTGAATACTGTATACAGAAGAACACTAGTAACGTGAATAATGTATACAGAAGAACACTAGTAACGTGAATACTGTATACAGAAGAACACTAATAACGTGAATACTGTATACAAAAGAGCACTTGTTACGTGAATACTGTATACAGAAGAACACTAGTAACGTGAATACTGTATACAGAAGAGCACTTGTTACGTGAATACTGTATACAGAAGAACACTAGTAACGTGAATACTGTATACAGAAGAGCACTTGTTACGTGAATACTGTAAACAGAAGAACACTAGTAACGTGAATACTGTATACAGAAGAGCACTTGTAACGTGAATACTGTATACAGAAGAACACTAGTAACGTGAATACTGTATACAGAAGAACACTAGTAACGTGAATACTGTATACAGAAGAGCACTTGTTACGTGAATACTGTATACAGAAGAACACTAGTAACGTGAATACTGTATACAGAAGAGCACTTGTTACGTGAATACTGTAAACAGAAGAACACTAGTAACGTGAATACTGTATACAGAAGAGCACTTGTTACGTGAATACTGTATACAGAAGAACACTAGTAACGTGAATACTGTATACAGAAGAACACTAGTAACGTGAATACTGTATACAGAAGAGCACTTGTTACGTGAATACTGTATACAGAAGAACACTAGTAACGTGAATACTGTATACAGAAGAGCACTTGTTACGTGAATACTGTATACAGAAGAGCACTTGTTACGTGAATACTGTTTACAGAAGAGCACTTGTTACGTGAATACTGTATACAAAAGAGCACTTGTTACGTGAATACTGTATACAGAAGAACACTAGTAACGTGAATACTGTATACAGAAGAGCACTAGTAACGTGAATACTGTTTACAGAAGAGCACTTGTTACGTGAATACTGTATACAGAAAACGCTTGTTACGTGAATAATGTATACAGAAGAACACTAGTAACGTGAATACTATATACAGAAGAGCACTAGTAACGTGAATACTGTATACAAAAGAGCACTTGTTACGTGAATACTGTATACAGAAGAACACTACTAACGTGAATACTGTATACAGAAGAACACTAGTAACGTGAATACTGTATACAGAAGAACACTAGTAACGTGAATACTGTATACAGAAAACGCTTGTTACGTGAATACTGTATACAGAAGAACACTAGTAACGTGAATACTGTATACAGAAGAGCACTTGTTACGTGAATATTGTATACAGAAGAACACTAGTAACGTGAATACTGTATACAGAAGAACACTAGTAACGTGAATACTGTATACAGAAGAGCACTTGTTACGTGAATACTGTATACAGTAGAACACTAGCTACGTGAATACTGTATAAAGAAGTACACTTACCTGAACATTGTCTACAGAAGTATTTACAATTGTTAGTCACCCAGCCCGTATATTTAGGGTCAGTACAAACCGTCTTTCTGTATCTTACACAGTCAGTTATCTTGTCTGCACATACTTCTACCGTTGTTAATGGAGCAACTGTAAAATTATAACAACAATATACAAATTCAGTGAATAAGGAGTTCCAGTAGGTAATTTCTTGTTAAAAAAACATTACTCTCAAAAACTGAACAAACCAACTCGGATTATTGACATGAGTATCTCCTATCAATGTTGAGGCTTTGTACCAAGTTCCCAAACATAGTGCTTCATAGTTTTGAAGAATTACTTGGAACAAGAAGTATATGGATGGATGGACGGAAGGGTTAAGGTCCTTCATTCCACGAAAGGCTTGGGATAATGAATAATCTTAGAAAGAAAATAAAAACTTAGTTACCAGTTACTTCTTATAAAATATTGTTCTCTCTCTCTCTCTCTCTCTCTCTCTCTCTCTCTCTCTCTCTGCCTATGATCAAGTGTGATGAAGCCTTCAGTTATCCTGCAAAAGGTCGGTGGTTATCTCTGAACACTCCGGTTTCCTCCATCATCCATGAACTGATTGCCTCAATAAATATAAACGGCTGAAATCCAATACAATACCCTATTTCTTTCTCTCTATCCACCCCTCTTGAACACACGCGCGATTTCGGATCAAAGCACATCTGAACGCTTAGATTAGTAGCCAAACCGTCAAGACCCTGATGCAACAATGTTACGGAGGTAGGACGCCGAAAATCGTCGTTTTTCACCAAACATCATTTCTACGGTCTGCCACATTCAAACCGCTCTGGGTGAATTACAATCCCTAACATAGTTAGGGCATCATGATTTGGTTTTATTGAACTTAAAGTGGTTGCCTACATGTCCGAGTAGAAATATTAAATGTTAGATAGCTTCCTTGTCATGCGCCGTAGTACTTACACTCACTGATGTACCGGAAGAAAAAACTAAAGATTAAAATACTCATTAGCGAAGCTTTACCCTTTGGATAACGTGTGTACATAATTCTATAACCAATCACACTACGACGCGTTCTTTACTTGAACGGTACAATCATCAGTATACTGGTGAGTTAAATAATTTGTGTGGAATTCGCGTGCGATTTCCCGCAATACGTCGCCATTTTGAAACACGAATGGAACGGGATCTAGCGACATACGGAGAAATTTCAAAACGAATCACTTTATCCGAAGAAATATCGAAAAATAGAATACGGCTTCGAAGGATTGTCTGTGTTTATAATCTTGGAATGTTTAATCTATATTTATAATCCGGCTGCATTAGGCCTATGGTATTAGAATAAAAACTTTTGTCATAGTGGTCTGCTGCGTTTACACTGCTATCACATTATGTATATTTATGTATATTTACCATTACAAAAACAGTAGTTTTGACAGTTTTGTTTGGCCCAGGCAGCGTACTGTGTACACGCAGATTTAGGATACGACTTACAGTTGGCTATTTTGTCCACACAATCTGAAAGGAAATTAAAAATATAACTAGAACTGTCTCTACAAAAATCTAACACCCCCTTTATTTGTTGGAGAAAATTGATCGCAAAGTGTTGGGATCTAATGATGCTTAACATCTATGTGGTTTCAGAAAAATCGGATGATACGTAACTGAAAAATCTATGGACAAAATTATATTTACGGTCAAAGTCTAACTGTGAAAAGTTTCAAGTCTGGAAATAGAATAATTCTGTAAAATACACCCGATCGAGCTTTTGATCGCAGGTGTACTTATTCTTGATGCATATCACAACATCATCATTCTGTGCACAGTTTACATTTGGACGAAATCGTATCAGCTATTGACGGACGGACAAACAGACAGAAAATGTGATTCCAGAGTATTCTAAACCTTTGTTGCTGAGAATATAATTAAGAAATAACCAATAATCGCCATCGAGTGATATATTCGCAGCATGTGAACTCCGGTCCGTGAATTCTGCGAACTTGACTATTATCCTCGTTTTAAGTTCCGTGAAGGGTTACATTATCCGGTTTGTATGTAACAAATACATTAAGAATTCCTGTGGACTGTAAGAGTTTTTTGACAACTTGACTGGTCCACTATCTATCGTTGACGTCATAGTTTATCGACAACCACAAGTGGTTTTTTTTACGTCTAAGGCTTGAAGTATTACAGTCAAACGTTAGGACCTCTGACTGAGCTTCCGTACAAATCCTTTATAAAAGGGAATTTCGTCAAGCCCAGTATTCAATACAAAAAATCTAGATACAATACATGTAGTTCCACGAAAATGACGTCATACGCAATGTTGTTATTATTATCATTATTATTATAATTATTTATCAAACAAAACATTTTAAACTTAGCAAATGACAGAAGTTTGTCCAAAATACATACCTAAAATATAAAATGCTAAAAAGAATGGGGTTCGCCGCTGTACCACGTGATACCTTCTAACGTGTCTGTGAAACGCTTGTTTTCAATGGACATGGAATCGCACAATATGACGTTTTCTCGTAAAAACGACGTTATTCCGGAAATTTGTGACGTTAACGTTTTGCAAAATGTTCCGCACAAACGTTAAGAGGTATTAATCACGTGGTACGGAGGCGAACCCCATTATTTTATCAAATAAAAAATGAATATACTTGGATTTGCGGTTGACACAGCACTGTTTGGAAGTGGTGGTGTGAACAAGACCTGCCCGTGAATCCCCACCAATAAAGACAAAAACACGAAAAAATAATCCACCATGATGATCAGTCAGTAATGGCAGTCGTGAATGAAGGTTTTACAGTACGTGTGTGGGAGTGAATAGTTACGTAAAGTTAAAAGATAAGATTATCAGACAATGAATTTGGTTTTATTTCCTTTCTCTATCATGATTTGCTAATGGTCGCTGATACGTCATCTACATGTACTTTTATACCTACGTATTACAATTATAGTTGATTTTATTTCCTTTCTCTATCATGATTTGCTAATGGTCGCTGATACGTCATCTACATGTACTTTTATACCTACGTATTACAATTATAGTTGATTAACCCTGAACAGAATTGCCTTTTCTTCATTCGACCTTCTGTTTTGGCTAATAACTATCCCGAATTTATTACAAGGCCAATTTTTAATTTTGTTGATTTTTTTCACATTTTCAAACATTCTTTTTATATTTTCAATTATTTTAATCCGTTATTCGGTTATTTTTTTAAAATAAATAAATAAAATAAAAAGAATCTAAAATTGATAACATTTAAACAAATGCACATCTTTTCCCCTGTAGCAATGGAGTTGAGTTCAGTAACGTTGTTTTATGCCCCAGTCAAGATATCGAGGCGGTCAGTTCTGGGATGGTGAAGGAAACTGGGGTGCCCGGAGGAAACTGTCTACCCTCGACAATGGAACTGGCAAATTTTGTCTAACTGTGACCTACCGGAGTGCCACAGGCTATATAATACTCGGTCACCGAGGTCCCAGGTGCTGTAAGAAATCGTGAGTTTAAAGCTTTAAATGATGACGGGGGTGGTTTGATGCGTGAGATCGTAACGAATCTTTTTAGTAATATTAGAATAGATATTGTAAGATAAAACGCTAAATATTTTGGTTGGATGGATTGATTAATAGATTGTTTTAAATCTCGGTCAAGAATAAGTCACTCATATCGAGACGTCCCCAGCAATAGATGAAGTGGCAGAAATTTTACCTTTGCATTAAGGGCAATGTGCAGAGATGGTTCTTTTACTTGTCGTGACAAAGGGCGTGTGTTTACTTGTCGTGACAAAGGGCGTGTGACAAAGGGCGTGTGTTTACTTGTCGTGACAAAGGGCGTGTGTTTACTTGTTGTGACAAAGGACGTGTGTTTACTTGTCGTGACAAAGGTCGTGTGTTTACTTGTCGTGACAAAGGGCGTGTGTTTACTTGTCGTGACAAAGGGCGTGTGTTTACTTGTCGTGACAAAGGGCGTATGTTTACTTGTCGTTACAAAGGGCGTGTGTTTACTTGTTGTGACAAAGGGCGTGTGTTTACTTGTCGTGACAAAGGGCGTGTGTTTACTTGTCGTAAAAAAGGGCGTGTGTTTACTTGTGACAAAGGGCGTGTGTTTACTTGTTGTGACAAAGGGCGTGTGTTTACTTGTTGTAACAAAGGGCGTGTGTTTACTTGTCGTGACAAAGGGCGTGTGTTTACTTGTCGTGACAAAGGGCGTGTGTTTACTCGTCGTGACAAAGGGCGTGTGTTTACTTGTCGTGACAAAGGGCGTGTGTTTACTTGTCGTGACAAAGGGCGTGTGTTTACTCGTTGTGACAAAGGGCGTGTGTTTACTTGTCGTGACAAAGGGCGTGTGTTTACTTGTTGTGACAAAGGGTGTGTGTTTACTTGTCGTGACAAAGGGCGTGTGTATACTTGTCGTGACAAAGGGCGTGTGTTTACTTGTCGTGACAAAGGGCGTGTGTTTACTCGTTGTGACAAAGGGCGTGTGTTTACCTGTCGTGACAAAGGAACCCTTGACTTCAACTTCTAAATGACGAGTGCCTTGACGAAAGAATATTTACTATTATTTTAGTCTTGATCAGACCAGGCGGGATTTCGAATCCACAACCTCCCACATAAGGAGCGAGCATTCTACCACTGAGCTGCCGTAGTGGTAATATATTTCATAGATCTATCTGTACTATTTTTTTCAAAATACATGTGTATTTTTTAAATTCATGTCATTTTATTGGTAAACCAAAGCCACGAACATCTGTGTTCAAACAACATTGACCTTTCCGCTTGCCCTTTAATAGGGTCAGTGCTATTTTAAGAAACGCGCCTTTATTTCGTCTATATGCGTTGCTTATGCGATTGTGAGTGTAAACACTACCCATTTTCTTACTAAAATGTCAAGCTGACAGGTCAATGCTGTTGCCTGTAATGCATTCATTTAAAATATTAATTTCATACCATTATTTTGTCCATTTTCATTGTTAGTAACGAGGTCACTAGGCTTTATTTATAAACACCCTAGCTTGTGCCTCAAAAAGTCAATATTTAAATATAGATCGAGAGCATGGCACAGAAAGTTGCACATCGCCATCTTCCCGAGTTACATGGTAAACTGAAACAATATATACCAGAATCGTTAAAGGTAGGTTATATAAATAATACCGGGTAATGAAGGAAACTATTGTTAACGCGTGAGCCACATACATCTATTAACACATTAGTAGTGCAGATAATAATGTACGTCACATATTTAATCAAAGTACTGAAAGTACTGGAAAGTGATTAGCCCACAGACAGCGATTTGGGGAAATCAGTTTATGCCGTGATTGGTACAGTAATTGTGATGAGGATAATATTTTAAAAGGTGGGGGCAAAGTTTGCTATTATAGACTTCTAAAGCCCAGTGAAACCACCTAGTTCGCTCGGTCAGATCATACACATATCCAAAACGCAATATGTGTGTATATGTGTGAACGTATGTATATATATATCATAATGAAGTAGCTAATTACGTTGTGAACTAATTAAGATATAGTTGTTCCTTGCTTTATAGTTTCATTACTTAATTATTCATTATTACTTTGTATATATTTCATTATATTAATATCTTGAATGTATTATAAATATAATCTCTAACTAGAGGAAATAAATATTGAATTGAATTGAATTATATCAATACTTACAATATTCATATATATACACATGCCTATACAAAATTTATATACCATGACAGGTCGGCATAGTTATTTCGAGATGTTGTATTATTTATCTCAACTTTTTATTTTACTATCACAACTTTCGACTTGTCGTGATATTAAAACAACATGTCGAGATAATTTTATGTTGAGCTAAATTATCAGGATGCATATGTCAGAAATAAGCCACCATTAAGCAAATCTAACAGTTTCCACGTCTGCTATTATAATGGACGCACTAACTGACAAAAGACGTATATATATACGTAATTTTTCAGGTTTACAGATTATTACTGTGTTCCGTAGATTGTCTATGGACTGGCCTATGGGCTACCGTAATTGGTGAACTGACCATAAATGATGATTATACCTTGTATATTATTGTTTTTCAGGTCTATGGGTTATTACATAGTGTCATCGGTGGTCTGTGGAAGGGGTTTGACGTATGGGTTGATAATTGGCCTGATTTTACTGCCGTGATTTGTTCTCCTGATCCAGACATACGTCAGGTAATTATATTAAACGGTCAGTTCAGGGATGGTAGAGGAATCCGAAGTACACAGCTAAGTGACGATCGTTCATACACAGGGCTTGCCCGAATGGGATTCGAAACTAGCTAGTTAAGGATACATTGAGCAGTAAGCGCTTTAAACCACTAGGCAACCGATGAGAGAGAGAGAGAGAGACAGAGAGAGCGAGAGAGAGAGAGAGAGAGAGAGAGAGAGACGATGAGAGAGAGAGAGAGAGAGAGAGAGAGAGAGAGAGAGAGAGAGAGAGAGAGAGAGAGAGAGAGAGAGATTATTTCAGAAATGCAACCTCCGAAGCAACATTTGGCTTTTTGCTTATAACAAAATATAATTAATGTTGTTGTCATTTAATACTAGTATCTTCTGTTTAATGGTGAATTGTAGCACTGTGTTATATAGTAAGCTTCCCTGCACATTGCCTTAGAAACTACAAAAGGTAAAAACTTCTGTCACTTCACCTACGCTAGAGACGTCTTAAAAAATTTAAACTTTCTTGACTTCGGACGTTAAACACTTCTAATAAATCAATCAATAAATAAATCAATCAATCAATAATTGAATCATCCAATCAATCATCCAATCAATCAATCAAAGATAACACGGTTCTACCATTCATTTAAAACAATGCTATAACTATTCGATTGTTTCAGAAGACGTATGATGACAATGTATACAGTATCTTTGCGAAGGATCAAACTGGTATTACGACATTACTTAATCACCCTGGTGTTGTCGACTGGAAAAGAAACATAGTTTTTGGAGGTATACTCTCTCTCTCTCTCCTGTCTATGCCCCCCCCCTCTCTCTCTCTCTCTCTCTCTCTCTCTCTCTCTCTCTCTCTCTCTCTCTCTCTCTCTCTCTCTCTCTCTCTCTCGTTATGGTCCTTTCAACTAGTTTTAATAAATTCAATATTACATAAACACACATGTTACAATATCCTTCATATATTGAAACATATATAGGTGTGTCCAAACAGTGGTGGGATGTTATAAGAAAAGCAGCGATGGATAATAATGGACACGTAGAGGAACCGCTTGACGAAGTTTTTACATATGTTCTGGAAGACGAAAAGGATTTACCGCAAATGTAGGTAACAAATTATTTAGTTTGGAATAAGGGTATTTTACGGTGACATGCATATAGAAAGCTCAAATAAAAAAAAACCTGGTCGAACGACATACTAATTCGTTCAAACGAATTATTTTTGTTATTTAGCCCTAGGCCTTCCACGCTGCCGTAGTTTTTCGTTTTTTTGAGTGTGTTTTGTATCGGTAATTAAGTTATATTGTGATTATGGCTGAATGGAAGAAATATGAGTGCCCAGAAAAAACACCCACCACTCCGACATGGAGGAATGTAATGTTGTTTTACATACGCTGTAGTGTAGGTTCAGGCTGGGGAGGTTTAGGAAACCGTGATGCTTAGCAAGCAATTGGAAATTCTTCTCAAAGTATGAATTTCAGTGTGATTCCAACCAAAGCGGTGTGAGGCAATGAGGTCCGTAAGTGGGCGTTTACTTAATATGAAGTCCGATTGCCATTTCTATTCGTTATTTCCAGAGGGCGGTGCTAGCGCAGTGAGTCAGTGACTGTCTTTAACACGCCTCTGTATTGTTTATTACTTTTATTTTAGATTATTACCTCAAGATATTTTGGCCGGAGTAGTTTCGGATGATATGACCGACACTGTGATGACCAATTGGGAACATTCAAGTGGTGATTGTCGTGAATTTATACGACAAATAATTCGGACTTATCCATCAATATGCTTACGTAATTCCGAAGGAAATCTTATTGGCTATGCATTAGTTTATCCCTTTTGGTCGCTTGGATTTTTATATGTGTTGCCAGAGTTTAGAGGACACGGCTATGGTTCAATAATAAAATCTCTTTTGGCCAGAAAATTAATCAGTGAAAGGAAAACGCCATGGGCAAATGTTGATGCAAGAAATTCAGCAGCCCAGAATACAGCATCAAAAGCAGGATTTAAACAGTTGCCAAACGGGACGGTTTCATGGTTTTTTTGTAAGGTTGGGAAATTAGAAAAACGTTCTTGTTGCGGCGAGACGGATGAAATTTTAGCCTGTTCTCAGAGACAACAATCTTGTTGTGGCCAAAATAAGATGTGTATATGAACCATGGTTAAATACTGTAAATGTTTTGATTATTGCGTTGTAATACTTTTTGAAATTTTGCAATGGTACGGTATGTAAATTTAAATCTACCGCCAAATTAAATACAAACAAACAAGTATTCTTTATTGTGTCATGCCTACCGATATATGATATTAAAAGTAGTGTCCGTAGTCTCGACTGCTAAAATGCAATGGATTCCGTCGCTGTACCACGTGATCAATACCCCTTAACGTTTGTACGGGACGTTTTGGAAAACGTTAACGTCACGAGTTCCCGGAATAACGTCGTATTTACGGGAAAATTGAACGGATATGATTCCAAAATGATTGGTCCTCACAAGTGTTAGAAGTATCACGCTGTAAGCGTATGTACACACGGACCAAATCCTGTATATACCCTCCCTTCGTTTGCAAGGGGGATAATAAGTAACTTTGGTCACGCTGAGATAAACCGGCAAGGGTTACATGTAGCGGACACAGAAGTGACACGAAATAGATTTCAACATTATGTACGCACGTAATAGCAGTGGCGGATTTAGGGGAGGGGTTGCGGGGGTTGCAACCCCCCCTTTGAAAAATTTAGAGAGAGATACAGAGAGAGAGTGAGATATTGACTGATTAAAATTATTTTTTTGGACCCATGGTCTCTGGAAGCTCGCGCCTTCGGCGCTCGCATCAAGCATTGATATAATTCTCATCCCCCTTTAAAAAACCATGTATAGTTCTCAACCCCCCCCCCCTTTCAAAAATCCTGGATAGTTCTCAACCCCCCCTTTCAAAAAATCCTGGATCCGCCCCTGAATAGGCAATACGTGCACAGTGATTAATACATATTAACTTATTCATAACGCATATATTACGTTGTTCGTTCGCACATAATATAAACAAAATGTTTCATGTCACTTTTGTGTCACCATAGTAATGACAAAGAACCAAGGTCATCATTGGCAGGACAGTTATATAACAAACCCTGGTTTGGCAGTGGGAAAGCTAACAAGAACGTAGGTCATCATTGACGGGAGTAGTATAGGGCGCTGGAAATCCTACCCTGGTATGCTGCTGCTGCTGGATTCATTAAATATGCATGACGTCAGAGGTCACAGGGTCACGGGAAGTGACGTCACGGAGAGAGGGGAATGTCCCGGAAGTGGGGATACCGGAAGGGAATTCTTAGATCTAATAATAGTTGGGAAATCCCGGATCAAAGTAGGGTACCCCCTCATACGAGGGAATCCCCCGAAGGACCGGAGAGGCGAAATCGCGTGCCGGGGCTCGGTCCGTCGTCCGAAAGTGGTCGTGTGATATACCGTCGTGTCCGACTCGAAGAGAGGAATGCAACAGTGTGTATGGTAAAGTAATCAGTTTTTTGCATCAAGAGTTATCGCCCTTGAAGGGAATTTCACGTATCCGGACCTACAGCGTGAACCACTCAGCCATCGCGCGTTCCAACAACATAGAAGGATAGTCCTCGATCGCCCGAACACGTAGATACCTCATTTGTACAGATCCGTCCAAAAATAAAGATGTGACGGCTGGAAAGACGTGATTGAAATATCCCATAGACTTAACACGGGAATACTTCGGGTTCCATTCTGTGAAAATTACTAAATCTAGCACCATACAGAGTATACCATAAGACGTGTATGGTCAAGACGAATACGTAGACACCTCGATCATAAAGATCGGATGAGTCATAAGAAAGTTATAACGAAATACATTTCTCTATGGGAAATCCCATGTTAAATCTATCCATAGACTTATATAGGGAAATTGACATCTCGCCTTAACGCACGAACCACTCGATCTCCAGTAGAACTGAATACATTTTCGGATAGGTGTCATAAAAACGAGCATTTCGATATAAACGTCGTCGAAATCCATACAGAAATAAGGGAGATATGGGTGTTAGAAGTTGGAAATTTTACGTCTTTGTTTACTAAAATTTGAATTCGAAATGCTGCAATCTGATTGGTCGAGAGGTTTTAGGCCCATAATTTCGTTATTATTCCACTTAGAGAGACGAGGGAGGTAGCGTTAGACTCGGAAGATCGAGCCTCATACGTTGATGATAAAAGTCGAACTCGAAAAACGGACACGGACCGGTTATAGTCCGGAATGCGCCGCCGCCTTTTCCCCTTGCCCTTCCCCTTCCCCTGAGAGTGAGGAGGAGGAGGAGGAGGGAGGGAGGAGGAGGAGGGAAGAGGCGGGAGGAGGAGGAGGAGGGAGGGAGGAAGAGGAAGAGGAGGGAGGAAGAGGAGGGAAGAGGAGGGAGGAGGAGGAGGAGGAGGGAAAAACAAACAAACTAATGTATACTTTCTATTATTTTTATTTACACATAGCAATGGTTAACAATGATCTGCAACTCCCCTAACAGATGACATCGAGTGTCTAACCCACGGCAAAACGCCGTGCATTAGAGACCTTAACTGTGAGAACCGTCTACCACCCACTCGAAATTACCGAGCAAGGATCTGTGTCTATGTACCTTACTTTTCTTTCCGTGCAGGGCAATGATGTTTCGCCTTTCCAGAATAGTTCGTTCTCCAAACTCCCCACCCCCTACTCGTTTTCCGCTATGATCATAATTTGCATTAAATAGAAATCTCGCATTAAACGAGGCACTAAACCATGAAATCGTAGACAGGATGCTTTCTTGCGATCAAAACTGATATTTGGATTTATCAGTTGTCTCAGTATTCGCATGTGTCGTCTAAAATAACGATAATCGTTATGTACCAATAAAACGGGTGAAGATATTATGGCACGGATTACTTCTTCTATCGCCTGCATCTGTTCCCGGTTTAAACGTCTTAGGGTTGTTTTTCTGTCTCGTACGTCCATCAGTCCCAACTGATGTAAAAACACGAATTGTCTATATACTTGGGATTGTTCCATCTCCGTCCATGTGCTGTATCAGAATGACATCACGTCCACAAACATTCCCGTTATATTTCTTTTTGGTAAAGTAGTATATCATCCATGAGATAGATTCTCATCTCGGCAGCTTTCTTCCAAGTTTCTACTTCTCCCATTCTGTATTCCAAAGATAATCGTTGAGCCGTGTCCATGATAAGGCGGTAAAATGAATCTTTTTCTAAAGCGTTTCGTTTTAAAATGTACTCTACAAACTGTTGCATCATAATATTTCGCATCTCTGGCAGGTTTTCGTTAAAAGCGAGGATGTTTGCTCTGTCTTCATTTTCTCCCATATCCACGTATTTTTTGCTCTGTCTTCATTTTCTCCCATATCCACGTATTTTTTTATTGTGTTTTCCATTTTTGGCTTGATTTTTTCGATGACCTGAGGTAAAAATAATTTCTTCCATATGTTGTGGTCGGTGGTTTCCTCTATCTCTTCCAACCGAGGTCGCTTTGCTCCTCTACCTTCTTGATTTTTGAATCTTTCTATTTGTTGATACCATGGTGGGGGGTATTCAGTGTATAAAGCCCCGCCTACTTGACTTGATTCGTCTTCATTTATCTCCTCATCATCTAACGTATCTATACTATTTTCTCTCTCCAAGACGGGCATTTCATCCACTGTCTGCTTCGTAGTGTCACGGCTGATTGACTCAGTCTGTTTCTTTATGTGGTCCGTTTTATTCCGCTTTTCCAATATATTGGGTTTCAATCGTTCTTTTTCTCGGGTGTTGGCTTTCAAATCCACGAGCAGGTTTCCATACGGTCGATAGACTGCCGCCTCGTACACCTTCATGAATCTGTAGGGATGAGAGGGTTGGATTCTTCTAGCCACGTTGTTTTGCCTCCCATGGATGGTGCCGTAATCTGCATGGTAAAGGGATGATGAAACATGACGTCCTCTGATGCCGTGGCTATGTCAACTGATCCATGATGTCTTTGCTGAACGTGTCTAAGCATGTTGTCTTTTCTAGAAAATTGTTTACTGCATATGGGACACTGATACATGCTGACTCTTCAACGTGTAAATTGTAAATGAGAGTTTTTCTTTATGTACGGTGGATATATGCCTCCTCCTCCATCCTCCTCCTCCCTCCTCCTCCTCCTTCCACCTCCTCCTCCTCCTTCTCCTCCTCCTTCCACCTCCTCCTCCTCTCCTCCTTCTTCCTCCTCCCTCCTCCTTCTGTTAAGATGACTTGCAGATATTGAAATGTATTAACACAACGACATCCATTTGTCTCCCACTTTTTGAACTTTAACTGTTGTTGGGTGATCTTTATTCAGTTTCCTCTTCCCATTACCCGTCTGGATGAGAGGTACCACGGGGTGCCCTTCCTCTATATTTCTTTTATATTCAGATCTGGCTCTTTCTACCTCCGCTGCCATGGGCGTGACTTGTTTTCCCACGACAATTTTCTCTCCTTCTTTTTGAGCATGAGGATTAACCGGAATCATATATGGCCTGTCTGCATACATACCGGCTATTCCCGATCCTCCCGTCTGGTTAGGTCTGTATTGTTCCGGTTGAAATTTTCCGCCTAACATGTTTTTGTAGAATCTTCGCCACATTTCTGGATCAGAGACGTAAATAGAACCTGTCATAGTTAAAAAATTACTCTCTTGACGTGTAGTGTCACGGTCACTTCTCCAGTGAGAAATGAAGTTAATTCGTGTTTGGAAGTGTTTATATAGACGTGAACGTCCTGAAACTCGCGGTTTCTCAAATGTACTCCGAAAGGTTGATTGTAAATCAAGTTTTCTTGTTTCCGTTGTAGGAAAACTCGTCTTAGTAATGGTACTTCCCGGTGTCCTACGATGGAACTATCTACCAAGTCACAACACACAAACAATTCCGATTCCACCGATTTCTTGGCCCCTTGAAAGGTAAATTCCAATAAGGCCACTTCCCAATTTCCTAAAAACTGAAAGGGTTTAGACAGATGGACTCGGAAATCGTACGGTTTGTTATCGGGATAGATGTCTTTGGAGTCGTTGGAGCTGAGAACGATTCGCACAGTCATGTCGAACGATTATGATAGCAACTTTATGAAATCACTCACTTTTATAATTTTACAAGAGATCCTCCCTCCTCCTCCTCCCTCCTTCCTCCTCCTCCTCCCGCCTCTTCCCTCCTCCTCCTCCCTCCTCCTCCTCCTCACTCTCAGGGGAAGGGGAAGGGCAAGGGGAAGGGGGACGGTGCATTCCGGACTATATCCGTTCCGTGTCCGTTTTTCGAGTTCGACTTTTATCATCAACGTATGAGGCTCGATCTTCCGAGTCTAACGCTACCTCCCTCGTCTCTCTAAGTGGAATAATAACGAAATTATGGGCCTAAAACCTCTCGACCAATCAGATTGCAGCATTTCGAATTCAAATTTTAGTAAACAAAGACGTAAAATTTCCAACTTCTAACACCCATATCTCCTTATTTCTGTATGGATTTCGACGACGTTTATATCGAAATGCTCGTTTTTATGACACCTATCCGAAAATGTATTCAGTTCTACTGGAGATCGAGTGGTTCGTGCGTTAAGGCGAGATGTCAATTTCCCTATATAAGTCTATGGATAGATTTAACATGGGATTTCCCATAGAGAAATGTATTTCGTTATAACTTTCTTATGACTCACCCGATCTTTATGATCGAGGTGTCTACGTATTCGTCTTGACCATACACGTCTTATGGTATACTCTGTATGGTGCTAGGTTTAGTAATTTTCACAGAATGGAACCCGAAGTATTCCCGTGTTAAGTCTATGGGATATTTCAATCACGTCTTTCCAGCCGTCACATCTTTATTTTTGGACGGATCTGTACAAATGAGGTATCTACGTGTTCGGGCGATCGAGGACTATCCTTCTATGTTGTTGGAACGCGCGATGGCTGAGTGGTTCACGCTGTAGGTCCGGATACGTGAAATTCCCTTCAAGGGCGATAACTCTTGATGTAAAAAACTGATCACTTTACCATACACACTGTTGCATTCCTCTCTTCGAGTCGGACACGACGGTATATCACACGACCACTTTCGGACGACGGACCGAGCCCCGGCACGCGATTTCGCCTCTCCGGTCCTTCGGGGGATTCCCTCGTATGAGGGGGTACCCTACTTTGATCCGGGATTTCCCAGCTATTATTAGATCTAGGAATTCCCTTCCGGTATCCCCACTTCCGGGACATTCCCCTCTCTCCGTGACGTCACTTCCCGTGACCCTGTGACCTCTGACGTCATGCATATTTAATGAATCCAGCAGCAGCAGCATACCAGGGTAGGATTTCCAGCGCCCTATACTACTGACGGGACAATTATATAAAAATAACAAACCCTAGCTTGGCAGTGGAAAGGTAAAAGTTCGCATGAAGCTGGTAACGCTTCGATATAAGTGAACTAATCTTCATTAAAATGTTTGTGTTTTTAAATATTATCAAGTGTCTTTGTTTTCATTTCCTTCATTTATTTTTTGAAGGACCTTGGTTGTTTTTCTTTTTGTTTGATAATTGCACTTCATATACAGTACAGACATGTCCAAAGTTTAACACTGAGCTAACGAATCGACAGATCATCTCGGTCCCTTGTTAGCTATATCTCGACAGTTTTTCGGCAGCTGCTATCTATCTTTTGACAGGTTTTCGAGTCACTATCTATCCATATTTCGGGTACTCCACAACCGAACTTCCGACTCTTTGTGTTATCTCAGTTTTAAACTTTCGACGGGCCTGTACTATACTGTAGATGTATGTAATTGTAACCTAGAAAAAATTTAACATTGTAATGGTAAGCAAATTTAACATGAAGGATATTGCTAGCAAAAAAATGTTCTAATTTCCTACTCAAATCGAAGGCCAGATAGAGTTTTATTAGTTTAAGTTATGGACTGATCTCATTTTGTTTTATGGTTTAAATGAATATATCTTGTACTTTACAGGCATGTCGAAAGTTTAACTGTAAGCTATCGAATAAGTGACGTATCAGCAGGTTATCAAGGCCTTCCGTTACCTGTACATCTCCACTGCTTTCCACCCACTAATATCTAGCTTAATATCTAGCTCTCGGCAGGGCACCTGTTTGGTCATTACCTTTCTTATCTCAGCCACTCGGGAGTCCACCTTCGACTACTTTTCGTTAGCTCCATGTTAAACTTTCGACTGGTCTTTACTTCATTTATGAACGCAATGATTTGGCTAAACTGTAATAGTTTTTATAAAATTTCAAAATTTCAGCATGAGGTTTGCAATTAAAAAACCTGGACACTCCGGCTTCATCCCGAGTCTGCTAAGCTGAAATAGTTGCTTTAAGACTTCAACATGAGCTTTGCAACTGATAAAATGATGTCGGTTCGCTAGCCGAAGGAAGGAGGGGGGTTCAATTGGCACCCCGGATTCTTCCGGAGTCTGCTTAACTGACTTTGTTTCTCTTAAATTTCAACATGACATTTGTCATTTAAAAAAGCATAGCGTCAGTCGGACAATAAAAAATTTAAAATCGTATTGAATCGTTAATAGTTGGCTCGTTGCCAGTGTAAGTTGACAAAGCGTGGTTTGTGGCCATTGTCATATAAAGCTAATTGAATTTCATTTTGGATCATAGGCTCTATCATAATGAAGGATCGAACCCCACTCCGACACATCGTATTGCGACAACGTTTTTAGGTCTGCTGTCCAAGGTTTGTGGTTTCATCGGTAACTTCCTCAGACATTTTAGAACTTCACGTAAACATGTAAGTAAAACAATCTTAACTGGTACCTTGACACCATTATTCCATTCTTATCTTTAGTCACTATCAGTTCATTCTAGTATAAAGCAGAATAAAACAACTCCTAAACCAACACACCTCATAGCTCTTTATCCTATATACCACTACGGTAGCTCAAGTGGTAGAGTGCTCGCGTCGTTTGTGGGAGGTCTTGGGTTCGAACCTTAACACCGATGACATTGCGTGTTAAAGATTCCCAAACATTGCCCTGAGCACACTGCAAAGGAAACCACTTTTGTCACTTCACCTATAGCTGGTGACGTCTAGTTATAAGTGATACTTTCTTGACTGGAAAAAACGTAAAACCACACTCAACCATTTAATTAATTAATCTGTATTCTCTCTAGTGAGATTACTTTGTCCTATTGTATCATGTGACTGGGAGAGTGGTATGCTTGTCTGAGGCAAACTTACTCTGGGACCTAGTAACTGTCGCTATGAGTGTGTGTGTGTGTGTGTGTGTGTGTGTTAGTATAAGGCAGACCAGACCATAAAACACACTCCGACATCTCAAAAATACATTAATTTGTTCTTGGATTAATCGTTCGAGATTAATAAATTTGTTCTCATCGCGAATAGCTGAAAAATGCCGATGTGACAATAAAACCGACTACTTTGAAATGCTGATGCGACGTAATACAATATACATACGTAACAAGCTGATGGAATCACCTAGGAACAAAGACCCCCGTCCCCAACATTGCCGAGTTGCTATTTCTGAGATTTGACCTATTGATATCGATATCATCGACATATGTATCTTAATTTGGTATGCGATATATCGCCTCATGTTGGTTTACATTTGTTCCAGGTTTGATCAAAATTCATCCGTAGACATGGAAGATACGGAGCGGGTTCGACATTTCGATGGACGGACAGAGAGACGGACAGGTCGATTTCTATATACCCTCTGTAAACTTAGTTTGTACTTATTCCAAGTTTTATCAAAATCTATCCATAGACATGGAAAATGTGGAGCAGGCACAGTACTATTTGAATGAACAGTCAGACGGGGGGACAGACGGACAGTGTGATTTCTATCCAATGTATATACATGTACCCCTAAACTTCATTTGCGGGCGATATAGTAATAACTGGGTCCAGTTGCTAAAAGCTTAATTACAGTTAATCAGTGATTGCGCCATAATTATCAAACTATATATCACTAAGCTAATCATGGTTTAATTAATGATTAGTTCTAATTATGTTTTGTACGACTGGCCCCATGGCCGCACATTCAACAAAAGTAACATTTGTGATGTCAAATACCATTTAAAAAATTAATTATAAAATACATTTAAAAAATGGCAACTATTACCATTTTTCAAATGCATTTTATCATTAATTTAAAAAAAATGGTATATGACAGTGATACAATATAACAATCCAAGACAAGTAAATACTGGCACACTTTATATCACTAAGTATTGGAGTTAAAAACAAAGTTATAACAAACACAATAGAGATAATTAAATAGAAATATCGAACTGGTGTGTAAAGAAATAAAAGATCAACTTATATCGCGGTCAGATAAAGAACATTATTGCACTGAGATACAGAAAAAATATCAAACGTGTATTTGTTCTGTAAAGTATAGGTACTAGTATTTGTCATTTGAATGTCTATAGCTTAGAAACATTTACGATGGACAATGCTGGGTCCGGATTCGTCGTATTCTTGCTTGCTGATCCACATTTGCTGGAAAGTGGAAAGAGAAGCAAGAATGGATCCACCGATCCATACAGAATATTTTCTTTCTGGTGGAGCGATGACCTTAATCTTCATCGTGCTTGGAGCTAATGATGTGATTTCTTTCTGCATACGATCAGCAATACCTGGGTACATGGTAGTACCACCAGACAGAACAGTGTTAGCGTACAAGTCTTTGCGAATATCTACGTCACATTTCATTATACTGTTATACGTGGTTTCGTGAATACCGGAAGTTTCCATACCTAAGAAAGATGGCTGAAACAGAGCTTCCGGGCATCTGAATCTTTCATTTCCGATTGTTATAACCTGGCCGTCAGGAAGTTCGTAACTTTTCTCAAGTGACGATGAAGAAGATGCGGTACTCATTTCTTGTTCAAAGTCTAAAGCTACGTAACATAATTTTTCTTTAATGTCTCTCACGATTTCTCTCTCGGCTGTGGTGGTGAAAGTGTAACCACGTTCTGTGAGAATTTTCATTAAATAATCTGTTAGATCTCGACCAGCGAGATCAATTCTCATAATAGCGTGTGGAAGGGCGTAACCTTCGTAAATTGGCACGGTGTGGGACACACCATCACCAGAGTCCAAAACAATACCGGTTGTACGTCCGGAAGCGTACAGTGAGAGGACGGCCTGAATGGCGACGTACATAGCAGGTGAATTGAATGTTTCGAACATAATTTGTGTCATTTTTTCTCTGTTGGCTTTTGGATTCAATGGTGCTTCTGTCAGCAATACGGGGTGTTCTTCTGGCGCTACACGGAGCTCATTGTAGAAGGTATGATGCCAAATTTTCTCCATATCATCCCAGTTTGTGACAATCCCGTGTTCGATCGGGTATTTTAGTGTAAGTATACCTCTCTTGCTTTGAGCTTCGTCTCCTACGTAGCTGTCTTTTTGTCCCATACCAACCATTACTCCCTACAATATAAAACAGAAAACATGACAATAACATTAAAAATATACATGTAATTGCAGTGTCAATGTACAGTAAACTGATAGCACACCCCGGTATATGACACGGACTTTTTTTAATTTTATTTTGCGCCTTTAAAACTATTTCAAAGATTAATTATTAAAACATATAGTATACCTCATAATTATTGAGGATTTCATATTATATGAAAAACCATAAATAATTTAATTTTTTCATAACAATTATATTTTCATTAACAAGGTTAATGAAATATAAAAATAATTAATAATTTGCCTCAGATAAATTAAGTAGCCAAGTGTTGTGTCATGTGTACAGTCCTAAAATTATTCAATCTATACCTATTTTACATGGATCAAATCACATAAACAGTCTTAGAAATTCCTAATCGCTTTTCGTTTTGGACTATATGTATAACTCAATAGGTCCAAAATATCCCAATTTGGGTCTCAACCCCTAATGAATAATGGTTGTACATGGCAACTGATTTCGGTCATTATCTCTCGGAAAAAAATAAGCAATTCAGGTTTTTTACACGCAATTAACTCTACATCTCAATTTGATCAAGTTTCGATTTTCCTACATCCAGTTTTAACTTTTACCAGCCTCCTCATTTTCAATTTTTGTCACCGAGCTACTTTCTAGTATTGGATTTCTATAACTTTCTCAATATGTCGGGGAACTAACATGTTACATGTCAGAATTAATTTAAAAACGAAGTGTATATATTCAGAGGAACGGTCAAAGTACTTTATTATTATAGACTTTAAAAATCGGATTCGTGAAAAGTGCTAAAACAAAAGGAAGTAACTCATTATAAAAAATTGGTCATTTAAATTGTAGGATCTACCCCCCTTCGATTGTTGCCCAAGATTTTAGTTGAAGCCTTTTAATTATTGAAAAATCGCAAAATAAATATCATTTTGAAAAAGTCTCAATAATTCTTAGAAATACTGTATATATATTAAGGATGTTATCACTTAATGTAGTTTTTAAGTAGCAAAAGAAACTGAAATTAATAAAAATTGTGCAAGTCTGATAAACAGGGCTGAAGCGATACGCCTACCTTACCCTACGAAATATGTATGTGATCCGATACTTTTCAATACCATACAAAATGGCATCAAACAGCAGATTTATATTAAAAACCCACTTCAGTATGATGTTTTACTACTTTAATGACTTTTAATAAAAGGAATATCAAGAAATCAAATGTATCGTTTTATCTTTATAAATCAAACTATTATATAGTTTGTAACTTTGACTAATTGTATGACAAATATAACATGCTTTCATTCAAAATTTTATCATTTGATATACATCACGTGGTAGAGTTATATATCTCGATTTTAACTCAACTTTGAACATCTTATAAAATTATGTCAACTCATGCCCGTGTATGCACCGCAGAACCCCGTATCAGCATGAAATGAATCATTATCTTTATCACACCAGGACATGTCGAGATAATAGAAAAAATTTGACGGTGTTCTATAATTATAGCTAGATATAAATGTATGTCGCGATTAAATAAATCGAGTTATCCCAACATAAGCAAATCTCTCTCTCTCTCTCTCTCTCTCTCTCTCTCTGTGTTTTTGGTCTTTATGTGTCACGAACAAGTTAGGTAAAGGGTTGATAACATATACAATAATCAGTTTTTTCCTTACAAAATACCCCCTCCTTTTTTTAGCAAATTTTAATTTAAAAATTAAAAATTTGCACTTTATCTATTTAGAATGGATATACAAGTAAATGTGTAACTTGGCAACAGTCAAAATAATTATTTTACTGTTTTCTTCTTCTTTCTATGGTACAATATACATGTACTGATTGACAAGTTCAAAAGATAGTTCCATGGTTTTTTTTTTTTTTTTTTTTTTTCATTTTCAATTTTGATCACGCTGTAGCTACTTAAATTGTAGGTGCTTCTAAAGCATACGACCACACTTCTCCGGTGGAAATTCAAATGTTTAACTTAATTTGTCAGTTTTCAAAGTTTTTTCTTTGCTTTGTGGTTGTGGAATGGAATGGTACGTTTGTTTTTGGATTGTGGTTTGGACATGGATTGGTACGTTTGTTTTTGGATTGTAGTTTGGACATGGATTGGTACGTTTATTTTTGGATTGTGGTTTGGACATGGATTGGTACGTTTGTTTTTGGATTGTGATTTGGACATGGAATGGTATGTTGTTATTGGATTGTGATTTGGACACGGATTTGTTTGTCCTTGGATTGTGATTTGGACACTGATGGGTATGTTTGTTTTTAGATTGTAATTTGGACATGAATTGGCATGTTTGTTCTTGGATTGAAATTTTGACATGGATGGGTGTTTGTTTTTGGATTGTGATTTGGATGGATTAGTATGTTTGTTTTTGGATTGTGATTAAGACATGGATTGGTATGTTTGTTTTTGGATTATAATTTGGACATTGATTGGTATGTTTGTTTTTGGATTGTAATTTGGACATGGATTGGTATATTTGTGTTTGGATTGTGATTTGGACAAAGATTAGTATGTTTGTTTTTGATAGTAAAGTAAATATTATATTTATTATTCGCCCATTTGTACTATAGAAAATGCGACGTAAATGCCATGACCAGGGATAGAACAACCATGCATAATGGCATTTTTTCTTAACACTAACAGACCGACCTCATTTGATATAATTTTCAAATTTATAATTACTTTCGGGGCAAATTAAAGGTAAATTAAACCTTTTGTAACTTGAAAGAAATTTATTACAAACTTAAATTTACAAAGGCATGTCTACGAATCAGATAGGTCTTCAAATACGACCGATTTTATATGTTGCACTTTAATCTACGGAAACGCCTACTTTCAAGAGAGAGGGAGAGAGAGAGAGAGAGAGAGAGAGAGAGAGAGAGTTGATGATCTGTTCATCACTTTTTCAGAATTCTTATACGTTTGAGCGGTTGAGGTTTGTTTTGAAGATCATTTGTACATGTATTTCATTAATTTGTTTAATAATGAACAATGCCTAGAAATTAAAATGTCATTTCAATTGCATTTTAAAAGCCTGAAACAATATCATGTAACCAAACAGAAGGTAATTTCCGAAGGAGACACGTGGACTGACTTCCGAAATCTAAGGTTGAGGATTCAAGCCTTACTCTTGACTCCTCCCCACGCTGTTCATAGCTGAAAACTATACTATACGACACGGACAAGAGAGACTCAGCCTAGAGTTGAATCGAATCTTTGTCAATTTTTGTATATCGAAGACACCATTAATATGAAGATATAACAAAAGTTTGGTCATTTTTCAAATATTAGGGAAATTAAGGTGCCATATTGAAGATTAAACTTTTAAAACATACCAGTCCATGTCCAAATCATACTCCCAAAGCAAAGTATAAACTTAGGAAACTAGGAAATTAAGTTAAACACTAGCAGGGAAGTTAGGTCTGGTGCTCCGGAAGGGTATAGCTAGCTAGCTACATGCCCGACCTATAAAATCAAAATTGACAATGTGACAAGGAACTATGTGTTACGCCATATATATCCAGGGTACCTTTGGATACAGAGCCACTATACTTATCAAAAATATTGTGATGACCGCCATACAATTTTTGAGGGCCTTGAAAAGCCTTGGATGGCAATGTCCCTGCATCAACATTTTTTGTAAGCAGCTTGTTTCGTTAAGGAGCAAAACGTTATAAAAACAAAGACTTTTTCTAACCTGATGTCTTGGTCTTCCGACAATGGAAGGGAAAACGGCTCTAGGCGCATCGTCTCCGGCAAATCCCGCCTTACACATACCGGATCCATTGTCAACTACTAAAGCAGCAACGTCCTCATCCGCCATTTTGTTTTTGATTTTTACAATCTACCTTCCTTACTTACACCCAGAAATCTAGCCTACTAACTGTGGGGTTACTCCCATTTACCAAATCATTATATACTACAAATCGTTGTGCTTCCGAGAAATTTACACCGGTGACTGAGAAACCAACACCATATTTGGTAATACCCTTCCAAATATGGACATTGAGAAATTTACAAACTAATCGAATGAAAATTTTTATCAATTAGTATATTATTAGATCAAGCTTGTTATCAGAACAATAGTTAGGTGATATCATAAATATATACTCGTAACTGTAACCGACTTATCATTATGATAAAACTGTGATAATGTCTAACTTAATACAAATAGTCATGATTATATAGTAAACCAAACAAATACATACCCATATATGTTCAAATACAAAGTAAAAATTTTGAAAACAACATACCTGTATATGTTCAACAAAAAAGTTAGGAACCATTGTGAAATTTGAAATAACAATCCAAAAACTGAAAAATGTAAAATCCATCTGTTATTAATTTTGTTCTTATTCAGTTTTTCTTGTTTCAAATGATGTTATGATGTAAATGTTTTGTGTATGGAATTATAAATCTCCGTCAAATTATGAGAAGTGTGAATATGAAATGATATGATTTACGTTCTACAAAATTAAATAATGTTTTTGATGTGGTCCTTAATTTTTTGTTGAGTATATGTTCAAATGCAAAGTCTCCCACCATCCCAACATTTTTTGTTGGAATTGGAAAAAATACGACGGGTCATTTAAAAAACTATTACTTGCATACAAGGTTTATGAAAAGCTAATACTATTTATAAAAACGTCTGTTTCCATGGCATTGGAAAGCATTTTCAAAATTTGAAAATCCAATTGATAATCTACTGAAGGCGACTAACAATTTTATGAAGTTTCAATAAGTTTTAATAAATCAATTTCTAATGTTTCTATGGCAACAGTGGTCATACTGGATTTAATCGGTATCGTTATTTTGTTCGTTCATTGGAATCGATTACTATTGGTGCTAGAAATAATCCTATAAAATTTTATGAAAATCGGGCTAATGGTTATCGAGAAAAACAGGATTACGGTTTGTTTCCTGAATAACAACTTTAAATCTACAATGTACATGGTTGACACATTGTTGTTATAAATTTTCAATGAGATTGCGTGAAGCATATCCAAGAAAGAGGGCGGACAAGCGTGTTGAAAGTGGAATAATAACTATAAAAATAATAAATAAGAAAAGTGGAAACTGAATGGAATAAGGCCAATGTAATAATAACGAGTATTAATGTAATGTTGGATGCATCAAAACAAATAAGGCGTCCAAACTAGCGAATAAGTGTGAAAGAGCTATTTTGTAAATTTGAAGTAAGTCCTACTTTTTCTTTACAACCTTTCTGCGAAATTTCATTGATATAAAAGCACTTTTAATTTCCCCACTTTTTTCCATTTCCATGGCAACGGACGCCATTTAAGAAATTTCAAGCCTTAAAATAAGCTGTTCGCTTCCGTTGCAACCTTTCTGTAAAATTTCAGTTAATTTGGAACTCTTGATTTTCCCGCCTTTTTCAGTTTCCTTGGCAACGGGTGCCATTTTGAACTGAAATTTTTAGCAGCAAAATAAGTTGGATTATCACTTACTGGAGATACCCATAGGTTATGCCATTGGTTTCGTATAATTAAAGTGTCAACATTCAGAATTGATTTCGCCGGGTATTAAATCATGTAACATCTATATAGCTCATCTATAGCTTCATTTATTACAGTGTATTTTTTTTATCGCCATAATAACACACAAGTCTCACTTTTCATTAACATCTTTTTATTAATATATCAAATTTTAGTAACTGACGAGTATGACCTTGCTGTCAAGACCCTCAAATAGTTTCATGGCCGTCATTACAGTGTTGTTGATAACATTGGTGTCTCTCTGTCCAGGATTGCCCTGGATATATTTGACGTCCCATAGTTCCATATTCCTTTCACACAATTTTGATTACACACGTGGCGGGTGTAGCTAGCTAAAAAGGAGGTGCTTACCCTTTCGAAGCACCCGGCCTCACTTCCCTGGTGGAAGTTCACGTGTCTAACTTGACTTTTTACTTTGCTTATGGATTGTGATTCGGACATGGATTAGTATGTTTGTTTTTTATTACAGTCTGTGCATAATTTAACGTTCGAGAATATATTTTTACCAATCCATATAACAATCGTCTTTTGAAAATTAATTAAGAAACCAGACATACTACCAAAATTACTGTTTGTAGACAAATATTAGGTGTTGATTTTTCAATATAATTAATACATGTGTCATTTGCAAATTTTGAGATTTTGTATTCCTCGTTATCTTTATTGACACTCGTGATATATGTGTTTATCCTGATCATTATTGCTAGAATTTCGACACATAGAAAAAAAAGGTAGAATGAGAGTGGGTCGCCTTGTCGACATCCATCCAAAATAGAAAAAATGACAGATGGCCGTTTTGAATTACAGAAGATGAACTATTGTAAAATAGAGTAACCCATTTGCAAATATCATCCCCAAAACCGAAAAAGTCTAGTAAATCCCATGATATTGTATCAAATGCTTTTTCAAAGTCAATTAAAAAGTAACCTCCCAGGTATGATCTGACTTTATTAAGAAACCCAACTTCGGTTTTATCATCTACTTAACCTTGACAAACTCAAAACATTAAATGAACTTTGAAGCCAGGAATTACGTAAATATATATTTTCATAAAAAGTTCTACTAATAAAAAGATCTCAGCCAGGGAATTTGCATTCATTACTTACTGAATACAAACGTAAGCACGTGTGTTTACAAAAATAAAAGCATTCTACAAATTAAAAAATGCCACCCGGGAAATATGCATTCATTACTTATACTACTAAAAACTAAAGTAACGTAAATATATTTACAAAATAAAATTCCCAAAAAACATACTTTACGTCGGATACTTGTAATTTGTTTCTGTTTGTGTTGTTCCTCGTTTTCGAAATATTTCATTAAATTAATAAATTGTTTTTCTCGCTCAGTTAGATTTTTTCCCCGTTTCAATAATTATTAGATCAAGGGAAACTTGATACTTTTTAAAAGTAAAATTCTAGTACATGTATGTCATAAATGGTAAATATGATCACCTATTAAATTGTCAAATCTATACCTGGTGATTGTCAAGTACTATTTAGGTGTATACGTGTTGTGAAAGTCTGTCAACTTTGCCTTTAGGTTATAATAATTTGGGAACCGGATTATCATAGTTAACAAATATTTCTAATCACTGTAGCAGTGAAATAAAAACGATAAATCAACAACTGTGCAGACCAGATTTTAGAGACATTAACTTAAAAAAAATAAGTTTTTGGTTTTTAACTGATGGTGACTATTAATATACATGTGGTTGGGAGTGACTATCTTCGTAGAGTCGAATCCTGATGATTGTTAATGATCCGTTACATAAACCAATTAGCCAATGCTGTGAAAAACTCTCTCATTCCTGTTTTTGGTAGGTTAGAAAATGGCGCTAAAATAATTTACATAGCGATATCGAAGGCGGTATTAAAAAGTTTTGATATGCAGTCAAGAGAGTAGATTAGACACCGCTCACACCAGGCCACATTACGGCATGGGCTTGTTTTCACGATGCAAAAAGTTATGATTTTTATTTACACGCTAACCTCATGAAACACAGCAAAAACCGAGAGACTACTTGAACAGACTGCACTTTAAATATTGTATGTATAGGTTCAGTATGAGGTCCCATACCGGAAGTACCGATTTCAAGTCTTCCAGGCATCTACTTCACATTTTGTTTGTGTAACATGAAGAAAAAAATGCAGGATCGGACCGAACCCGGGACCTCCCGCACTATATCACTGAGCTATTCAGACCGCGACATTTGTTAATAGCAGGGGTAATATACTAAATACGCCGTAGCTCACAAATTTCTTGTTCACCAAGATTTAGTTACTATATTTCCATAAAATGAGTGCACAAGGTTTTTATTATTTATTTCTTTTAATTGAAATGTTTCCATTAAACTATCAATAAAATGCATTTAAAATACACTGACCTAACCAAATTATATTTTAATTAAAAACATTATTGTTCAGTTCTCCTGTACATAGAGAATGATTGCGAAAACTTTGGAACTTTGATCAAGTTTATACACCAATTGGGCCTCATTCAAAGTTACATCAAGCAATTTAGGGTCAGGAAGGTTATGGTTGTTCGGGTTTTTTCAGGTGTGATCATCATGAATATTCCAATTATGACATAACGTTTATAGTTTCAAGTAAAGTAGGAAGGTACAGAAGGGATAATTTTGACATAGTCATATTTGTTGTTTTAATTTGTTAAATAGTTCAAAAAATTGCTCTATGTTTAATTAAGTTCACTTTTTCACGAATGGAAATATTTTTCCTATTAGGTCAATATATTTTGTATTAAATTTTGACAATTTTTTGTGTGTTTGTTAGAAAATACGACTTTATTCTTGCAGTTTCCTGTGCACCGAATTTGTGAAAATACAGTAGTTATTTTTAATATTTAGACATTTATTCTGTAATATATTGGAACAATAATAATAAAAAAAACGATATCAATGCATTTAGTGTTAATAGTGGTAAATCTATTGTAGGGATAACAATCGGAATAGGGTGATTATGGTCACTAATTCAAACTATTTTATAGTATTATTTATTTTATTTGTATTAAAATGGATCAAGCGTCGCCAGGTAGACCTCAAATTGCAACAGTTAGATCAGCGACATTTAAAATTTGTATTAAATGTCGCTGGTTAGATCCACGCTGTGAGGTCGGAACTCTTCAAATGTAACACGACTGTCTCCTACTATCTGACTATGATAGTCCAGTCAATCTATGAAAAATCCGGACTAAACCTCAAATTAATTACAACAGAATATATCTGCATGTGGTTGTTTTCAGGAAAGGTGTTATTATACACCATAAAATCTAACTACATGTATTTCATTACAGTGTCATTTGACTTTTTTGCATATTAAAGTTGTCAATAGCATAAGGGAGCCTAATTTTACACAGAAATTTTTACTTCAAGTATTCTCTACTACTATATAAAGATCAACCTAAAATCACTGATGAAAATTAATATATATACTTCAATTCTCTACTACTATATAAAGATCAACCTAAAATCACTGATGAAAATTAATATATATACTTCAAATGACAATTTTGAATACAATATGTATGTGCATGGAATGTAAGAAAAATAACTGAAATTATTTCAGTGTCGAAGGACTTGATGCAAAACGGTAATAACAGAATGGTGAAAAGTTGGAAAAAAAGATTAATTAACATCAGGTATATTATAATATGCACAAAAATGATAAAATAAGTGTATCTATTGTTTAAAATTACCCCCCCCCCCTTAAAAAATGTAAAAAATAATCCATTCTTTTACAGCATTACTGTGGGTATTCTGTCATTATTTCTATTGTGACAAACTAAACATAATTTGCAACCAAATTAAAATTGGCTTATCATTGATCAGAAATGTTAAATGTATGTTCGAAAATAATTAAGATTGATTAATTCCAGTGTCTTTGCTTTAAATTTAGCTCAAATAGCCAAATTTATATGATAATGGGACTAAAATAGTGCGACTAAGTTTTATTTTTTTGTCTTGTTCACGGTGGCTGATTAGTTGGACTAGAACTAAAATGCCACCTGTTTTACATGTTCTATAATAGTTATGTCTATTGTCTATAGAAAACCCAGCGTAAGAACCTAACCCCTCCCTCTTATCTGTAGATTTTTTTACCTATGTAGACGAACTGGTTTTATTTATAAATTTTACAAACCGAAAGTAGAGTGTGCGCAAGCGCTAATATTACCAAACCGAAAGTAGAATGTGCGCAAGGGCTTATTCTACGAAAAATGACAAATTGCGTACTTAACATCAAGGAAGTTCTTCTTCTTTCGTTACTCAGCAACAGTAAACAACATTTTACGCTGATTGCCGTGTCTGACTGAAGTTGACTGAAAGCAGAAGAGTTCTACTTTTAAATGTTAGTATAATATGTAAAATATAAAGAACTTAACTAATTCAAAATCAGACAATTAATCACTGGAACATGTAAAACACAGGGGCTTGGCCTATATTAATTGTTGTCTATACTGATGTCAAGATACAATTGTTTTGATGAAGAATAATAGAATATTCTATTAGTACAGATTGTGTTATGCCCTTGGCAATGCCAGATATTGCATGCGGATAAGTGGCCAAGTAGCTCAGTGGGTATAGCTTCTCGCTAGTATTGGGAAGGTCCAGTGGTCAAGTTCTTGTTGGCTGCAGCATTTTCCCCTTTCCTGTGACATTTTGGGGGTCATCCGACCCTGGGAAGTGGCTGACCAACAGATTGGTCGAGGAATGAAACCTGGTGGTTTCTATTCAAGAGAGTTCAATTGAAAAAAGGGAGGAATGCCGCAGGTTGGAGTTGATAAGTGACCAGGTAGCTCAGTGGGTAGAGTGTCTTGCTGGTTTTGGGAAGGTTCTGGGTTCGATCCGAGTCCCAGTTTGGCCACTGAATTTTTTCCTTTCATGTTACATACATAAATCTAAAGAATTAAAAATATATTGAATCTTGTTTATAAATCCATGAAAAACTTGTGTACAAATATAGGTATCTACCCAATTTTCTGTATACCATGTAGTTTGGAGTAGATATATTCAACTTTAACACCTTTTTACAAATGAGGACATGGATTTTTTTCAAATAACCCGATACTACTTTACGTCTGATATCTTTAAGTTGTTCCCATTTGTATTGTTCCTCATTTTCAAAATATTTTAATAAATCATTATAGATTGTTATATTTCCTAATTTCAATGTTCAGTCAATCAAAGTTACCTAGGCACTTGAAATATCAAATTATGATATGTAATATGTCATGGGTTTGTTTTCACTATGATTTTTATTTAACTCATCAAACAAAACAAAAAACAAGAGACTTAGCATAATAAATTACCTTTTAATGAAGAATTCTTCTAAATCATTAAGGCAAATTGAAAATAAGAAAGTTGACAGATTTTCTCCTTCTAAAAATACATGTTATCAGATTTGGCAAGCCTTAGTGAGATTTCACTATCCTACATAGCAAGCTTCTTCTCTGACTGAAATTTCAACCCTGTTGGTGAATTTTCCCTATCCTACATAGCAAGCCTTATTTTTGACTGAAATGTTCAACCCCAAAGATGAAATTCCCCTTTCCTACATAGCAAGCCTCTTGTATGACTAAAATGTTAATCCCCTATGGTGAGATTTCCCTATCCTACATAGCAAGCCTCATCTCTGACTGAAATGTTCAACCCCAATGATGAAATTCCCCTATCCTACTGTTAATCCCCTATGGTGAGATTTCCCTATCCTACATAGCAAGCCTCATCTCTGACTGAAATGTTGAACCCCAATGGGGAGATTTCCCTATCCTACATAGCAAGCCTCATCTCTGACTGAAATTTTCAACCCTGATTGTGATACTTCCCTATCCTACATAGCAAGCCTCATCTCTGACTGAAATGTTGAACCCCAATGGGGAAATTTCCCTATCATACAGAGCAAACTTCATCTCTGACTGAAATGTTCAACCCCATTGGTGATATTTCCCTATACTGCATAGCAAACCTCATCTCTGACTGAAATGTTGAACCCAAATGGGGAGATTTCCCTATACTACATAGCAAGCCTCATCTCTGACTTCTATGACGAGATTTTCCTATCCTACATAGCAAGCCACATTTCTGACTGAAATGTTGAACCCCAATGGGGAGATTTCACTATCCTACATAGCAAACCTCATCTCTGACTGAAATGTTGAACCCCAATGGTCAGATTTCCCTATACTACATAGCAAGCCTCATCTCTGACTTCAATGACGAGATTTTCCTATCCTACATAGCAAGCCACATTTCTGACTGAAATGTTGAACCCCAATGGGGAGATTTCACTATCCTACATAGCAAGCCTCATCTCTGACTGGAATGTTGAACCCCAATGGGGAGATTTCCCTATAATACATAGCAAGCCTCATCTCTGACTAAAATGTTGAACTCAATGGGGAGATATCCCTATCCTACATAGCAAGCCTCATCTCTGACTGAAATGTTCAACCCCAATGGGGAGATTTCCCCATACTACAGGATTGTTATAGTCATTGATCTTTGTTGCATGGCACCGATAACAAATGAAACATCTTAAAGGTCAAGTCTGTCACCCCTGTTGGAATTTGAAATCATGAATCATATGGTTTTTCTTTATCCTAGGTGTATGGTAGTCGAAGGTGGAAATGTGTTATAATAATGTGACAATGATTCAAAAAGAAGATGAACTTTCCGTTGTTCAGATAATCTCTTCCAAAATGGCTGATCCTGAATACAGGCAAGAACTTGATCAAAAAGTGGATGGTATGCCAACATTGTCAAGTCAACAATAATAAATGCAACAAATGTTGACTTAACAACAACAACAACAACAACAACAACAACACAACAACAACAACAACAACAACAACACAGGTATCAAAGATGGACAATGATGATAAAGAACAAACTGGCAAGGAGAATAGTGACCCGTCAGATTTGGACAATCAGAGTGGACAAACTCAGCCGCCAACCAGAGAAGAACCTTATCATAAAAGCGGTGTTAAAGTTATACAACAGTTTGGTTTAAAAGAATCTAGCCATGAGTTTTGGCCCAATAGAGACATACCAAGACAGCAAGACAAACATCAACATCATACTATACATGCTAAACCTCTAGCACCTTTAGAGAGGCCAGCTTCTTCTATACCAAACCTTACCACTTCATGGAGAAGAGGAAACCCTCTGATTAAAGATGACAGCTGGGATGGTGAGTAATACCAGTACAATTTGTCATCTTTACTGGGTTTACACTTCCCTCTGATTGAAGATGACAGCTGGGATGGTGAGTAAAACCAGTGCAATTTGTCATCTTTACTGAGTTTACACTTCCCTCTGATTGAAGATGACAGCTGGGATGGTGAGTAATACCAGTACAATTTGTCATCTTTACTGGGTTTACACATCCTCAGATTGAAGATGACAGCTGGGATGGTTAGTAATACCAGTACAATTTGTCATCTTTACTGGGTTTACACTTTCCTCTGATTGAAGATTACACCTGGAATGGTGAGTAATACCAGTACAATTTGTCATCGTTACTGGGTTTACACTTCCCTCTGATTGAAGATGACAGCTGGAATGGTGAGTAATACCAGTACAATTTGTCATCTCTTACTGGTTTACACATCCTCAGATTGAAGATGACAGGGATGGTGAGTAATACTTGTACAATTTGTCATCTTTAGGTTTACACTTTCCTCTGATTAAAGATGACAGCTGGAATGGTGAGTAATACCAGTACAATTTGTCATCTTTACTGGGTTTACACTTCCCTCTGATTGAAGATGACAGCTGGAATGGTGAGTAATACCAGTAAAATTTGTCATCTTTACTGGATTTACACATCTTCAGATTGAAGATGACAGCTGGGATGGTGAGTAATACTTGTACAATTTGTCATCTTTACTGGGTTTACACATCCTCAGATTGAAGATGACAGCTGGGATGGTGAGTAATACTTGTACAATTTGTCATCTTTACTGGATTTACACATCCTCAGATTGAAGATGACAGCTGGAATGGTGAGTAATACCAGTAAAATTTGTCATCTTTACTGGGTTTACACTTCCCTCTGATTGAAGATGACAGCTGGAATGGTGAGTAATACCAGTACAATTTGTCATCTTTACTGGGTTTACACTTTCCTCTGATTGAAGATGACAGCTGGGATGGTGAGTTATACCAGAACAATTTGTCATCTTTACTGGGTGATTGAAGATGACAGCTGGGATGGTGAGCAATACTTGTACAATTTGTCATCTTTACTGGATATACACTTTACTCTGATTGAAGATGACAGCTGGGATGGTGAGTAATACCGGTACAATTTGTCATCTTTACTGGATTTACACTTCCCTCTGATTGAAGATTACACCTGGAATGGTGAGTAATACCAGTACAATTTGTCATCTTTACTGGTTTACACTTCCCTCAGATTGAAGATGACAGCTGGGATGGTGAGTAATACCAGTACAATTTGTCATCTGTACTGGATTTACACTTCCCTCTGATTGAAGATGACAGCTGGGATGGTGAGTAATACCAGTACAATTTGTCATCTTTACTGGATTTACACATCCTCAGATTGAAGATGACAGCTGGGATGGTGAGTAATACCAGTACAATTTGTCATCTTTACTGGGTTTACACATCCTCAGATTGAAGATGACAGCTGGGATGGTTAGTAATACTTGTACAATTTGTCATCTTTACTGGATTTACACTTTCCTCTGATTGAAGATGACAGCTGGGATGGTGAGTAATACCAGTACAATTTGTCATCTTTACTGGATTTACACTTCCCTCTGATTGAAGATGACAGCTGGAATGGTGAGTAATACCAGTACAATTTGTCATCTTTACTGGGTGATTGAAGATGACAGCTGGGATGGTGAGTAATACCAGTACAATTTGTCATCTTTACTGGGTTTACACTTTCCTCTGATTGAAGATGACAGCTGGAATGGTGAGTTATAGCAGTACAATTTGTCATCTTTACTGGGTTTACACATCCTCAGATTGAAGATGACAGCTGGGATGGTTAGTAATACTTGTACAATTTGTCATCTTTACTGGATTTACACTTTCCTCTGATTGAAGATGACAGCTGGGATGGTGAGTAATACTCGTACAATTTGTCATCTTTACTGGATTTACACTTCCCTCAGATTAAAGATGACAGCTGGAATGGTTAGTAATACTCGTACAATTTGTCATCTTTACTGGATTTACACTTTCCTCTGATTGAAGATGACAGCTGGGATGGTGAGTAATACTCGTACAATTTGTCATCTTTACTGGATTTACACATCCTCAGATTGAAGATGACAGCTGGGATGGTTAGTAATACTCGTACAATTTGTCATATTTACTGGGTTTACACTTCCCTCCGATTAAAGATGACAGCTGGGATGGTTAGTAATACTCGTACAATTTGTCATCTTTACTGGATTTACACTTTCCTCTGATTGAAGATGACAGCTGGAATGGTGAGTAATACCAGTACAATTTGTCATCTTTACTGGGTTTACACTTCCTCAGATTGAAGATGACAGCTGGATGGTTGAGTAATACTTGTACAATTTGTCATCTTTACTGGGTTTACACTTCCCTCTGATTGAAGATTACACCTGGAATGGTGAGTAATACCAGTACAATTTGTCATCTTTACTGGATTTACACTTCCCTCAGATTGAAGATTACAGCTGGAACGGTGAGTAATACCAGTACAATTTGTCATCTTTACTCGATTTGCATTTCCCTCTGATTGAAGATTACAGCTGGAATGGTGAGTAATACCAGTACAATTTGTCATCTTTACTGGGTCTACACTTCCCTCTGATTAAGGATGACAGCTGGAATGGTGAGTAATACCAGTACAATTTGTCATCTTTACTGGATTTACACTTCCCTCTGATTAAAGATGACAGCTGGGATGGTGAGTAATACCAGTACAATTTGTCATCTGTACTGGATTTACACTTCCCTCTGATTAAAGATGACAGCTGGGATGGTGAGTAATACCAGTACAATTTGTCATCTGTACTGGATTTACACTTCCCTATGATTAAAGATGACAGCTGGATGGTGAGTAATACCAGTACAATTTGTCATCTTTACTGGATTTACACTTCCCTCTGATTGAAGATGACAGCTGGGATGGTGAGTAATACTTGTACAATTTGTCATCTTTACTGGGTTTACACTTTCCTCAGATTGAAGATTACAGCTGGAATGGTGAGTAATACCAGTACAATTTGTCATCGTTACTGGGTGATTGAAGATTACAGCTGGAATGGTGAGTAATACCAGTACAATTTGTCATCTTTACTGGGTGATTGAAGATTACAGCTGGAATGGTGAGTAATACCAGTACAATTTGTCATCTTTACTGGGTGATTGAAGATTACAGCTGGAATGGTGAGTAATACCAGTACAATTTGTCATCTTTACTGGGTGATTGAAGATTACAGCTGGAATGGTGAGTAATACCAGTACAATTTGTCATCTTTACTGGGTTTACACTTCCGTCTGATTGAAGATGACAGCTGGAATGGTGAGTAATACCAGTACAATTTGTCATCTTTACTGGGTTTACACTTTGCTCTGATTGAAGATGACAGCTGGGATGGTGAGTAATACCAGTACAATTTGTCATCTTTACTGGATTTACACTTCCCTCTGATTGAAGATGACAGCTGGGATGGTGAGTAATACTCGTACAATTTGTCATCGTTACTGGATTTACACTTCCCTCTGATTGAAGATGACAGCTGGAATGGTGAGTAATACCAGTACAATTTGTCATCTTTACTGGGTTAACACTTTGCTCTGATTGAAGATAACAGCTGGAATGGTGAGTAATACCAGTACAATTTGTCATCTTTACTGGGTTTACACTTCCCTCTGATTGAAGATGACAGCTGGAATGGTGAGTAATACCAGTACAATTTGTCATCTGTACTGGATTTACACTTCCCTCTGATTAAAGATGACAGCTGGGATGGTGAGTAATACTCGTACAATTTGTCATCGTTACTGGATTTACACTTCCCTCTGATTAAAGATGACAGCTGGAATGGTGAGTAATACCAGTACAATTTGTCATCTGTACTGGATTTACACTTCCCTCTGATTAAAGATGACAGCTGGGATGGTGAGTAATACTTGTACAATTTGTCATCTTTACTGGATTTACACTTTGCTCTGATTGAAGATAACAGCTGGAATGGTGAGTAATACCAGTACAATTTGTCATCTTTACTGGGTTTACACTTCCCTCTGATTGAAGATGACAGCTGGAATGGTGAGTAATACCAGTACAATTTGTCATCTGTACTGGATTTACACTTCCCTCTGATTAAAGATGACAGCTGGGATGGTGAGTAATACTCGTACAATTTGTCATCGTTACTGGATTTACACTTCCCTCTGATTAAAGATGACAGCTGGAATGGTGAGTAATACCAGTACAATTTGTCATCTGTACTGGATTTACACTTCCCTCTGATTAAAGATGACAGCTGGGATGGTGAGTAATACTTGTACAATTTGTCATCTTTACTGGATTTACACTTCCCTCTGATTGAAGATGACAGCTGGGATGGTGAGTAATACTCGTACAATTTGTCATCGTTACTGGGTGATTGAAGATGACAGCTGGAATGGTGAGTAATACCAGTACAATTTGTCATCTTTTCTGGGTTAACACAACATAAGTTTGACCTAGCTTCTATTTACTATTCATACAATTCATTTAGTGAAAATCGTATTACTCGTATTATCACTAATCAATGGTAACCCATGTCCGAATCACAATCCAGAAGCAAAGTAAACACTTTGGAACTGACAAGTTAGGTTAAACACATGAATTTCCACCAGGGAAGTGAGGCCGGGTGCTCTGGAAGGGTAAGCACCTCCTGTTTAGCTAGCTACACCTGCTATGTGTGTAATCAAAATTGTGTGAAAGGAACATGGAACTATAAGACGTCAAATATATCCAGGGCAATCATGGACAGAGAGACATCAAACTTATCAACAATACTGTGATGACGGCCATAAAACTTTTTGAGGGCCTTGATAAGCCTAGGCTTGCAATATCCCTGAGTCAACAATTTATTTCCAAGCAGCATACTTCATTGTACAAAGTCCCTGTACTGGGAACAGGCTCTTCCATAGTGTATTATTTGGGAAACAAATACACTATAAGCAGGAGAAGCAGGTATATTGCTGCATTGAAAAGGAAAGTTGACAATAGAAAAATTGAAGTCATCACGTTTGTCATAAAGTTTCAAATGTAGCCTTTCGTGTGCGTCATAATTCAGATATAAGTCTAAATCATGAAGCAGAATTTGAGGAATCAGTCGTATCTTTTATTTCAAGCTCACTAGGATAGACGACATTCAGTCATCAGTTTTCTGGACACTCCAGTTTCTATTGTTTAGCTGGTTAAAAGTTTAATTTTTTTGGACTCCAGTTTTCCGTATTTTGTTTTTTATACCTGACTGGCTTAGATGATATATAATCACTAAACTGTTGATATATGGTTTTTTGGTCATACAAACTGCAGTATTTATTTTGGACAAACTAATCATAAAGTGGCTTGTTGTATTTATGTTTACAATAAGAATGAACAAAAACCAAATGTTTGTTGACCTTGTCCAGATTTCAAATTCTTGTCTTATATATTTTGACAAATCAAGTGTCATCACTAGATGTGCCAGCCATGTTGTGTACAAAGTCTATGAAAATTGTCATGTGACAATGGACTTTGTGTGGCATAATGTGTTTATGTCATGTTTGCCATCACACATTATGAGAGTAATTATATGGTCTGAAAATGTGTGTGTGTGTGTGTGTGTGTGTGTGTGTGTGTGTGTGTGTGTGTGTGTGTAAAATATATTGATTAGGTATAAAACATGGTCATTACAGCCAACAAACAACCTACATTATTGTTTTATATATTCTTACTCTATTTTTAGTTTATCCAAGACCTAGAAAACCAAAGAAACGCAACCGGAACCAAACTGTTGAAAGTGAAGATAGAAAAAATAGCATCATAAGAAAGCTGACAGAGATGGGTTATGATGAGTCTATGGTAGAAAGGGGATATAAAACAATTTCAAAAGGAAAAAGTAAATACAGCTAAATATTAATCATATTGATGTTGTGATTATTAGCAGCATTTATTTATAGGTCATTGTTAGAGCAGTTATCCTTAATAATCATAGTACTCATGATGTCATGATTATTAGCAGCATTTATTTATAGGTCATTGTTAGAGCAGTTATCCTTAATAATCATAGTACTCATGATGTCATGATTATTAGCAGCATTCATTTATAGGTCGTTGTTAGACCAGTTATCCTTAATAATCATAGTACTGGTGATGTCACGATTATTAACAGCATTCATTTATAGGTCATTGTCAGAGCAGTTATCCTTAATAATCATAGTACTAGTGATGTCGCCATTATTAGCAGCATTCTTTTATAGGTTATTGTCAGAGCAGTTATCCTTAATAATCATAGTACTAGTGATGTCGCCATTATTAGCAGCATTCTTTTATAGGTCATTGTCAGAGCAGTTATCCTTAATAATCATAGTACTGGTGATATCACGATTATTAACAGCATTCATTTATAGGTCGTTGTTAGAGCAGTTATCCTTAATAATCATAGTACTGGTGATGTCACGATTATTAACAGCATTCATTTATAGGTCATTGTCAGAGCAGTTATCCTTAATAATCATAGTACTGGTGATGTCACGATTATTAACAGCATTCATTTATAGGTCGTTGTTAGAGCAGTTATCCTTTATAATCATAGTACTGGTGATGTCACGATTATTAACAGCATTCATTTATAGGTCATTGTCAGAGCAGTTATCCTTAATAATCATAGTACTGGTGATGTCACGATTATTAACGGCATTCATTTATAGGTTGTTGTTAGAGCAGTTATCCTTTGTAATAATAGTACTAGTGATGTCGCGATTATTAGCAGCATTCATTTATAGGTCGTTGTTAGAGCAGTTATCCTTAATAATCATAGTACTGGTGATGTCACAATTATTAGCAGCATTCATTTATAGGTCGTTGTTAGAGCAGTTATCCTTAATAATCATAGTACTTGTGATGTCGGGATTATTAGCAGCATTCATTTATAGGTCATTGTCAAAGCAGTTATCCTTAATAATCATAGTACTAGTGATGTCTCGATTATTAGCAGCATTCATTTATAGGTCGTTTTTAGAGCAGTTATCCTTAATAATCATAGTACTTGTGATGTCACAATTATTAGCAGCATTCATTTATAGGTCATTGTCAAAGCAGTTATCCTTAATAATCATAGTACTAGTGATGTCTCGATTATTAGCAGCATTCATTTATAGGTCGTTGTTAGAGCAGTTATCCTTAATAATCATAGTACTTGTGATGTCACAATTATTAGCAGCATTCATTTATAGGTCATTGTCAAAGCAGTTATCCTTAATAATCATAGTACTAGTGATGTCTCGATTATTAGCAGCATTCATTTATAGGTCGTTGTTAGAGCAGTTATCCTTAATAATCATAGTACTAGTGATGTCTCGATTATTAGCAGCATTCATTTATAGGTCGTTGTTAGAGCAGTTATCCTTAATAATCATAGTACTAGTGATGTCTCGATTATTAGCAGCATTCATTTATAGGTCGTTGTTAGAGCAGTTATCCTTAATAATCATAGTACTTGTGATGTCACAATTATTAGCAGCATTCATTTATAGGTCGTTGTTAGAGCAGTTATCCTTAATAATCATAGTACTTGTGATGTCACAATTATTAGCAGCATTCATTTATAGGTCATTGTCAGAGCAGTTATCCTTAATAATCATAGTACTTGTGATGTCGCGATTATTAGCAGCATTCATTTATAGGTCGTTGTTAGAGCAGTTATCCCTAATAATCATAGTACTAGTGATGTCGCCATTATTAGCAACATTCATTTATAGGTCATTGTCAGAGCAGTTATCCTAATAATTGATTACATGATTAATAGTCAATCATTGCTGACATCACGAGTAGTTTCTGGATAGTCAATCGATTACAAGATTAATAGTCAATCATTGCTGACATCACGAGTAGTTTCTGGATAGTTGTCAAGTCTATTTAATTTCCATCTTGTTCTCTTTGAACAACATGGGGTCAGTGATCTGAGACCATGAGATCTAAAGTTTTGGAGGTATCATCACTTAGCAAAATCAAAATAAGAAAGAATACATGGCTCTTAACAACAAATGAAGCTACTTATTATGATATAACGGCCACTTGTTACTGATGTACAATTATCAATTATAATACAATTTTATTTAGAAATTCAGGTTATTAATACATGTACTTTGATTAATGGATTATGTCTCTCCAATTATCGATTGTTAAATTTCGTTCGATTGGATTTCACTTCTAAATCTACAAAAAATCCATGGTTTGGACCACCTGCATGTCCTAAAATTATGTTTTTGGACACAGTCATTTTAATTACCGTACCTAGATTCAAATTCCAGTCCAGAATATCCTAGTGTTATTAAGTTGTAAGTTCACTTGCCAAATGTTGGCTCTTACTTCTGGAAACTCCAGAGTCATCCTCTAACTTCCAAGATATATTGACCAACACTGATTTCATCTTACATAAACTTAATGAAAAAGAATAATGTCTACATTTAAGTTAAGTAGCATGACCTGTCAACCTCTTGTCAAATCTAATATTGGTTTGGGTTATTTGTGTTGACAACAAAAAAGGTGAGGATAAATGCTCTGAAAGGAAGAATACTCCTGTTCCATTCAACAACAATACCAGCAAACAAAAAGTGAAAGCCAGTATTTTGTAATTTTAAATGATTGGCCTTTTGCAATTTTTGTGGGATTTGAAAGTGGCTTCACAATTTTATGTGAAATTGCAAGGCCAGTCTCCTGGAAACTTGACTTACCTTGGTTGAAATAATTTTTATGTCACCATCTTTAATGGACAATAAATGTATAAAATTCATAGCAATTGCAAATACTTACAGTGAAAAAATTTGCTCTCAGATTACTTGACTAACTGTTCAAGATTATTTATTGGGAGGGAAATCACTTTCCAGTTTATCTCCACATATCCTTTATAAAAAACAACCTTTTTTGACTTTTTTTATTTATTTTAATTTTCAATGAATGATTTAAGTAGTATTCAGTATACATATTAAACATAATGCTTCTGGAAAACTATATATTTTAGATGTTTATTGTTTGTTTTGGGAATCTTCAACAGATGATTTGATAATATTAGATTAGCTCAACCAAACCAAAATAAGCTCATGATACAGTAACATGATACAGTAACATGATACAGTAACATGATACAGTAACATGATACAGTAACATGATACAGTAACATGATACAGTAACATGAGTAAGTCATGGTATATCATTATGCCTCATTAGAAAAATATGATACAATCTGTAATTTGATTGGATTGTTGGATCATATGATCAGGGTGTAGAAAACATTGTGTATCCCTCTGAAAACATATTCCACCCCTTCGGAACACAGGAAAATCAGTCATGACATTCTAGTGTTTGCTTCTGATGAGTTCCAATAAGAGAAAAATCAATAAATTGGAGAAGAACTGATGTTTTAACCCTCCAGGGTGTCTTTTTAAAAAATATTTTTTCTTTCTCTCTGTCTTTTTTTTACCATTGTTATTTTGGTATAAAATACAATTTATTGGCTTTGAGTGAGGGAGATATGAACATTTGTTCACCCTTACCAAGTCACATTTCCCTTGGAAAATATGACATGTTGAAGATGAACAAATGTTCATATGTCCCTTACTCATAGGAAATAAATAACATACTGAGTGCTTGGTTACTATGTTTATATTTATGGTTACTTTTTTATAGGGAAAAAAAGTGAGGAGTATATTATTAATAAAATGATAGGTTTACTGTCAGAACAAAGTGAAAATCACCATGATAGCAATGGAAATGAAACACAGCTTGAGAGCAATGGAAATGAAACAAAGATTGAGAGCAATGGAAATGAAACAAAGATTGAGAGCAATGGAAATGAAACAAAGATTGAGAGCAATGGAAATGAAACACAGCTTGAGAGCAATGGAAATGAAACACAGCTTGAGAGCAATGGAAATGAAACACAGCTTGAGAGCAATGGAAATGAAACACAGCTTGAGAGCAATGGAAATGAAACACAGCTTGAGAACAATAGACATCAATTTGGAGATGAAAAACCAAAGCCCGAACAGACCAATGTTTGCATTAATAGAACACCCAGACCACCACCAACAACACCAAGACCATCAACAACAGCCAGACCACCAACAACACCAAGACAACAAAGAACACCAAGATCTGCCAGACCACCAACAACACCAAGACCATCAACAACACCCAGACCACCATCAACAACACCCAGACCACCACCAACAACACCAAGACCATCAACAACACCCAGACCACCAACAACAACACCAAGACCATCAACAACAGCCAGATCACAAACAACACCAAGACAACAAAGAACACCAAGATCTGCCAGACCTCATAGCCGAGCACTAATGTCTGCAAGACGACAGAATCCAAAAGGAAATGAATTTAACCACAAAGGTAATTATACAAATCCTATATACACAGATAAACTCACAACAGAATATAAATACTGGGACCTAATAAACAGAAAACTCCCTTGTTTGTGGGTGTGTCAGATCAGGCACCTTACCATACCTAATCCCTTGTTTGTGGGTGTGTCAGATCAGTAACCTTACCATACCTACTCCCTTGTTTGTGGGTGTGTCAGATCAGGCACCTTACCATACCTAATCCCTTGTTTGTGGATGTGTCAGATCTGAGGCACCTTACCATACCTACTCCCTTGTTTGTGGGTGTGTCAGATCAGTAACCTTACCATACCTACTCCCTTGTTTGTGGGTGTGTCAGATCAGGCACCTTACCATACTTACTCCTTTTTTGGGGTATCGGATCAGTCACATTACTATACATACTCCCTTGTTTGTGGGTGTGTCAGATCAGGCACCTTACCATACCTAATCCCTTGTTTGGTGTGTCAGATCAGGCACCTTACCATACCTACTATTTTGTTTTGGGAGTGTTGGATCAGACACCTTACCATACCTACTCCCTTTTTCGGGAGTGTCAGATCAGGCACCTTACCATACCTACTCTCTTCTTTGGGAGTGTCAGATCAGACACCTTACCATACCTAATCCCTTGTTTGGTGTGTCAGATTAGTCACCTTACCATACCTACTATCTTGTTATGGGAGTGTTGAATCAGGCATCTTACCATACCTACTCCCTTTTTTGGGAGTGTCAGATCAGGCACCTTACCATACCTACTCTCTTTTTTGGGAGTGTCAGATCAGGCACCTTACCATACCTAATCCCTTGTTTGGAGTGTCAGATCAGTCACATACAGTATCTACTCCCATTTTTGGGGTGTCAGATCAGGCACCTTACCATACTTACTTCCTTGTTTAGAGTGTCAGATCAGGTACCTTACCATATCTACTCCCTTCTTTGGGGATATCAGATCAGGCACCTTACTATACCTACTTCCTAGTTTGGAGTGTCAGATCAGGCATCTTACCGTACTTACTCCCTTTTTTAGCTCACCTGGCCAAAGGCCATGTGAGCTTTTGCCATCACTTGGCGTCCGTCGTCGTCCGTCGTAAGTCCGTAAACTTTTCACATTTTGACTATCTCCTCTGACATCACTAGAGAAATTTTACTTAGATTGCCGAAATTTTTTTGATCCGCCAAAAAACATGGCTGCCAGCGCAGAAGATAGTTTAACATTGGACCCTATGGGAAAAACACATTTTTGACTATTTCATCTGAAATGACTGAAGCAAATTTAACCAAACTTTACAGGAATGGTGTAAGGAAGGTCCTTTACTTAGACTGCCAAAATTTTTCTGATCCGTCAAAAAACATGGCCGCCAGCGCAGAAGATAGTTTAACATTGGACCCTATGGGAAAAGCATATACATGTATTTGCTATCTTCTTTGAAACCGCAGAGCTAATTTGAACCAACTTTACAGGAATAATGTATGTAAGGTCATTTACTAAGATTGCCCTGATCCGCTAAAAAAAATGGCCGCCAGAGCCAAACAAAGTTTAACATTGGGCCCTATGGGAAAACACACATTTTGGCTATCTCCTCTGAAACGACTGAAGCGAATTCAATTAAACTTTACAGGAATAATGTATGGAAGGTCTTTTGCAAAGTTTGCCCAAATTTTTCTGATCCGCCTAAAAACATGGCTGCCAGCGGGGAACATAGTTTAACATTGGACCCTATGGGAAAACACATTTTGGCTATCTCCTCTGAAACTACTGAAGCAAACTTAACTAAACTTTAGAGGAATGATTTATTGGAGGTCCTTCACAAAGATTGCCAAAATTTTTCTGATCCGCCTAACAACATGGCCGCCAGCGCAGAAGATAGTTTAACATTGGACCCTATGGGAAAAACAAATTTTTGGCTATCTCCTCAGAAATGACCAAATTTAACCAAACTTTACAGAAATGATGTATAGAAGGTCCTTTACTTAGATTGCCAAAATGTTTCTGATCTGCCAAAAAACATGGCCGTCAGCGCAGAAGATAGTTTAACATTGGACCCTATGGGAAAAGCATATATATGCTATCTTCTCTGAAGCTAGGGAAGCAAATTGAATCAAACTTTACAGGAATGATGTATAGAAGGTCCTTTACATAGATTGCCAAAATTTTTCTGATTGGCCAAAAAACATGGCTGCCAGCGCAAAAGATAGTTTAACATTGGACCCTATGGGAAAAACACATTTTTGACTATGTCCTCAGAAATGACTGAAGCAAATTTAACAAAACTTCACAGGAATGGTGTATAGAAGGTCCTTTACTTAGATTGCCAAATTTTTTTCTGATCCGCCATAAAACATGGCTGCCAGCGCAAAAGATAGTTAAACATTGGACCCTATGGGAAAAACGCGTTTTTGACTATGTCCTCAGAAATGACTGAAGCAAATTGAACCAAACTTTACAGGAATGATATATAGAAGGTCCTTTACATAGATTGCCAAAATTTTTTGATCTGCCATAAAACATGGCTGCCAGCGGAGAACGTTGTTTCACATTGGACCCTATTGGAAAAGCATATATACAAATTTGCTTTAAAAGCATTTTAGTCAGGTGAGCGATACAGGCTCAGCCACACTGAGCCTCTGGTTTGGGGTGTTTTTCCTATATAGTTTGTTTCAATATTAGTGAATCTTTTCTCCATTCTTTCACTGTGTGGTTTGTCAAGCACTTATAGTACTTATGATGTCATTTTAACACAAAACTAAATGTTTCGTTGTTTGCGCAATGATGATGGTATTATTTTGTATTTTTGTAGATAAACAGTTGAAACAGGCTCAGGTATATTAAATTATATTTTACATCAAGTTTAACTAAAAACAACACACAAATTTTCTCATTTATTCTTTAGTATGAATGTTTTTTTTATTCAATAAATAACCCCTAGTCATGATTTTTATTCCCAACTTTTTCATTTGTTCAATTTTCCTCTAACATATAAGTCAAATAGAGTTAAGACACTCTCACTTAGAGCTATGCAGTTTTGCTACAACTCTGAATTGCACAAAGTGTATCACAGACGAAAGAAACCAGATTGAGTTTGAAAATTTAAAATAAATTAATGCTGAGTCCAGATTGAGTTTGAAAATTTAAAACAGATTAATGTTGAGTTTTGATTATATTGAGATAGTCAATTCTATAAAATTTACTGAAACCAGACAACCTGGAGAAAAACATCAGGCTTTAGCATGTAAACTGTCAAACCTTATCAAACCAGGATAAGCTAGTAGGCTCTGAAAGTTGCTGTGAAGTTATGAACTATAAGCCGTATGACCACTCAGCCACTCTGACCATCTTGTAGAATATTATAGGGTTATTGAACTGAAATATTGTCCCGAGTTGACTCAACATTTTGAGTCAACGAAGGACAATATTTCACAATATCAGTTCAATAATCCTTTTATTATATAGCAAAATAAATTTTGTTTACTTCCCACTAGTATTTCATCTCAAATTACCATTTTTTCTTACAATACATAAATATTGCACTAGTTCCTGTATATGGATATAAGAACTAGTGCAATATGACAACAACACAATGATGACGCCGTCAGCCATGTAACAACAATCGTATGATGTCATGAATGACAGCGTCATGTGACAAAGTGTGCAATATGAAAAAATTGATTCGGGTAACCTCGGACTGCAACAAAGTTTGTGTGCAAATATCGATATATATATTGCATGCTAACACCTCAGGATTAACCTTTAATTTCTATGTGATGCATATATTGCTATATAATATAACATTATATTATGTCGGATTAACTTGTAGTAATAAATGTCCTCAGTAATAATCACAGTCTATTCTGTTATATAACATTGATATTCAAGAGACTATCTAATTAGTGAGGTTTTTAGTCTTTTATATTTTGACTAGACATGCAATAAAAAGTAGAAAGTACCAAGTTTGGGTTTTTATCTTTTTATCTTGTCTTATCTTACTAAGTCTGATTCAATCACTTCTAATTGTAAGTGTCCTCTGTCGTGCTCACAGATAGCCTTCCTGGTACTCTTTTTTAGCTCTACAAAGGTGTCTTTAATGTGCACTGAGACAGAGGACCTCAGTCTTGAGTCTCATCAGAAAAACTACTCTAGACTAGTAAATAGCTTTTTACAGCTCTAATGTTGGTAGGAGATAAAAATTTCCATGACTCCAACCATAAGGTTCCAACTCACAACCCTTGACTTCATAAGCCAGTGACAGTCCACTAGACCATGTCTGCCAATAACAGTTGAACCTTGTAAGTGACATTTATTGTTGGTTGATCAAGTTTCTTGCTCACTCCCAATTATGAATAGATATGTAAATTATTTTATGAGTATTGTCTAGTGAACTTTTAATTAAACAATTTCTTTTAACCAATGATTTGAGCTCACCCGAGATTCTGCACAAGATATGGTACATTTACTGAGGTGAACATTTAAGCCATTGGACCTCTTGTTTAAATGTCTGATTGGGCAATGGTATTTTTCTGTACTTATGTTATTGTTTTAATTGCCATTAAAAATATAAAGAATTGTGACTTAAATTACTCTATTTCATTTCATTACAGCAGACATTATATATTTGTTTGAAAGGATTACCCACCAACCCGGGAATGGAGACACTGTGTAATTTTCTTGAGTCACGCATGGATGAAGATGTAGATAAAACTTCTGTTCTCCTTGGTGAAAATGGTGACATTGGTGTTATAGCATTTATAAACAAAATAGGTAATTTATATTTGAAATTTATAGCTTTGTGACTTAAAACCAGTGTATGTATATAAAACTTATAATATTGTTGTCTTTAGAGTTATGGCAGCCTCTACTTCCTCTCTCTCTACTTCCAAATGTTCCAATAGTTACAATAATAATGTATTTTATCTTCTCAGCAGTTTCTCGCGATCAGTAAGAGTTTTTAATGGTTCTGACTGTAGGGAAGGTGCACCAAGGGAAATTAGAGTCACTGTGGAAATTGTGATTATCATTCCCCATGAGTGTTTATGTTTATACAATAATCATCAAGTTATGAATCCTGGGAGGAGAAGGGTACAGACTTTATCAATAAAATCTTAGGGTTTATGGAAGAAACATTAAACAGTATGTTTTATTACAGATTTTAGTGTTTTAAAAAAGAAACTAAGGGAGAGAACATTTGAAGGAAAGACTTTAGAAGCATGTGCAGTTGATCACCCTCAAAGTGTGGTTATCTCCCATTCTAGTGACTCTCTAACTAAAGAAGATTTATATACTTACTTCAATCAAGACAAGAATGGTGGCCATGTTTTATCATGTGATGAGCGGGATGGTGTATACATAATTAGATTTCAGAGCTACAGAGGTAAGAATTACTAAAATTGTCTTATAATATAACATACATTGTGACCATTAAGGAAGCACAGTAGACCACTGTGATTGAAGTTCTTTTTTTCTAATTTTAGCAAAGGCCTAATGCAGATCCTAATCTTTTGGAACCCTTATCTATTTTTGTACGGCATTTACAGAGGTGAAAGTATACAATGCTATGACTTTTCACTTCAATGAGGCTTCTTTACTATGAAATAGTATGCATTGGAGAAATAGTGCGCCTTGTAAATGAACCTGAAAGGAATATATGAGCCAGTGCATGCGAAAACCTACAACTTGGCAATTACGTCACAATTGAGAAAAATCGCGACGAAGTTACGTCACAAACACGGAAGTCAACTGCAAGTATTGTGCGTCAATTTACAAGTTTGACGTTTTAACTTTTAGAACGAGTTGAAGTTAAAACTGATTTTAACGGAGTGATTTTAAGTGTTGTAGTGGTAAGATATGGTAACTGAAGGGAAGACAGATGAGGTTGAGTTTTTTAATTCATCCATATGTTTTTACAGCATTTATACGGGCTTAAAGTAGCTGTGGACGAGCACTCATTTTCGGTCATGTATCTTCGGAGTATGGAGATGGTTGTATTAAAATATTTCGAATTTTATATTGGTCACGTTTTATAAATATTTATATCAATATTAATAATATAATACAAAATTATAAATTATAATAAATACAAACATTTTCCCAATTTTATCTAAATGAGAGAGAGAGATAGAGAGAGAGAGAGCGATATGACCCGGGAAGATTATGTGTGTATCACCCGGGGTTTACTTGAGTTATTGAATAACATACATGTTTAATAATATGTGTCTTACGATTTTATATGTCTTTTCAATGGCGATATAACAACTACATTAAATATTAGCCTATCGGTAACAAGATCCAGAAACAGTACCGTGGGTACGTCAAATGAAGAGTTACTGGCCTTAGCGGTGACATAACAAATTTTATACATTGTATAATTTTGCACTGGATATGTGCTCGTCGTGGTGTAGTGGATACGACGTTGGATTTACACTCTTTATCTAACACAGGCTCCGGGAGTTCGAATCCCACTGACTTTTTTTTTTTTTTTTTTTTTTTTTTTTTCACCATAGCGGGAAGATTGCATGATAGGGTCCATTAGTATGAAGTATAAGACAACCAAAGAATATAAACAAAACGAGGAGAGAGACAGAATTAGCACCATAATTTCACCTTAAACGTACAGTAATTTGTCGAGTAGTATTTAAGATACGGTATGCCATCAGAGAAATTGGTTAAAGCTTTATCATCCGTCATGTGAAGAATAATTTAAATGATCCAAGAACACATGGGAACAGGGTTCAAAATCTCATAATGACTTTAATATTAATAGCTTGGTTGGTTGAATGTTGCTTAACGTCGTATCAGCAATTTTTCAGCTATTTGCGACGAGAGCTATTTTATTAATCTCTATGGATTAATCTATGAACAATTTCATGTTTGCATGTGAGTTGCGAGTGTGTTGTATGGTCTGCCTTGTACTAGCGCGCACTCGGGGCGGCTTTTAAGGTGCTAGCGCGCCGAGTACGTCGCAGACAAGCGTAACATTCCCCCAGTCCATAAACTGATACCAGGTTAACCAGTAAAGGCCAACAGCAAAGAAAACTTACTTTCCCACATGTGGTCTAAGCGGGACTCGAACTCAGAGCGGTCAGAGACCCTGGATTTGTAGACTGACGTCTTATCCATTAGGCCACCGCGGCCTCTTAATCAATATTAATGGCGTTGAAATAATTGTGAATTACATAATTAATTATGCAGATGAGAACGAGGTGCCATTTCCTTCCCCATTTAGAGGTCGAGATGATATTCCACCCTAATGAAAGTAGAAGGTCAATTCATGAAATATATCAGAAAACGTGTTTTGCTAAAAGATAAAGTGTCATTTGCCTATGTTATTCATATAGTTGTTGTTTAAACTTTATATATTTAATTTTAAACTATTTGTTTTAAATTCCACATGTATGTACTTTGTATCGGCGGGGAAAAAAACTTGGTCACTTGCGCATGCTATGCTAAGAAATGCATTAGGGCATTTTAAACATTCCTTGACCAAAAACCCAAAACGCCCACATCTGTATGTTTTGTTTTTAATTTTGGATATGACGGGAAAAACAGTAGGAGTACAGCTTTTCTAAAAAAGAATTTCCGTTTCTTTTTCCCTCATTCTTGTAAAAAAAGAAAATGTGTTCTTAAGACCTGTCTTACAAAGACACAAGAAGAACTATCCAAAATCTCAATACTAAGTGTACCAGTTGCGCCTTTGTACCAAAACAAAATGTTTCTTTTGACGTCGCACAGAATGTATGTATACAACGGATGCTTAGTTGGTAGAGTGCGCGCTTCTTATGTGAGAGGTCATGGGTTCGATTTCAGACAGGGTTTGACAAAAACTTGAAAAAGTTTGCCAAGCATTCGGCATTTAGAAATGAAAGTCACGGAGTCCTTCGGAAGAGACCTTAAATACCGATGCCCCGTGTCATCGCAGGCATCGTTAAAAATCCTCCCTGTTCATTGCACTTGGCAATTCAATTCAAACTTTTTTCAATCTAAACCAATGGAGATGGTACAAGGGGTATATTCGTCATATAACATAACACACTACAAAGGTAAAATAATAGTGTACTACTTCACTTATAGCTGGAGACGTCCTCAATATAAGTGTAATATTCTTGACTAGGACGTAGATCGCCTTTCAATCAATCAATTAATTAATCAATCGATCAATAAACCATATTTTTATAGACAGATGGGTGCACTTTATTTTCCGACACCCTGTAAAATCCAGGTTTTTTATGTACGATTATGTTTTCAATTGCATCTGAATCACTTAATGAACGAGAACCAGGCACTGGGTAAAAATGGCAAACAGTACCGAACTCGTCTGTATTTTTAATAAATGTATTAATTCTGATGTCTTACATTAATAGGGGCGAATTCCAAATATACAGCAGTTTGTGTTTGCTATTACAGAAATTTAGAATATTTTACAAGACAGAACAAAAATATGTATACAATGACTTATTTCGAATGGTGCATTTTGGCAGGACTCAACACTGCAGTCACTTTTTTAATAAATGCAGATTGCAGGACATGCACAATGCTTCATAGACAGGAGTTCTATAGGATTTGCGCAATTAAAGCGTCAATGCTGTCGGATCAATGTTGGCACTTTTGGATACTAGTACTGTTACAAAATCGGCATATAACAATACAAAGCATTGCATACAATCTTTATGGGCCCAGAAACTGGGAATTGAAAGATTGGAAAACATTTTAATCAGCTCATTTCTGATCAGTCCTGTATCATTTTGGATCATTTTATCAGCACATTTGTAAGATATAAAATTTAACTGAGATAAAATAGGTCAAAGTATCAAATCGATAGGATGTTTATTGGAATGCACAAGCACCAGAGCATTAAAGAAGTTTATTTATTTATTTATTTATTTATTTATTTATTTTTATTTATTTATTTATTTATTTATTTTTAAATCTAGAATTATAATTCACTCGCTTCATTTAAATGACCGCTTAAGTCAAGAATTATAAAATACAATGGGTTTCAAAAATTGTAAACAAAATGTTTTTAATAATTGAAACTACTTTTCTTGTAAAATGACCAATCATAACTAAACTTTATGGTGGGTGTCGGCATGATATTGAGTTTGTAGGGAGATTTAGAAATGTAATAACATTTATCAGTAAAAAATATTCTGAATTTTTTTACACAAACATCCAATACATTTAAGATTTTCAAGTACAGAACCCGGTAAAATTTTTGTGAAGATTAGGGACCGTAATATCGATGATTCTGAGACTACCTTTACACTTGTAAAGAGGTCTGTTGGTCATGTACCTTTATGGACCGACCAGATCAAGTCGCACCAAGTCTATGCAGCAGAGACCGACAATTAAACTCAGTTACACCATATCAGGTTAATGTATCAAGATATCACATGTCCAGCACCGCCGGAAGAGTGACAATCATTTTGTTAAACGATGTTCGAGTATTGAAAATTGAATGCAAAACTGAAAGCACTCATGAACACTTGACCAATAAATTGTGACGTCATCCAAGTTTTTATGACGTCATTTTTACAGTTTAGGATTTGTGTTTTACTTTAAAAATTTGTTTACACGTATAAAACATTATGGACTTTCATAATATGTAAAAATCTCAATTTTGAAAATTTTGACCAAGTTGTAGGTTTTCGCATGCACCGGCTCATATATGTTCTATTGCATACCTGTCAATGTTCTTATGGAGTCATGCGTGTGATGATGGATGAAATTAAGAAACAAAATCCTGCATTCTCTTGCATTCAAGGGCATTAAATTATCTTATAGAACCACATTCAACTACCCGCCCACATGGGGTTTATTTTCCGCCATTTCAACTTTTTATCTAGTGCGTGTCTTCTTCACGTAGTTGCAAGTTGTCACATGATTATAATAGTATCATCATCAGCAGCAGCAGTAGCAGCAACAGAACAGACACGTCACCACCACCACCACCACCACCATCATCATCATCATCATCATCATCATCATTATCATCATCATCATTCCTAATGTCATATCATCATCAATATGGCGACATTATCATGAATCATCATCATGAATCAGCATCATTATAAGCAGCAGCAGAATTCAATGTCATCCATACCATCATCATCATTATCAGAAATCACCATTATAATAATCATAATCATCATTGGCAGAAGCAGGAAATGATGTCATCACTACCATCATTATCATCATCTTCATCAGATCATCACCACCATCATCATTAGATTTACTGATCATTACCATAATCAGATTTACTCATGTTATCATCAACATAAGGACACTGGCATTATCATCATCATTATCATCATCATCATCATCATCATCATCATCATCATCATCATCATCATCATCATCATCATATTTACTCATGCCACACCACAATCATCATCATCATCATCATCATCATCATCATCATGAATCAGCATCATTTTAAGCAGCAGCAGAACTAAATGTCATCCCCAACATCATCATCATCATTATCATCATCATCATCATAATCACTGGCAGCAACAGAACTCATGTTACCATAAACTATCATCATATCATCATCATCATCATCATCATATCATCATCATCATCATCATCATCATCATCATCATCATCAGATTTACTCGTGTCGTCATCAACATGAAAACATTGTCATCATCATCATCATCATCATCATCATCATTATCATCATCATCAGATTTACTCGTGTCATCATCAACATGAAAACATTGTCATCATCATCATCATCATTATCATCATCATCATCATCATCATCATCATCGTCACAAAGCTACATGTCACAAATGTCACGTCATCCACATGGTGACATCATTATTATAATGAATCATTGTCATTATCAGCAGTAACAGAACTCATGTCACCACCATCAGCAGCAGCATCAGAACTCGTGTCACCAACACCATCGTCATCATCATGTTGCATTACGTTAACATGGTGACATCATCTGCAGAACTCATTTTCTGTAAGTTTGAATGGGCGGACTACTTTTTTGTAGAATTAATCAATTGCCAGACGCAATCGTCAATCACCTGTGTAAATGTTATTTGAACGGGTCTAGCTGAATTTTATGCACGGTGTTTGATAAGTAAACAAATCTCACTAAATTTATTAAAATGTAGCCTAACAGATCTTGCATCACTTAGTCCGCACTATTTCCTGATGCATACCTATTTCAGCGCAAACTCGTTGATCTTCTAACGCTAGGAGGTGACATACTACAGCTTACGCTGTTTCGCTTACTATCGTAAGCTAAACTCAGCGTGACGCTGTAGAAAAACTTTCAAAATGGCTCTCAACAACAGTGTTCAGTGCAGTACACTTTTTAAGTTTTTTGTTCAAATGTTTCAGTTGACAAACCTGCCAAATGTTTCAGTTGACAAACCTGCCAAATGTTTCAGTTGACAGACCTGCCAAATGAATCAGTTGACAGACCTGCCAAATGTTTCAGTTGACAGACCTGCCAAATGTTTCAGTTGACAAACCTGACAAATGTTTCAGTTGACAGACCTGCCAAATGTTTCAGTTGACAGACCTGCCAAATTTTTCAGTTGACAGACCTGACAAATGATTCAGTTGACAAACCTGACAAATGTTTCAGTTGACAAACCTGACAAATGTTTCAGTTGACAAATCTGCCAAATGTTTCAGTTGACAAACCTGACTGTTTTGTTTAACTTAATGTCTGCTCAGATTTCTTTGTTCTGATATTTCTAAGTTTTTTTTAATTTCAGTAATTATGTAAATTAGTTTGATTTTAATTTGATATTTAATCTTGAATTTATTTTCAGAAGTTCAAAAAGCTTGTGATCCGACACGTCGACATATTGTAGGCATTACACGGGTTAAAGTTACGCCTAGATTTGAATGTAAATTTGGAGAGGTTTGGGATTACAAAAAACTTGTTGTCAAGTTACCAAAGGACATTACAGTAACCTGGATGGACAAGGATATAGAGACATTTCTCATCTCAGAAAAAAGCTCGTTCAAACTTAATGATATCAATATTCATCTGAGTCCATACTTTGCAGAGGTCTGTTGCTCTGATGGAGAAAATTTGGTCATCAAGTGTCTTCTGACACAGCAGACACCAGAAGTACGAAAAATCACAAAAAGTTGGGTGCCTGATGTTAAAAATGCATATGATGATTTAGTGTTGGAAACTTTACAAAAAGTCAAGATTCATTGTCCATCACCTGATATTTGGCAAGAATTGAAAAAGAAATTAGGAGAGACCATATTATGTGGAGATATGAACATGATGAATATACTTGAAGATGATGAAAACTCATGCTTCATTCTTGTGGGTCTGAAAACTGTTGTTCAAAATAATAAAAAAAAATTGCTAGAACTGAAGGAAACAATTAAAAAAAAGCTAGAGAGAAAGAACAAAATTGTTTCTGAAACCATAAAATTTTCAAGTGGAAAAATATATATATTGGAGACAGATGGTATCATAGAACAGGTCAATAAAATTGCTGATGACTTGGAGGTCTTTACAGATCGAAATAAAGGGGTGATTCGTTTCCGAGGTACAGCTGAAGATGTTTGTGAAGCCAAGGTTAAGATATACGAGGCTCTGAAAGAGAAAATTGTGATCCAGGTGCATGATTTGTCAACTTTACAGACCGAACTGATTAAAAAGGTAGTGGGGTTAATTCATGAAAGGTTCAAACTTCAAAACATTAACGGAACTGTGGATACTAGTTCTGGAAAAATTGAGGTAATTACTTCTACAAGGTGGGAAAACAGACAAGCCATAAATATTGTTAAACATTTTACAGTAGAAAGAGTGATAAATCTTGGATTTGAGTCGTCGTCTGTACTGGACAAACCAGAATGGTCATGTCTCATTACGAACATTAAACGGGACCATGCAGAAAAAGTTCTGATTGAAACGACCGATTCCATGACAGTGACTGTGGTGGCAACTGCGGACATTTTTAATGAAGTTTTTGAGGAATTGACATATGTTATTGATCACAACACAATTATTACAGACTCTATAGTAGTAAACTGTTATGGTCTCTTTGAGTTTTTAGAAAAATTCTGGATTGATGGCCGTGAAGAACTACAGAGGAATTTGTCAAGTGAATCAGTACAGTTAGAAATGAATGCTGATACATTAGAAATAGAAATATCTGGTACAAAAACGGGTATTGAAAAGGCAAAGTCATGTTTAAAACATGAAATAAAGAAAATCAAGCAGGTGGAATATGTTAAAAAAGGATTTGGAATTAGCAAAGTAATTGAGGAAGATGTAGAGATGTTACATCAGAAATGTAGTGATCACAATACAGTGTTATCATTACCAGATTCTGAGGGTGTACAAGGTATGTCTTACAGCCGTAAATTGTACTGACGTATGTCTGACAGCCATAAATTGTACTGACGTATGTCTGACAGCCATAAATTGTACTGACGTATGTCTGACAGCCATAAATTGTACTGACGTATTTCTGACAGCCATAAATTGTACTGCCAAAGCTATGTCTGACAGCCATAAATTGTACTGCCAAAGCTATGTCTGACAGCCATAAATTGTACTGCCAAAGCTATGTCTGACAGCCATAAATTGTACTGCCAAAGCTATGTCTGACAGCCATAAATTGTACTGCCAAAGCTATGTCTGACAGCCATAAATTGTACTGCCAAAGCTATGTCTGACAGCCATAAATTGTACTGCCAAAGCGTTATTTTCAATAGGAATACTTAATTATTTCATAATGCAGACTCCTTGTTAAATCTGGAAAGAAGTTGTGACCAAATCATTTAGCTCCACATACAGATATATAGATAACATTCTATGTCTTTATAAATTATATCAATGTCATCTACCCTAGTGAGCCCGAAATAAGAGATACGACTGATTTTTCCGGTTCTTCTTCAGATTTGGACTTATAGCTCAATTATGACACACAAGTTACATTTGAATTTATATAATATGATAAATTTCCTTTTCTATATAGTTTTAGGGGGTATGTTGTTTAAGGTCAGAATGAAGTAGGTTTCCATAACTAAATATCATATTCACTCCATAACTTCCACATTTTTTATTTGTTTTCATGAAACTTGCCAAAAATGTATGATAGAAACTGTACAGGTCAAAGGTCAAATAAAAAAGTAGAAATAGATACTTGACATTACATCATAAAAATAATCACCATGGAGATATTTGGGTGGGAAAATTTGATTCTCAAGAGCCTTACCTGGAGAATATGGAGAATACAGGTCAAAGGTCAAATAAAAAAGTAAAAATAGATACTTGACATTACATCTTAAAAATAATCACCATGGAGATATTTGGGTGGGAAAATTTGATTCTCAAGAGCCATACCTGGAGAATATGGAGAATACAGGTCAAAGGTGAAATAAAAAAGTAAAAATAGATACTTGACATTACATCTTAAAAATAATCACCATGGAGATATTTGGGTGGGAAAATTTGATTCTTAAGAGCCATACCTGGAGAATATGGAGAATACAGGTCAAAGGTGAAATAAAAAAGTAAAAATAGATACTTGACATTACTTCATAAAAATAATCACCATGGAGATATTTGGGTGGGAAAATGTGATTCTCAAGAGCCATACCTGGAGAATATGGAGAATACAGGTCAAAGGTCAAATAAAAAAGTAAAAATAGATACTTGACATTACTTCATAAAAATAATCACCATGGAGATGTTTGGGTGGGAAAATCTGATTCTCAAGAGCCATACCTGGAGAATATGGAGAATACAGGTCAAAGGTGAAATAAAAAAGTAAAAATAGATACTTGACATTACATCTTAAAAATAATCACCATGGAGATATTTGGGTGGAAAAATGTGATTCTTAAGAGCCATACCTGGAGAATATGGAGAATACAGGTCAAAGGTCAAATAAAAAAGTAAAAATAGATACTTGACATTACATCTTAAAAATAATCACCATGGAGATATTTGGGTGGGAAAATTTGATTATCAAGAGCCATACCTGGAGAATATGGAGAATACAGGTCAAAGGTCAAATAAAAAAGTAAAAATAGATACTTGACATTACATCTTAAAAATAATCACCATGGAGATATTTGGGTGGGAAAATTTGATTATCAAGAGCCATACCTGGAGAATATGGAGAATACATTTTATACTTGCTCTATTTTACAGCTCTAAAAGATAAAAAGGTAATGCAGAACTCTGGACCGTTGAAGTTAAAGAATGGTACAGTGATAACACTTATTGTTGGGGATATAGCTAGAGCTCAGGTATATTGTATATCACTTATTGTTGGGGATATAGCTAGAGCTCAGGTATATTGTACATCACTTATTGTTGGGGATATAGCTAGAGCTCAGGTATATTGTATATCACTTATTGTTGGGGATATAGCTAGAGCTCAGGTATATTGTATATCACTTATTGTTGGGGATATAGCTAGAGCTCAGGTATATTGTACATCACTTATTGTTGAGGATATAGCTAGAGCTCAGGTATATTGTACATCACTTATTGTTGGGGATATAGCTAGAGCTCAGGTATATTGTACATCACTTATTGTTGGGGATATAGCTAGAGCTCAGGTATATTGTACATCACTTATTGTTGGGGATATAGCTAGAGCTCAGGTATATTGTACATCACTTATTGTTGGGGATATAGCTAGAGCTCAGGTATATTGTACATCACTTATTGTTGGGGATATAGCTAGAGCTCAGGTATATTGTACATCACTTATTGTTGGGGATATAGCTAGAGCTCAGGTATATTGTATATCACTTATTGTTGAGGATATAGCTAGAGCTCAGGTATATTGTACAGGGGTCATAACTACCCGCTAACTTTTTGGGTGTGTGCTAAAAACTAGGTTCTTAATCAACTGGATAAGTAATTTTCATAGTTCTGGCTGTAGGGAATCTGTACCAAAAGAAATATGAAATAAGAATCACAGTGAAAATTTTGCATTTTCTTCTCCAGCTAATGTTCCTTCTTATACAGTACATGAGTGTTGTGGAATTCTTCTGTAATTTAAAAATATAAAAATATATTAAAAATATAAACAACTTTACTTGTAGCTGGTGGCATCTTGATATAAGTTATATGATTTTTACTGAAATAAAACTTTTTACTTGCCCATTTTTTCCTTTCCAGGCAGATGTGTTGGTGTGTACTGCATCACATAACCTAGATTTATCAGCTGGTAGAGCTAGTAGGGGTCTGTTACAAGTCGGAGGTAAATCATTGCAGGATGACTGTAAAACACAGTGTCCAAATGGCATCAAAGATGGAGAATTTGTCTCTGTAAAAGGAGGTAACTTAGGGTGCAAAGAAGTCTATTTTGGAGCTTTGCCAAAATGGAACAACGAGTCCAAGCAACATAATCACAAGGTAATATCCTTATCCCGCCTCTTTATACTTTAATCTTTTAGAAGGAGTTGATCGAGTTGAGTAATGGTGTTTAATATCCAAATTAAGAATATTTCACTTACCGTTATATCGAGGTGTCGCCATCTATAGGCAAAGGTGCAGAAATTTTGCCTGTGTGTTGCGCTGATGACATTATACAGCAGGGATCTTTATCGTGCCAAGTCTACCAAGACATGGAACCCTGTTTATTTTAAGTTCCCATCAGAAAGAACCGTGATTTTCATTTGGTAATGCAGAGTGCATGGCGAAAGGACAGTCAATACCCACTTTTAAGTCTTAGGTCAGATCGGCCAGAATTCAAACCAACAACCTCCCACTTACAGAGCGAGCACTCTATCAATTGAGCTTCCACAGAGTTCCCTTTAGGAGATAGGTCTTGAAAGAAAATTTGATTTAGAGTTTTACCAGTTTGGAGTACTTATTAAAAGCCACCATTTCAATTTTTATTGTAATGTTGATGTGTCTGTACTCAAAACGAACTTTCACTAGAGCAGCAAAAACCTCCATCAATTCAATCAATTTTTGAAGTATATTTCATTTGATTTGCATCAGACATGCAAGAATGGACTGAAAAGTTCTGACCGTAAAATATGGATTGAATGTGTTAAATACTGGTTATCTGGCCATGCAAGCATCACCAGGTAGACCTCATTTTTGACAGTAAAAAAACCTGACATTTTACAGTCAGAACTGTTCACATATAAATCAGTTATCTTCTAATTTGTATAAAACCTGAAACCTCCCATATTACAGGCAAGTGCTCTACCAACTAAGCTACCCTGACCACTTTGCATTATATATGTTTATTACTCAGGCCCATATCACAATAAGTTACAATCAATGGCTGTATATGTGAACAATACATAACCATGATAACATTTTCACACTAAATACAGATTTCTAAATGACAATATTTGTAGACCTTTCTCTTAATGCATAATATATATACATGCTTGATTTTTATACAACAGTAATATAGACTATAAATTTCTGATAAGTAAGATTTTTGAAATATTTTAAAGAATTGTCGTATATTATTGTAAGCATTGCAAATAAGTACTTGTCTTCTTTTAAATGACAAAACCTGCATAATCTATCCTCCCTTTTTATACCAGCCTATGCCTACCCTTTTCAATAGCCAAATTAGACAAACCTACCCTAAAAAGTGCTAATGCATGTCTAAAATTACTTATTTGAATTGCATCAATATAAACTTATAAACATCATATAAAGTTTAAAAATCCCTGTATGTTCTTTACTTTGGTCTACTGTTTATATTGCTGTACCATTGTTGTAAATCTATTTTCCACACATAATGTTAAAAATAATTTTATATCATTAACGCCCTGATACAACCAAACCTCTCCAAAACCAGTGGTACGCAACAAAATTCTAACTTTTGTAACCCAATTATATCTTCCATTACTATCTAAATAGTACAAAGTGTCATAAGCTTTCTTAACATACCCAGAAAATTTTAAACCAAAAAGTAAGTACACGTTTGGCAGTAAATATATATAAAGGTAATCTCCCACATTCAGAGAGTACAGCAATATTACTAACATTTAAATTAGCTGTTAAATACTGTTTACATGTATAATACTGTATATGTTCTAGCTCATCATATTTTTGAAAACCCCATATCTCTGACCCATATTACTACATTACCCTCCTGTTATTTTAGTCAACAAGCACTGTGAACTGTTTTCTGATTTTATTCACTTTGTTCCTGGACAGGTATTATTCAAGTTCATGAAAGATTGTTTGACAGAGGCAGAGAAATCTGGATATACCTCCATCATTTACTTGGCTCTCGGAACAGGTGATCTTGGTTACCCGGCAACTGATGTCGCAGAATGGATGTATAAATATGGTCTAGATACGGACAAGTTTCATGATAGATGTAAAATAAAAAATATTGGATTTGTAGTTCATAATAGAAATAAGGCTAATTTACAGGTAAGTTTACAGTTAAATTGTATAATATTGTATAGTGGTACATACTGTAACTGGGTTTTTAAGTAAAGGACTGTTGGGTCAAACCCCAGTATTGGAATGATTTTCAACTTCTGCTCTCACTTCGGTCTTTCTGTAGTGAGACCTGATGTTCAATATTGTCACATCATGCATGGCATTACAAGGAACATTTACTGCCACTGATTATGCATTGCAAAGGTACCATACACATTTCTGCACTTTACCTATAGCTGCTTACATCAGGATATAAATGAGAACAACTTGAGTGGGATGTTTACATTTCCTGCAATAACAATAGTTACTCACTGAAACAATTTCAATGATAATTGAGATACTGGTATTAATTGCTCACATATAGGTCAGGTATAAATTTAGAAAACTGTTTTTTCTGTTTGGTTTTATCACAGGAAGGTATACTGTCTGTATTATCAGAGCTGTTTGGTTTTGTCACAGCAAGGTATACTGTCTGTATTATCAGAGCTGTTTGGTTTTGTCACAGCAAGGTATACTGTCTGTATTATCAGAGCTGTTTGGTTTTGTCACAGCAAGGTATACTGTCTGTATTATCAGAGCTGTTTGGTTTTGTCACAACAAGGTATACTGTCTGCATTATCAGAGCTGTTTGGTTTTGTCACAGCAAGGTATACTGTCTGTATTATCAGAGCTGTTTGGTTTGTCACAGCAAGGTATACTGTCTGTATTATCAGACTGCCATTTTAAAATAGTTGCCAAGGAATTGATTAATATTTGAAATTCATATTTTTTTCAAAAACAACTAAACACAAAATGGATTGATAATGAAAATAATCATCATCATCATCATCATCATCATCATCACTCACAGATACAGTGAAAGGGAGATAACTGCAATTTGTATACAGTGGAATAAATATTGAAAAAATATTATATGAATTATATGATTATAAATCTATTTGAAATAATACAAAATATAAAATAAATATTATATGTATTGAATACAAATACATAATAGAAATTTTAAAACTGTGTGTATTTCAGGCATTCAAAACAGAGGAAAACAGACTAAACTCAGGTAAGAGCTGGACTCACAATGATAGGACACAGAATATATTTTAAGTTAGTTGTTAGGATGTCATAGTAAATAAATAAATGACAAAAGAGTAATAGAACTAGGCTTGCAGGACCAAAGGATTGTTTTGTTTTTGTACGGCGTTTCACGACAGTGAACACGTACTTTGCTATCGCTTTCTTCCGAGATACCGGGCTTCCTTGCTATGAAATTATAAGGTATGAGTACGCATGGAAATAGTGTGCCTGCTAAATGAGCGTGAAAGAAATATATCTGTTTTATCGTGAGATATGTATTCTGAGAAGGGTAATGCATTTGGTTACATATGCACATTTAGAATAAATTTTGGGAATACATTTCGGAATCTAGTAATATATTGCGACAGAATGCATCCAATAATTTCTGCAATTTGGCGAACTGATCTCGTGTTTACAATAAAAAGTAGTACGAGAAGTTTGCATCCTACGATGTAAAATCATAACTTTTTATGAAATAAATAGCAATGGTAGGTGGATTTAATTAATTCTTCATGAAATCTATGGTAATTATTTAAATTTATTTTGAAGGGTATGATAACGTATTTTGATGTTGAGACAATTGTGTCATATTTTAAAACTGTTAATCGATTAGATTTCACTTCTGTGAAAGGGAGATAATTCGTACAGTGTTATGTGCAAATGACCACATGTGGATTTTAAATACTTCACCATTAAAATGAAACGGGAATATTGTGAGTGATAATCAGCAGTTTATTAAAACCCAGATTTAACAGCAAATGATCCATAGATCGATCCTAGTCATTTCGGCACTGGGTCATTTCAGCACCAGGTCATTTCGGCACTTGGCAAGACATTTCGGCACCAGCTAATATTTGCTAATATACTTACTATTAACTGATTAACAGCTGATTAACCCAGTACAGATATTATTTTATCCCATTTTAACAATGTTTATAAGTAACACCCAGAGTTTACATTTAAAATAATTCATTTGTATTAAGCTTAAAACATTCAAAATTTCAGTATGTTAATGGTATCAAATGACAAAATATTGGCAGAATGTCATGTTCATTTTCTTTTGAAACGAAGTTAAATACGCTGTATTTTTCTATGAAAATTTATAGATATGATAGAAATCATGAAAATCTGAGTATAAGACATTGATTTTCGGTTATATTCTGTTTGCATAACACCATTTTCCCAACTACGCCGAAAACAGCACGGCAGTGCTATGTTTATGAATACATATATTTAAAATAAGAGATAACTGTTTGACAGTTTACAGGCAGCGTAGGGTTACATTACCATGCTTGTAACTGTATTTTCTAGTTTTTGAGCACCTTCACATGGTGATAGTTTTATGTTCACAAGGTTTTTTCTCAAATTTTCTGATGCATCTAAAATGCAATGCACCAACCAGTTGTATATCAGATTACTGAATAAAGATATTAACATGCTAAGATATGTTTGGACAGACAATGAAAAAAATTCATTTATCCTTTTGACTATTTCCAGAAAAATAAGCTGATGGCATATTTTATATAATTTTATTAAAAGCTATATCGTTTAATGTAATTCTAAGTGTGACATTGTGAAACAAAGATAAAGCATAGAGAAAGTTAAAGAAGCTCTGACAGGATTTTAATTCTAATGATCAGGTGATGGGGGCACCATTATTATTTTTAAAAACACACTCTGTTACCTGGAAAACATTGCCCTTGTCACATTACTTTACCTATGGTGGCATACTTCTAATCAACTTTGTTTTTAGCTCACCTGGCCTAAAGACCATGTGAGCTTTTGCAATCACTCGGCGTCCGGCGTCCGTCAGTCCGTCAGTCCGTCCGTCAGTCCGTCCGTCAGTCCGTCAATCCGTCAGTCTGTCAGTCTGTCAGTCCGTCTGTAAACTTTTCACATTTTGGCTATCTCCTCTGAAACCCCTGTACCAATTTTAACCAAACTTTACAGGAATGATGTATGGAAGGTCCTTTACTTAGATTGCCGAAATTTTTTTGATCCGCCAAAAAACATGGCTGCCAGCGCAGAAGATAGTTTAACATTGGACCCTATGGGAAAAATGCATTTTTGACTATTTCCTCAGAAATGACTGAAGCAAATTTAAGCAAACTTTACAGGAATGGTGTAAGGAAAGGTCCTTTACTTAGATTGCCAAAATTTTTCTGATCCGTCAAAAAACATGGCCGGCAGCGCAGAAGATAGTTTAACATTGGACCCTATGGGAAAAGCATATATTTGCTATCTTCTTTGAAACCGCTAAGCCAATTTGAACCAAACTTTACAGGAATAATGTATGCAAGGTCATTTACTAAGATTGCCCAAATTTTTCTGATCAGCCAAAAAAAAAATGGCCGCCAGGGCCAAACAAAGTTTAACATTGGGCCCTATGGGAAAACGCACATTTTGGCTATCTCCTCTGAAACGACTGAAGCGAATTCAATTAAACTTTACAGGAATTATGTATGGAAGGTCTTTTGCAAAGATTGCCGAAATTTTTCTGATCCGCGTAAAAATATGGCTGCCAGCAGGGAACATAGTTTAACATTGGACCCTATGGGAAAAAAACATTTTGGCTGTCTCCTCTGAAACTATTGAAGCAAACTTAACCAAACTTTAGAGGAATGATGTATTGGAGGTCCTTTACATAGATTGCCAAAATTTTTCTGATTGGCCAAAAAACATGGCTGCCAGAGCAAAAGGTAGTTTAACATGGGACCCTATTGGAAAAACGCATTTTGGCTATCTCCTCAGAAATGACTGAAGCAAATTTAAGCAAACTTTACAGGAATGGTGTAAGGAAAGGTCCTTTACTTAGATTGCCAAAATTTTTCTGATCCACCAAAAAACATGGCCGCCAGCCCAGAAGATAGTTTAACATTGGACCCTATGGGAAAAGCATATATTTGCTATCTTCTTTGAAACCGCTAAGCCAATTTGAACCAAACTTTACAGGAATAATGTATGCAAGGTCATTTACTAAGATTGCCCAAATTTTTCTGATCAGCCAAAAAAAAAATGGCCGCCAGGGCCAAACAAAGTTTAACATTGGGCCCTATGGGAAAACGCACATTTTGGCTATCTCCTCTGAAACGACTGAAGCGAATTCAATTAAACTTTACAGGAATTATGTATGGAAGGTCTTTTGCAAAGATTGCCGAAATTTTTCTGATCCGCGTAAAAATATGGCTGCCAGCAGGGAACATAGTTTAACATTGGACCCTATGGGAAAAACACATTTTGGCTATCTCCTCTGAAACTATTGAAGCAAACTTAACCAAACTTTAGAGGAATGATGTATTGGAGGTCCTTTACATTGATTGCCAAAATTTTTCTGATTGGCCAAAAAACATGGCTGCCAGAGCAAAAGGTAGTTTAACATGGGACCCTATTGGAAAAACACATTTTGGCTATCTCCTCAGAAATGACTGAAGCAAATTTAAGCAAACTTTACAGGAATGGTGTAAGGAAAGGTCCTTTACTTAGATTGCCAAAATTTTTCTGATCCACCAAAAAACATGGCCGCCAGCCCAGAAGATAGTTTAACATTGGACCCTATGGGAAAAGCATATATTTGCTATCTTCTTTGAAACCGCTAAGCTAATTTGAACCAAACTTTACAGGAATAATGTATGCAAGGTCATTTACTAAGATTGCCCAAATTTTTCTGATCAGCCAAAAAAAAATGGCCGCCAGGGCCAAACAAAGTTTAACATTGGGCCCTATGGGAAAACGCACATTTTGGCTATCTCCTCTGAAACGACTGAAGCGAATTCAATTAAACTTTACAGGAATTATGTATGGAAGGTCTTTTGCAAAGATTGCCGAAATTTTTCTGATCTGCGTAAAAATATGGCTGCCAGCAGGGAACATAGTTTAACATTGGACCCTATGGGAAAAACACATTTTGGCTATCTCCTCTGAAACTATTGAAGCAAACTTAACCAAACTTTAGAGGAATGATGTATTGGAGGTCCTTTACATAGATTGCCAAAATTTTTCTGATTGGCCAAAAAACATGGCTGCCAGAGCAAAAGGTAGTTTAACATGGGACCCTATTGGAAAAACGCATTTTGGCTATCTCCTCAGAAATGACTGAAGCAAATTTAAGCAAACTTTACAGGAATGGTGTAAGGAAAGGTCCTTTACTTAGATTGCCAAAATTTTTCTGATCCACCAAAAAACATGGCCGCCAGCCCAGAAGATAGTTTAACATTGGACCCTATGGGAAAAGCATATATATATTATTTCCTCTGAAGCTTGGAAAGCAAATTGAACCAAACTTTACAGGAACTATGTATAGAAGGTCCTTTACTTAGATTGCCAAAATTTTTCTGATCCGCCGAAAAACATGGCCGCCAGGGCAAAAGATATTTTAACATTGGACCCTATGGGAAAAACGCATTTTTGACTATTTCATCAGAAATGACTGAAGCAAATTGAACCAAACTTTACAGGAATGATGTATAGAAGGTCCTTTACTTAGATTGCCAAAATTTTTCTGATCCGCCGAAAAACATGGCCGCCAGGGCAAAAGATATTTTAACATTGGACCCTATGGGAAAAACGCATTTTTGACTATGTCATCAGAAATGACTGAAGCAAATTGAACCAAACTTTACAGGAATGATGTATAGAAGGTCCTTTACTTAGATTGCCAAAATTTTTCTGATCCGCCGAAAAACATGGCCGCCAGGGCAAAAGATATTTTAACATTGGACCCTATGGGAAAAACGCATTTTTGACTGTCATCAGAAATGACTGAAGCAAATTGAACCAAACTTTACAGGAATGATGTATAGAAGGTCCTTTACATAGATTACCAAAAAACATGGCTGCCAGCGGAGAACATAGTTTCACATTGGACCCTATGGGAAAAGCATATATATGCTATCTCCTCTGAAGCTAGTAAAGCAAATTAAACCAAACTTTACAGGAATGATGTATAAAAGGTCCTTTACATAGATTGCCAAAATTTTTCTGATCTGCCAAAAAACATGGCTGTCAGCGCAAAAGATAGTTTAACATTGGACTTTATGGGAAAAACGCATTTTGACTATGTCCTCAGAAATGACTGAAGCAAATTGAACCAAACTTTACAGGAATGATGTATAGAAGGTCCTTTACATAGATTGCCCAAATATTCCTGATCTGCCATAAAACATGGCTGCCAGTGGAGAATATTGTTTCACATTGGACCCTATGGGAAAAGCATATATTTGCTATTTCCTTTGAAGCTACTAAATCAAATTGAATCAAACTTTACAGGAATGATGTATGGATGGTTCTTTACTTAGATTGTGGACATTTTTTTGATCCGCCAAAAAAGATGGCTGCCAGCACAGAACATAGTTTAACCCTATGGGAATAGCATATATTTGCTATCTCCTCTAAAGCTACTGAAGCAAATTGAACCAAATTGAACAAAACTTTATGGGAATGATGTATGGAAGGTCCTTTACTTAGATTGACAAATTCAAATTGCCCTTTTCATTTACAATAAAGGCAAAACACTTTCAAAATCTCGGAAGCTGAAATTTCATTGGACAATAAATGTTACAACAATGGCTCATTCACATATGCCCCTAAACGGTGTTTCCTCAGATCTCCCACTCCGCGCCTATATCAAAAATGGGGGAGCAAGTGAGAGATGTGATTTTAATCAGATTGAAAAAACTGTGAATCGTACATATAGTTCTACAGTGATTTTCCTTAGCTATTCTGTCTGATATAAACAGTGCATTTTTTCATCACTGGAATACAAATTTGCTTTAAAAGCATTTTAGTCAGGTGAGCGATACAGGCTCAGCCACACTGAGCCTCTGGTTTATTTTATTGTTGCTTTATTCCATGTTTTTGGTGGTCAGGTCCTGATGAAGGCCACCCCAGGCCGAAAGCTTGACCAGACCACCAAAAACATAGAATAAAGCAGTTGTCTTTTAAATGTTGGTGTTTATTACCTTATTACATACTGTCTCTCAACAATCAACACCAGCATCCCATGGGATCCATTTGAAGACAACTACAACACCACCTAACAAAAGTGGAGCGTTAGGACCTTATACCTATTACTACAACACCACTTAACAAAAGTGGTGCGTTAGGACCTTATACCTATTACTACAACACCACCCAACAAAAGTGGAGCGTTAGGACCTTATACCTATTACTACAACACCACCTAACAAAAGTGGAGCGTTAGGACCTTATACCTATTACTACAACACCACCTAACAAAAGTGGAGCGTTAGGACCTTATACCTAATACTAGGTTATTTTATTGTTGTGGAGCGTTGGGACCTTATACCTATTACTAGGTTATTTTATTGTTGTGGAGCGTTGGGACCTTATACCTATTACTAGGTTATTTTATTGTTGTGGGGCGTTAGGACCTTATACCTATTACTAGGTTATTTTATTGTTGTGGAGCGTTGGGACCTTATACCTATTACTAGGTTATTTTATTGTTGTGGAGCGTTGGGACCTTATACCTATTACTAGGTTATTTTATTGTTGTGGAGCGTTGGGACCTTATACCTATTACTAGGTTATTTTATTGTTGTGGAGCGTTGGGACCTTATACCTATTACTAGGTTATTTTATTGTTGTGGAGCGTTAGGACCTTATACCTATTACTACAACACCACCTAACAAAAGTGGAGCGTTAGGACCTTATACCTATTACTACAACACCACCTAACAAAAGTGGAGCGTTTGGACCTTATACCTATTACTACAACACCACTTAACAAAAGTGGTGCGTTAGGACCTTATACCTATTACTACAACACCACCCAACAAAAGTGGAGCGTTAGGACCTTATACCTATTACTACAACACCACCTAACAAAAGTGGAGCGTTAGGACCTTATACCTATTACTACAACACCACCTAACAAAAGTGGAGCGTTAGGACCTTATACCTATTACTAGGTTATTTTATTGTTGTGGAGCGTTGGGACCTTATACCTATTACTAGGTTATTTTATTGTTGTGGAGCGTTGGGACCTTATACCTATTACTAGGTTATTTTATTGTTGTGGAGCGTTGGGACCTTATACCTATTACTAGGTTATTTTATTGTTGTGTAGCGTTGGGACCTTATACCTATTACTAGGTTATTTTATTGTTGTTTTCACAGTTAAAGTGTTTGTAATATCTTTAACATCTTTGAATCACTAGATGATAAGACACCATTAATGTAATCAATTAGAGTGAAGTAAAACAGTAGAACAGCCTCGCATTAACTCAAAAAACACATGGTTTGGTTTCTTCATTTGTCATTTGAAAAATATGATGTTATGATACTTTCAATAAAAGGTCTTTTTGTAAATCTACGTCATAAGGGACAAACACTAACGTACAAAGTATATAAATGTTTATTCAAAATATATAAAAATAAACATGAACTAATTACCATATTCTCACACACTCGTTTAGTCACCTATAAATTTCACACAACCTGAACAAGCTGAGAACGTCACAGACCAGGCATTATCATGATGTATAGCTGTCTGTCTGAATATGACGTCAGCATTGTTCCCAGGATTGCCATTATATATACTGTTTATGTTAATCAACCACTTAGGTAGCTCAGAGTACTCAATTTGTTTGTGGGAGGCTGTGGGTTCAAATCCCATGGTCCAACCAAGACTTAAAATAAGGTATTGACTGTTCTTTTGCTAAGTACTCCACATTTAGAAATCTCTGGATATTGCCCTGAGCACACTGTAAAGCTCAGAATTACTAACATTTCATCCATAGCTGGTGACATATTGCTATAAGTGAAATATTTTTAACTGGGACATAAAAAACATTCAATTAATTTGAGTAACTCCTTTATCATGTTTTATTGGTAGATCTTCAGAAGTATAAGACAGAACACAGAAGTATCAGATGCAGGAATGGAACACTTATACAGATAATTAAAGGGGAATTAGCTAGAGAACAGGTATGGTATAGAAATGGAACACTTATACAGATAATTAATAGTCTGGTAGAGGATTTTGAAAAAACCGCTTATTTTTCGATGTAGGGAGGACAACGTGTTCAAAGGTGGCAAGTTATGTCATAACCTTCTTTGAACTTTACTTTGGTAGAATCGGCTTGTTGCCAAGCAAGATTTTACCCAGGGGCCATTGTGGGGGCAGCTAAAGGTCAATGGGTGCAAAGTTCAAGTGAAAATGCCCATATTGACCTATACACAAATTCATGGTGGCTTACAGAAGTTTTTCTTTATACATTTTGTCTTCTAAATATGTAAGTGGTATCTTCAAATTAATAGAAAGTCATATCCAACTAATTCAGTCACTTATTTCCAAAGTTTTCCATGAAAAATATGATTAGACGCTTGCACAAATTTGACCTTTACAAATATGATTAATTGTGGCAAATAAATACTATTATAAACACATTTATGCATTTGAAATTGTTTAACAAAACTTTAGACTTCTGTTAAAATAATTTTACTGAATCATATTGCCCGCATTTATATAAGTATCCACTTTTTTCAAAAGAAATCAAAGTACTGACGGTACTGAAAGATTTGATTAACTATAATGACTGTATCTGTATAATACTATCAAGTGCGTTCTCTTTTTCTGGTGGAAATATTAGTGAACTGTTGAAACACGAACTATTCCCAGTGTCGCTTTCTATACCTGATACATCAGGACCCTTGTTATCTGCAACCGACGAGTCGGATCTTCAAAATGTCCCTGAGGAAGAAGTTTGCATGGAGACATTAATACCAAAATAATTAATGGTCAAACTTTAGTTGTAGCACTGGGAAAACGGAAAGGCATCAATACATTCGGCGAGTTAGGAAACGCACAAACTGTTTTTATCCACGCGAAAGATAAATGTATTAAAATTGATGTCATTATGATAGATATATAGTGTTGTAAATATAAAACTGGTATAATATGTAATATGACAACTAATCCATAAAAGGTGAATCCATCAAGAGATAAAAGAGGATCAGGTCCCCGTTCTGTAAGAAGAATTATTGATAATTAAAATGTCCCTCTGCAAGATTTTATAAGTCACCAAGAAAACAAATAGGATCTCGTAGTAATCCAAGACACTTCTTAGCTTAGCTGAGGGTATCAGGAGGTCCAACAGACAGCATGTTTAATTCATACAGAGCAAGGAGTGTAACCGTTTTTAAAGCTTTGCACAAGGAAGCCAATATTAGAATTGTTCCCCATGGTGTTGATGCTTACATGCAAGGCTATAAAAGAACAGTTGTTGTCTGTCGTGATACTGATGACCTTATTCTTCTGTTGCTTTTAAATGAGGAAGTATGATTCCAGACTGGGACATCTAAAGTTCGTCCCTGTTCATAGCATAAAATTATCACCTCTGGAGAGGAATAAGCTCCAAGTATTCCATGCAATTACAGACTGTAAGACTGTAAATTAACTTTCTGGACATTCTAAATACAGCATTCCGTGTTTCAACGGAAAACACAGGTCTTCTTCCCACTATCGCAAGAGGGAACTTTTCTGAACTTGTGAGTGCAGATGCCTTCATTGAATGTACCTAGCGAGGACTTCTCACCTACGATGTAAACTGTTCCTCTCAGGGGAAAAGTACAATTCAATTGAAGATTTGCTTCCAACAGCATATGCAACCGACCTACATATTCAACGTGCACACTATTAAACTGCTGTTTGGCTGCATTTAGTTATACCTGGTATTTGTTCCGGATCTCCCGTCACCTACAGGACACGGATAGTGCTAGTCTCACTAACTTGCGTACTGTATGCCTTTAACTTCCAGTGGAGGTTAGTCCATCGACAAAATCTCTCAAACTAGCTCTGTTCTGCGCCATTTTACCCCCTCCCCCTGTTTCTATTAAAAAAACTTGTCTCAATGTGTCTTTTATTATTGTGTGTTCCATTTCAAAGTTTTGTGATGTTGTTGGCAGGTGTCTTGATGGTGTTACCTATCCATCCCCAATGTCGCTTTTGTGTTTGTGTTTCAAAACGACCTTGTTTTGTGATCCACCATAAACTTTTCGTTACTAATTTTGTCTCAGTGTCATCTGGCAACAGGACCACGAACAATACTAGTTTTTATACTTAAATTTGAGTTTTTTTCACAAATTAAACTTATTAATTTTTTTTGCTTAAATCTTACTTTGAACTTTCACTTTTCTAAGACAATTACTGGTCAAAGGATCATTTGGACTTAAGTTAAGTATTTTCCTGATGTTCACGATTATTCTCGGACAGTTAAGTTAGTGCGAGTCATAATGTGACTTAAAAACAGTTTTAATGAGGAAATTATAAATTGATTGATTGCATGGGGTTTTACGGGCTTTTACGTAGTTCAGTCATATCAAGACGTCATCAGCTATAAGTGAAGTGGTAGACATTTTGACCTTTGCAGTGAACTTAGGGAAATGTGCAGGAAAAGTTCCTTAACATGTTACACCCGCCTTGGCACGGGGCATCGGTTTTTAAGATCTCTCTCAAAGGATCTCGTGACTTCGTTTCTAAATACCGAGTGTTTGGCAAAAGAACAGTCACTACCTTATTTCAAGTCTTGGTCAGACCCAACTAGGGTTCGAACCAAGGACTCACCACATACGGGGAGTGAGCGCTATACCAATTGAGCTACAGTAGGGGTTTTTTAATGAAAAAATAACCTTTACCAAAATCATGTCATGCATTGCTGAAATGTAAATATAAATCATGTTGCACTATAAGATGTACATGTAGGGCATACAATTTAAAGTGGGTGGCTGTATGCACTTGCAAGGGAACCGTTGATTGGTTGAACTCTTTGAATGATAATGTCACAGATAGTGATATTAATGAATGAAAGGAAATCGTTAGATGTGACTGATATATTCCAGAGATTTTCGTGACTATGCCTTGCCGATTACAGTACTTGCAGTACTTTGATTTTAAACTTTTAATAAAATTCCAAATTATCAGCTGGGTGTAAACAATGTATTTGTTTTATTCACAGTCATGTATTTACAAAAGAATTATATTTTAGCATTTTGATTCATGCTTTGATGTTGAATGCATATTTTTATTTTATTCTATCTTTAAGCTTGTGTCAGAATTTTGAAAAATAACATTGAAATATTTAAATTTAAGCCTAAACAGTCTCAAATAGCTTTCTAGTCAATGTTAAAATACATGAAATGCTATGATTGCATGAGAACAGATTTATTTGATTTATTTAAATATCAGAAAGTATATATTTGGACAGCTATAAACTAATAAAGATTGATTTTTGGGGAAAAAAAACACTATCTGACCTTTGACCTTTTATCTACTAAACCAAGGGTCAATCAGCTTGGCAACAGGTTGATTCTTGACCCCTAACCTATGATGATATAAGACAGCTATGTTGCCAGCTTTGAACACTCATGTCCCCCTATTGTGAAATTTCAATTTTTTTCCACCAGACTATAAAGGGGAATTAGCTATTGTCATGAACACAACAACAACCCAGTATGGCTGACTAACAAGAAGTGCTTTTTTGATGACGTCACAACATGTGTAATACGTAACTATGACGTAGCATATGACAAGTACACAAATGTATATAGTAAATACATTACATTCCCCTTCGTTTATAAACAAAAGAAATAAATTATAAACTAGATATATGATAATACCAGGGATTATTATGCCCTCGCGCACTGTATTATCATTTTGTAGATGTAACTGTTTCAAATCAACTTTAGTGTCTTTATCACATGTGTAACAATTTTGTAACTTGTAATGTCAGTCACTAGATTCTATATAACTAATAAAACGTGTTTTCTACACTAGATGTGAAAGTTCAAACATATTGAACATTACATAAACACAATAAACAAATTAAAACATAATAAAGTGAACACATATACCTAAGGAACATAATCTTGATATCTCTGTGGTTTGTTAACGATGCGACCACTACGCGTCCTAACAATTTCAGTTTTCATCGGTATTTGCGTTAAATCTGAATCTTCAACATCCGGATTATCTAACTCGGAATTCTGAGAACTAGAACTAACAGGAATATCTGGTATGTAACGCGGTGGTGGTTTTGGCGATCGCGTTGGTTTCAACATTCTGCGATTTCTACGGAAGCGTTTACCGTTTCGGTTTACTACATACGACCTAGGCGACTCGTGTTTAGATTCTATTGTTGCTCTACTCCACGATTTACCTTCCTGCATCATAACTGGATCTCGGGGTTTGAGTTTTCTTAAAGCAGAGCTAGCATGCTGATCATAGTACATTTTCTGCCTTTGTTGTTCTTGCTGTAATTGCTGGCGAATATAACTAGAATCGCGCCCATCGGGTTTCAATAATTCCGATGCCACTGGTAGCGTCGTTTTAAGCATAAGACTGAACATTAATTTTGCAGGTGATACGCCGATACTGAGCGGTGTGTTTCGGTATGCTAATAGTGCTAAATACGGATCATTCTACTTGCTGATTAAGTCTTTGACAGTTTTGACCGTCCTTTCTGCTTGTCCATTAGCTTGAGGATAATGCGGACTACTGGTTGTATGAACAAAATCATAATCTTTAGCAAACTGTTTGAATTCTGGCTCGCGAATTGAGGATCGTTGACGTCACAACATGTGTAATACGTAACTATGACGTAGCATATGACAAGTACACAAATGTATATAGTAAATACATTACATCCCCTTCGTTTATAAACAAAAGAAATAAATTATAAACTAGATATATGATAATACCAGGGATTATTATGCCCTCGCGCACTGTATTATCATTTTGTAGATGTAACTGTTTCAAATCAACTTTAGTGTCTTTATCACATGTGTAACAATTTTGTAACTTGTAATGTCAGTCACTAGATTCTATATAACTAATAAAACGTGTTTTCTACACTAGATGTGAAAGTTCAAACATATTGAACATTACATAAACACAATAAACAAATTAAAACATAATAAAGTGAACACATATACCTAAGGAACATAATCTTGATATCTCTGTGGTTTGTTAACGATGCGACCACTACGCGTCCTAACAATTTCAGTTTCCATCGGTATTTGCGTTAAATGAATCTTCAACATCCGGATTATCTAACTCGGAATTCTGAGAACTAGAACTAACAGGAAACTGGTACGTAACGCGGTGGTGGTTTTGGCGATCGCGTTGGTCTCAACATTCTGCGATTTCTACGGAAGCGTTTACCGTTTCGGTTTACTACATACGACCTAGGCGACTCGTGTTTAGATTCTATTGTTGCTCTACTCCACGATTTACCTTCCTGCATCATAACTGGTTCTCCGGGTTCGAGTTTTCTTAAACCAGAGCTAGCATGCTGATCATAGTACATTTTCTGCCTTTGTTGTTCTTGCTGTAATTGCTGGCGAATATAACTAGAATCGCGCCCATCGGGTTTCAATAATTCCGATGCCACTGGTAGCGTCGTTTTAAGCATACGACCGAACATTAATTTTGCAGGTGATACGCCGATACTGAGCGGTGTGTTTCGGTATGCTAATAGTGCTAAATACGGATCATTCGACTTGCTGATTAAGTCTTTGACAGTTTTGACCGTCCTTTCTGCTTGTCCATTAGCTTGAGGATAATGCGGACTACTGGTTGTATGAATAAAATCATAATCTTTAGCAAATTGTTTGAATTCCGCGCTCGCGAATTGAGGACCGTTGTCTGTTACTACTTCATCCGGTACCCCGTATCTTGAAAACTGACTTTTCATATACGTGATAACATTACTAGCTGTTAAATTATCTAGTTTGCAATTTCTGGCCATTTTGAATAGTAGTCTACGGTGACTAAGTAATGACTAGAGTTTAGTTGAAATAAATCTGATGCTACCTTAGCCCAAGGCCTATCAGGTATATCCATGCCTATCATAGGTTCTTTCGGATTGCTATTATGCTTTTCGGCGCATATCGTACAACGTTGTACTCGATCTTCGATTTGCGTAGTCATACCAGGCCAGTAAAGTACTTCTCTTGCTCGACTTTTACATTTTACGATACCTAGATGGCTTGAGTCGTGAATAATATCCAACATTTCCGATCTCAATGACTTAGGCACGATCAGTTTGAGACCTTTAAACAAAAGTCCATCGAGATAAACGATTTCATCTCTGAATGACCAATATTCGAGAACATTTGGCGAATTCGCGCGTTTACATTCGGACCAACCTTCTAGCACGGTAGCTTTCAACTCTTGTAAAACGCTATCTTCGGCGGTTGCTTGTTGAAATTTGCGATATTTTTCGGGCGATACCGCTAAATACTCTTTCGGACATAACGCGTTGACTTCACATTCCGGAAGTAATTCCTCGTTTGTTTCCTCTAAATATGACCTACTTAGCGTATCGGGAATATACATAAGTTTACCGGCTTTGTACACTACCGTCAAGTCATATTTCTGTACGGTTAAGAGTAACCTTTGTAGTCGCATAGGCGCTTGACACAGAGGTTTCTTGAAAATAAATTGCAATGGCTTATGGTCGGTCTCGACTAGAACGTTTCGTCCATAAACAAATTGGTGAAACTTTTGACACCCGTATACAACCGCTAAAGTTTCTTTTTCAATTTGAGCGTAATTTTGTTGTGGCGCTGTAAGCGCATGACGCGTACGCAATAGGCTTACCCTCTTGTAACAAAACCGCTCCAAGTCCTTTAGAACTTGCGTCAACCGACAATGTTAACGGTAAAGATTGGTCATAATATCTGAGAACTGGCGCTTCTGTTGCCATGCGTTTAAGATTTTGAATGTTTCGGCATGCTCATTTGTCCAGTGCCAACTGACGTTCTTTTCTGTAAGCTTGCGTAACGGAGCTGACGTATCTGACATATTGGGCATAAATTTCGACAAGTATTGTATAAACCCCAGAAATGAATGCAGTTCTTGCTTATTTCGCGGCTCTTGCATTTTATGTACTGCTCGGACCTTTTCCGGATCGGGTTTTACTCCGCCCGACGTTAGTCTGTGACCTACGTAAGTGACTTCTGTTTTCGAGATTTCGCACTTTGGTCTACTGAGCTTTAAATTATACTCCATTGCGCGGTCTAATACACGCTGTAATCTGAGATCATGTTCGGCTTGATCTTTACCCCAAATGATAATATCATCGATAATCGCCTCTGCTCCGTCTATATCTGCCGTCATATCCGTCATTATCTTTTGAAAGATTTCCGGAGCCGATTTTATTCCGAATGGAAGACGTGTGAACCGATACCTTCCGAAAGGTGTGTTAAAAGTGCATAACTTGCTACTCGGCTCGTCTAAGCGTAGTTGCCAAAACCCGGAAGTAGCGTCTAACTTAGAAAAAATAGCCGCGTTCGGCATCTTAGCTATAACCTCGTCAATAGTTTTCATCGGATACTGTTCCCGCATTATTGCTTGATTCAAATCTTTTGGATCAATGCAAATTCTAATTTTGTTTGGTTTTACTACAACCACCATACTATTAACCCACTGAGTTGGTTCGGTTTGTTTTACTATGACCCCTAGTTGTTCCATGCGATCGAGTTCGTCGCGAACTTTGTCCTGTAACGCTATTGGAATTTTCCTCGGAGGGTGCACTACGGGTTCGACCGATTCGTCTAATTTAATTGAATGAACACCCGGAAGACAGCCTAATCCATCAAATAAACTAGCGTACTTCGGATCATCGATCACGGATTTCGACTCGCGCGATGTTTGCACGGTGTTAACGCGTTTCACTAGACCTAACGATTTACATGCATCGGCACCTAAGATATTATGTACATCTCTATCTACAACATAAAATGTTAACAATTGTTGATTACATGTGAGGTTTGCCTTACCTAGAGTTTTGATTTCATGACCTGAATATGATTTCAAAGAAACAGATGGAAGTGTTAAATCACTATCAGTTGCAACAGATTTAAATGTTTTGTAATTCAGAATGTTGCATTTTGCACCAGTGTCTAATTGTACATTAACAGATTTATTGTTTATTTAATAGTTTCTAACCATTCATCTGTGTTAACTGTACCAATGTCTATAATACTACCTACAAATAAATCATCATCTTGATATTCCAGAGAATTAACGTGTTTACCGCGACCTTGACCTTGGTAACTTCCACGTCCTTGATATCGTCCTCTTCCTCGTTGTTGTTGAAAGTGGTTGATCTACACTGCGACTCGAAATGATCTTTCTTGTGACATTTACGACAGTTCTTTCCGTGAGCTGGGCATTTCCCTTTTATGTGCTTATATCCGCATTTGTCACATTTTGGCACGTTATCGTTTGTGTCATTACGTTTTGGTCGATCTTGTTTACTACTGTTGTGCGAGTTGTCCCCCTTTCGACGTGAATAAACTGCATGTACTTCTGACAATGTGTTTGAAACTGAACTATCTTCATTCATTGTCCGTAGCTGTGATTGTGAAAGTTCATAAACTCTAGCAATTTCTATTGCCTGAACTAAAGTTAATGCTGACCCGACAGTAATAAATTTCTCTCTAATCTTAGGAGAACGGATTCCAAAAACCAGTCTATCTCGGACCATTTCGTCTGGATTAGCATAACCACAGTCTTTCACCAATACTTGTAAACTTGTCACAAATTCTTCTACATTTTCACCTTCATTTTGAATACGACATTGAAATTTATATCTTGCAAAAACTTTGTTACATTTAGGCTCAAAATATGCTTGGAATTTGTCAAAATATGATTTCAGTACCTTTTTCTGGTCCTCGTCGAAATTCCATGTACTGTATAACTCACAACCTTTCTGTCCAACCCAAATCATTAAATAATTACAAAGTTCTTCTTCTTACTTTTCCTTCAACGGACCATTAAACATGAACTCCACGTGAGTTCTGAATGCCTTCCACATTCCAGGCAAATCTCCACTTTGCCAGTCTAATGTAGGCGCTGCTTCACCGAGACTTTCCATGCCGTTGTCTGGATGTTAATGTTGTTTTTTAAACAAATTAACTAACGGATGGGTTCTATTTTGTGTGATTTTAAGTTGATTCTGACACCATGTCATGAACACAACAACAACCCAGTATGGCTGACTAACAAGAAGTGCTTTTTTGATGACGTCACAACATGTGTAATACGTAACTATGACGTAGCATATGACAAGTACACAAATGTACATAGTAAATACATTACAGCTATAGAACAGGTATGGTATAGAAAAGGAACACTTATACAGTTAGTTAAAGGGGAAGTAGCTAGAGAACAGGTATGGTATAGAAATGGAACTCTTATACAGATAGTTAAAGAGGAATTAGCTAGAGAATAGGTATGGTATAGAAATGGAACACTTATACAGTTAGTTAAAGGGGAATTAGCTAGAGAACAGGTATGGTATAGAAATGGAACACGTATACAGATAATTAAAGGAGAATTAGCTAGAGAACAGGTAAGATATAGAAATGGAACACTTATACAGTTAGTTAAAGGGGAATTAGCAAGACAACAGGTATGGTATAGAAATGGAACACTTATACAGATAGTTAAAGGGGAATTAGCTAGAGAACAGGTATGGTATAGAAATGGAACACGTATACAGATAATTAAAGGAGAATTAGCTAGAGAACAGGTATGGTATAGGAATGGAACACTTATACAGATAATTAAAGGGGAATTAGCAAGAGAACAGGTAAGATATAGAAATGGAACACTTATACAGTTAGTTAAAGGGGAATTAGCAAGAGAACAGGTATGGTATAGAAATGGAACTCTTATACAGATAGTCAAAGAGGAATTAGCTAGAGAATAGGTATGGTATAGATAATGGAACACTTATACAATTAGTTAAAGGGGAATTAGCAAGAGAACAGGTATGGTATAGAAATGGAACACTTATACAGATAGTTAAAGGGGAATTAGCTAGAGAACAGGTATGGTATAGATAATGGAACACTTATACAATTAGTTAAAGGGGAATTAGCTAGAGAACAGGAATGGTATAGAAATGGAACACTTATACATACAATAAACATTTGTTTTATGGTAATTGTACAAGTAGAGAAGGTGAATTAGTTAGTAAAAAAACAAAAACAAACTGCAAGGCCAGTGGCATTGAGTAGACTTCTTTTGAATTAATCACATTTATGTCCATTTAAAATTTAAAGTGACAGACTTGATGAAATCATCAGTGGTTATTATGAGATGACTAAGGTTTAGGAAATTTAAATCATGTGCATGGTTCAAACCAATCAAATCTTTCATATGATTTTCTACAGGCTGATGTTATTGTTTGTGGAACATCAAAAGAACTGAATCTGTCATCAGGAAAATCATGTAGTAACTTACTACAAGTTGGGGGGCAGAAACTACAGGATGAGTGCAAGAAGAAATACCCAAAAGGCATCAAGGAAGAGGAAATAGCATCTGTAAAGGGATGTGGGAAACTTAAATGCAAAGAAGTTTATTTTGGAGCATTACCTGATTGGAAAACTCAACAGTCAAAACATCCCAAGGTTACATATAAATAATATAAATAAATAAATAAATAAACCTTCCTATACATGTAACTTGTACAGTTAAACTATAAACCTAATTTTGCATCAAGTAAGACTAGAGTTACCATGATGGCTACAGTAAATCGTCGCAGTGTTCAGCAGAAAAATGAAATATTTGTTATTTCTAAAAAATTGTTATTGAATTTTAATGTCACTAAATATATTACCTTATGCCAGACATGACAGAAGAATGTACTAACTATGTTAACATTTTTGAATTTTCTCAACATTTCAGAACTCGTACTGCAATAATCTTAAGCAAACAACACCATCCCTACCCCCTCCACTTCCCACAACCATTCTTATAAATTTTTAATTCTACTGTAAATCCGGTTTTATTCACGAGAACGTAATTTTCGTCATTTAATCGCGAATTCAACATTCTGCCGTAATAAAAGTATGTATAACATATAAACGTTACATAACAAAGTTACGTTAAATTTCAAATCAGGAAACCCTATAGATTATCCTGCAGAATTAATACATAACTATATAAATTCCTTACGTAAAATTTTTATTAAGAACATACACATATTTTATTTATTTAAAACCACAAATTAAAAAAAAAAACTTTGGAATAAAACGGCAAGTGATTACGATATATTTAGCACTAGAGTATTACTAGTATATCACGTATATAGTATGAGCATATAGTCCGTCTCACAAATTATTGGATCCCGGCCATATACCATCCTTTCTGTAATAGGTTCGAATTGTTTTTAAGTTTCTGAAATGATTTTGATAAATATCAACATCCTTATTCTTAGAACGGACAGATGGTGAAAGTTCAACATCTGTTTTAGATAAAATTTCATTCTGTGGGATGAAAAAATTTCTAATTGATGGTGTTATCGACATGTTGTCCACCTGGCAATGTTCATAAAAATATTTATTTTACTTAGTCTTTAGGTGAGTAGATTTTACACAATTGAATGTGCAATAGGTAGTAATCTATAGTCTGTTTCACATAAGTATTTAAATATAGTATGTTATAGTCACTTTCAAGCAAGTAATATACTAGTATGTATTGAAACACAAATTCATCCTCTCGCGAATTAATCTCCTAAACGTGAATCGCAAAAATAAAGTCACTAAAATTACAAGATCTACAGTATTGATATTTTACTTTCAGATGTTGTGGAAATTTGTGGAAACTTGTATGTCAAAGGCTCATGAATCGGGATATTCTACAATTGTGTTTGCAGCATTAGGAACAGGTGCCCTGGGATATCCGCCAGATAGAGCTGCTCATCTGATGTATGACAGTGTTATAAAGTTTGATAATTCCCATGATACTAGAAGTGCATTAAAAAGTGTTAAGTTTGTTGTGTACTATAAAGACCATCAAACCATAAAGGTAATATGTTGTTATATTTTGATTTTGTCTTGACTCTAAAGTCATATGGACAAATCCTGAAATAATGGGAGTTAAGTGAAATGAATTAATGAATGGTGTTTTTCTTCCAAGTCAAGATTATTTCACTTTGATTGTGGGTTGAAACCAGCGTACCTGAAGAAAACAATGGACCTTTGGCAAATGAAGTGATCAACTTTCTCAGAGAATGAGCTTCCCTAGTGGGGTTTGACCCTAGATGACTAGAGTTGCTATATACTATATGTAACTTGGCCTCTTGTGTCATGGAAGGCATGGTACAAAAATGACCATTATTCCTGATTAAAAAACTCTGCAAAGCTGTCAAAATCTACAACATTATCTGAAGCTCTGGGAATGTTTAGATATGAGAAATAAACTAAACTTAAAAATTAAATACTGTTTTACAGTAAACCATCATTATAATGCCCTATATTTACAATATGACTATCCCTCTTTGATAAAACAGCAAGAAGCAATTGCATTGAAATTCCCGTTTAAAGATAATTGTAGTGATCCTTGATGTGTATGAATTTTCCTTCAAGATGATTTCATGTCCCTAACAGGATGATGTTATATGATTGTCTTTTGATTATGAAGTCACTAAAGATCACAATGTCATGTCAGATATGCCAAATTGGCATGATAAAAATCCTATTTCACATGAGCAGGTATGGAAGAAATAGTGTTGTCAAGAGTTGAAACAAATATAGGTACAAAATATTTATTGAAAGAAAGAATTGTAAAAGAAAGAAAGCTTTTCCCTTCATTAAATTTGGCATGTGTCACACTATCTTGCATTACCTCTTGAAATACCATGAGCAAAATGTCATTTGTAAATTGATAACTTTGCCATCATGCTTATCATCACATTAAATTGGTTAATAACTTTTTACTTTCAGGGTTACTTTCAGAAGGAGACAGAATTGTTGAAATCTTTGTATGCTGGTAGTAAGTTATTTTATTTTTATATTGTATTTCTGTATCAGACAAATTGTCGAGAAGAAATTTGTCTGGTTTTAATTAGCCATTTCACATTGAGTAAACTTTCATCCTTACATTATTTTCTTGAATTTTATGAATTTGTCTATGGATTTATTTTCTTTATGCATTACTACAAAATTTGTATCATTTTAAAGTTTTAAATAAAATAACCTTAATATTGGCTAGATGCTCAGGTTGAGGTCAATGCTGTTTGTCTTTCCTAACAAGGGATTTTTTTGTCTTGATGTACTTAAATTAGTCGATCGTTTTTTGTCTCACCTGGCGACTAAGGCTGCCATAAGACATTTACGACACTGGGGGTGGCGGCTTGGGAGGGGTAGGCATGTCAAAATGTGAAAATTGTATGATAAAGTCCATTTGGCTTAAATTATTACTGTTATTTGAATGAAATTTGCAACACAGTTAATTATGATTTCATGAGTATATAAGCTGATGTTTCGAATATTTTTTGGGTAAAAACTTGCATTTTTAGAGAAAAAAAAAAAGGAATTTTGAAAAAATGCCCCTACAGGCCCAATTTTTCAATGGTTTTTTCCCACTATCCCAGATTTGACTGCTGCAAAAGAAGTTAAATAATTTTGATCAGTGGGTGGGGGAGGGGGTTGGGTTGGTAAACACCTCCTCTTCAATGAATCAAATGTGTCAGTATATAGACATACAAGTAGATTGGTACAGGATATAACTCACATTGTTATCTCTATTTACAGCACATGGAAAAAAGAATCCAAAGATAAAGAGAAATGTTATAGAGGGTCAAATTGAGAAACTGAAGGTTATTGAATTTAGTGTTATCTTACTTTATTTATACAACTTTTATGTGTTTATAATTTAGACCTACCTTAGGTCAGTTTTGTTAAGAATTCTTAATACAGGTGATGTTGTGATTGAAAACTTCAATTTTATGTCATATAAAATGATTGAAATATGTACAGATCTAGAGTCCTCCATTATTATGTACTTCAAGTCATTGGAACTGAGGAATGGGACTCCAAGCTGTTATACTTAATGTATTATACAGTCAGACCTGCCTTAAGAGCCACATCTCTAATCTATTATAACATCCCCACCACTACTTGTTTGAGGGGGTATATAGGAGTCACCATGTCTGTCTGTTCATCTGTTTGTCCCTCCATCTGTCCATGTAAAATTGTGTTCGGGCTATACCTCTTCAATGCTTTGGTTGACTGTCATAAAACTTCACATAAATAATCTTCATGGTCCAAATTTATGTCATGACCTTGAACCAAGGTCATATTAGAAAGGTAAAGGTCACTGGAAAACATCAAATGTTGGGGGGTGGGGGTATTTTCCTCTCAAGAGACATTTCTATTTGACCTATTGTCAGTAATATACATTTATAGATCTCCTGGATATTTGTTTATTCAGATTTAATAAATCACTAGAGATTTTGATTAATTTGATTTATTATAAACAATCAGACACAGATTACATCATGTACATTGAATAACTGTTCCAGAACACACTAAACACTTTTAAGGTCAGATTGTCTCCATTGTTTCTGTCAGTGCCCATTTATTTGATAGCACACATAACCACTAACCTCCAATTCAGAGTCTGCCACTTTTAATACTTGGTCACTTTTTTCACTATGTTCAAATTAATGCTTTAGGTTGATGTCATTGCCTGTAACGCTAGTCCAAAACTGAACCTCAAACGTGGAAAAGTAACGCATGCTTTACTTACCTGTGGACAATCACTACAGTCAGAATGTGATCAGAATTACCCTGATGGAATTGAAATTGGAAAATTAGCAATCATTGGGCCAGGAAATTTAACCTGTAAAAAGGTGTATCTGGGAGTTCTTCCTAAATATGAAGATGATGAGAAAAACTCTGAACAGGTAAATTATAAAATTACAAAATCAGATATAATAGAAAAAATATGATCATGATGATATTGTAAAGAAATCTTAAGTAAATTGGAAGGAGAGTGGATATACCATTTTATCTTACAATTAATATGTATTTTGTTCAAATTTACTCATCTTTGGACTGATACAAGGGTGTCTGATACAAGATTCTCTATTGTATCAGGCATAGGCAAGGTTGCTTGGGTTTGTTCGCGGACTACTTCTGATTCGTAGTAATGACGTTATCAGATTGGAATGTAACGTAAAGAAAGATCAGGGATTACCCCAAGATTCTGTTGTGTCAAGGCAAATGAATGCAGTTTAAAACTGTGATAAATTGTAAAAATGTTCATCTTTGTCCGAAAATATAACGGTAAAATGTTATTCTTGGCAATAGTGCCAAGTTGATTTGTATCAGTATATAATACATTCAGTATTCTCCAATGACGATTTATCTGTCAAAGTAAATGTTGCAATCATGTGAATTTGAAATGTACAAAAAAAATTTAAACACTTTCAAAATAATAAGTATTGATAAAAAATAATCATCATTTCCAATTTCTAAAGAATCAATTGTCTAAAAGCTTGTTGATCACACATCCGATGTCTATGATGATGTCCAATGAACTGGCGCCTGTCAATGGTGATTCGTGTTTTATACTGTGACATTACACACTCCAGATATCCATCTGAAAAAAGAAATATAGTACTTACTATGTTTACCTTTAATTAATAATAGTAGAGCTTTGCTAAATTTGTAAACATTGTAAGATAAAAATATCATTTATATCTTATGTATGTACAGGATTTGTATCAGTCTCATCATGTCCCCATGACACATCACGACTCGCCACACAGTGTAGCTGGATCAAGTCTTACATCCAGGAAAATGGGGGAAAAACCTGCAAGTGAGAAGTGGCAGCCATATATAGACATGAGTTATTTCTTGATCTATGCTTTCTTTCCACCATAAAAGGAACTGATTGTCAATTACTCATTACTTTAATCACACCAATGACGCTGGGACTTCATCAGCAAAACTAGTCAATCCAAATAAAACCTGCACTTGCAGTCTATTGAATGTTGAGTTCTTTCATATAATTTATTATTTATTAAGAAAGATTCTACTGAATCCAATAGGATCCAACAATGGACTCTAACAACACCATGATTTGGCACAACCAGGGTGTTAGTTCACTTCATTGTTGGTTTAATCAAGTATGTAAAATCTGGTCACAATCAATGATTATCTATTACATGTATAATGGGTCATTGGCACATCTGAACAGTTGATTGGTCAAACCCTAACCTCTTAAACCTAACCTAACACTTTAATACTAAGCAGATGGATTTCTGTATTTTACAGGTTCTTTTTGATTTCATCATGAAGTGCTTAACTACAGCATCAAATAATGGTTCACAGTCTATAGCATTCCCTGCAGTTGGTACTGGAGATTACAATAAGTATCCCCATCATGTTGTAGCATCTATCATGTTCAAAGCAGTGGCAAAGTTTGAAAGACAAAATTTAGGCAGTTTGACTGAAGTTTGCTGTGTTATTTTTAATAAAGATGTGAAATCCCTACAGGTAATTGTCATATCAGTGTATTTGTCTAGTGGTCAGGTTAGAGGACTCTTCCAGAGCACCTGGCCTCACTTCCCTGGTGGAAGTTTTTGCGTTTAACTGAATTTGCCAGTATTCAAAGTTTTTACTTCAATTTCTTTTTGGATAATGATTTGAACATTAAGTGGTATGTTTGTTTTTTAGCTCACCCGAGCCAAAGGCTCGGATGAGCTATTGCAATCTATCACCGTCCGTTGTGCGCCGTGTGTTGTGCGTCATCCGTCGTGTGTAAACTTTACATTTTAATATTCTCCTCCAAAACTACTGGGCCAAATTTGATGAAACTTGGTGATTATCATACCTAGGTAACAGCCTTTCAAAATTATGTCCGGGGTTTGGCCACGTCCAACAAGATAGCCGCCATGACTAAAAATAGCAAAAAGACAAAAAAATCTTCTTCTCTGAAACCAAAAGGCACAGGCAAATTTTGATTGGATATTTGGATTCAGCATACCCGGAACCATTAAATTTGTGTTTTTCAAAAAAATTGGACGAAAAATAGGTTACGCGTTTTTTACATAAAATTATGTAATTTTTAAAATGAGACATTTATTGTTATAACTCAATAACGGCTGAAGATAATTGTATGAAGTTTTCACTGTTGATCTTGTCTTGCGATTTTTTTCTGATTGATGTCAAGGTCAAAGGTCAAGGTCATGTCCTAGTTTTTGACCTTTGATAAAAAATGCTATTTTTTAAACATTTCAGGTGATAATGGCATGGGATTTTCAATTTATTGTAAGTTTTGACATGACGATCATTTTGATACATAGATCAAGGTCATGGGTTCGAAGGTCAAGGTCAAAGTTGCACAACTATTACCGTAATAGTTGATTATCTGCAAAACTATTAACTTTTTGTATAGGCATCTATATAAGAATATTGTAGGTAATGGCACAATGGTCATTTTGATATATGAATGAAGGTCATGGGGTCAAAGGTCAAGGTCACACTGAAATGGTTTATTATCTCAAAAACTATAAACTTTTTGTATAGGCATATATATTTGAATATGGTAGGTATTGGTCTAATGATCATTTTGATATATATGAAAGAAGGTAATGAGTTCAAAGGTTAAGGTCACAGATGCAATTGAATACTGAATTGGTTAATTATCTATTTTGTATAGGCATGTATGTTAGAATATTGTAGGTATTTGGCTAATGATAATTTTGATATATGGATTAGGGTTATGGGTTCAAAGGTCAAGGTCACAGGTGAGCATTAAGGCCCATGGGCCTCTTGTTATTAATACAAAGTTTTGTAATTGCTTCAAACTCATCATCTGAATCTTTGTAGGTTAACTAAATATTTAAAAAATGGAAATCAGGCCCATTAGACAAAATAATCTGGGATTTTTAAGTAAAAATCTAGGACATTTTGCAGAAATATGGCAGATACTTTTATTAAAACTGTCAAATTGTGCACTTACAAGTTACCCCTTTTTGGCATACACCACTCAATGAGCAGATATGACATAAAGTTTTTAGTTTTCATGATTTGTTGAATCAAGTTGTCAGTAGTACAGTAACGACTCTCAATAACTCTTATTATGTCATGATTTCAGGCATTTAGAGCAGAAGAAGACAAATATTGTTCACCTTCTTTTATGCAAGCCAGTATACATAGAACAAAATCAAATCCAGGTAAAATACTTGATTAAAAATCATCAAATTGTTATTTAGCTGTCTAAATTGTTGCACCCCAATTTCTGGCCAATCATTGCACAGAAATTCAGAAATATTACATGCTATATAACAAGAAATGCTTGTGATGTATCAATATGGACATTTTTTATGGTTAAGTCTCAACTGCAAAACTGCAAAGTATGTGGAAGGTTGTGTGTTTGAACACCTGCTGATTCTGACTAATACTAGAAAATAGGCAGTGACTGTTCTTTTTCCAAGTACTTTACATTTCACAGGGTCATTTGGAAGAGACATGCCCTGTGTCACGGCAGATGTGGAATGTTGAAGAACTCTCTCTGCACATTGCCCTGAGGACGATGCAAAGATAAAAAATTCTGCCACTTCACCTGTAGTTTGTGATGTCTCATTATAAGTGAAATTTGATCAACTGCTTATTTTCTACATGTTGAAAAAACACATAACTACACATCATTGATCAGCATGCATTCTTTAATACATTAGCTTAATACATTAACTCACAGAACATGTTCTTATCATAAGACTTAATACTCAATCAAATCTTTATCATATATACATAAGCCACTAATTAAATTTATAGTTACCCATATCAGCTTGTCAACCATGAAAGTAAGTATGTACAAACATGTTTCTGAATGTTACACCACAAAAGTTTCTACCTGTGATATTCCGTGTTATACTGTGAGTAAGATACTTTTATTTAACATGTTTAAGCTATGTAGTTTGCTGATGGCAGACTCCTAGACTGTTGATGTAGTTGTGGTAATTATTATATATTTAATGAAAATGTACTTTATATTGGTGTGATATATAGGTTTTACTCAGCAAAGTAAAGTCCTACGAAATGAAATCCTGTTGAGGCTCTACTCAGATAGCAAGGAAAACATAGAGAAAGCCAAATATGAAATAGACCAGCACGTCAAATCTAAGACACTAACAAAAGTAATCCATGATGAGTTAGTGGGACAATTACCTAGAGAAAAGGTATGTCAGGTTTCAAATGTACAGTTTTATTAAAATGGAATAAAAACAGAAAATGCACTATTACAAGGATTACATAAATAATTTAAAATTGAAAATTAATTAAATATTTATGTCACAAGAAATTATAACATGAATACAAAAATAACACTACAAACAGATAAATAGATAAAACCATATATTAGTATTTTGACCAATTAAAAAGCAGTATTTAAAGGAAACTGTATTATTTAGTATTAGATCGATATTCTCATTGAAGTTAGATTTGGTTGTAAAGGGATTTTGAAATACATAAAACTATTGGCTAAATTAAGTCTGACAATTTTTAGGTTTAATAAAGACTGACAATTTTTAGGCTGAATGAAGACTGACCATTTTAGGCTTAATGAAGACTGAACCATTTATATTTATATTGACCATGTAGATTTATCATTTTAGAAATGAAAAAAAAGTTTTGTGTGGGTGTATGTGTCATTCAAACTAAGATATCGTCCTTGATGTATCTTTTTATAGACATTATTAATATTTTTTTCAGAGAAATGAAATAATGGATATAGGTAAAGTATACACAGCTGTTAGGATAGAGGTCAAAGGTCGTCAGAATGAGGTTATACTGGAAGGAATTCCTGAAATCGTGTATGAAGTCAATGATGAAGTTCACAATATCCTGACAACATATCAACGTGAATTACATGTTAAAAAGGAGGCAAAGTTTATGGCTGAAGGGTTTCTGTGGCATTATAAGGTAATATAGTTCAAACGTGAAACATCGCATAATAGAATTTTATATGAACCCATTATTATTACAACGAAACAGGCTGCTTGCAAATAAATTGTTGACTCAGGGATATTGCAAGCCTAGGCTTATCGAGGCCCTCACAGTATTGTTGATAAGTTTGATGTCTCTGTGTCAGGGATTGCCCTGGATATATTTGACATCCCATAGTTCCATGTTCCTTTCACACGATTTTGATTGCACACATGACGAGTATAGCTGTCTGAATGGGAGGTGCTTGCCCTTCCCGGGCATCCGGCCTCACTTCCCTGGTGGAAATTCAAGTGTCTAACCTGACTTGTCAGTTCCAAAGATTTTACTTTGCTTCTGGATTGTGATTCAGACATGGATTAGTATGTTTGTTTTTGATTATTACATATTTTGAAGGATTAAGGCTAATGTTTTCTGTTGTGTTCTTGGTATACATAGTGATAATATTTGTCAAAAATAGCTCAAATGGCTTATTTTAGTTCAAAATTGGTTACAAATAATACAATTATTCCAATTTGAATGATATGGTTTATAAGTGGAGACAGAACATCAGACACAAACAAAGGTTTAAAGTGAAATGTAAATTTTAAAACTGTTTATTTTTCTGTTTTTATGACATTTAAATTTATTTCAGGAAAGGAATAAAAGCAGAGAGAAGTATATACCCTATGCAGATTCTGTAAGTTTGGAGATAGAGCGTGCACACAAGAAAGGCGATAAAAAAAAGGAAGTTTGTATTGGTGGTAAACAGCACACTGTAGATCTTGATAATCATTGTGAATACCCTAACGACAACAAATCAGATGTTGTTTATGTTATCAGAAGGCAAATGTTAACAGGTAATTGTATGGTTCATAGACATCCATTTTTCTGTAATCTTTTCATGGGCTCCATTTGAAGCACTTGTGATGTCAGGAATTGCATAAATTGTGTTCATATGCATCAACTATTTTAAAATAGGAATTTATGAATAGAGTTTTGTTTTGAATTCTTCTTTAATATATTTTATTTCTTTATTTTATTCTTGTTTGCCAATTACTGTCAAGTACACTCTGTACTTGATTAAAGGGGAGTAACTCTTACACATATGCTATCATCATCTTTAATTTGATAATAATAGTTATAATTACATTTTATATGATAATAGTACATGTAAGAATGATCTTTAGCATTAAAGGAAAAAGCATTTTCAATTTGCGATTGAATCAAATATAATTCCAGTAAAAATATTCATGATGGAAATTATGTAAAATTTTAATTCATAAATGCATCGATTTGCCAAAACACAAAAGTTATGGTGCTAGAGGAGAAATAAAATACTTATCTTTCTTCGTTTTTCTTTATCATTAGCTGGTGGATATTCCTTGCCAGATCACTGGGAACCTATGGAGGAAAGTGACAAGTTACCACAGAAAAAGTTACAATGTTCAAGTCAGGAGTATAAAAATGTAGAGAAGATGTTCATAGACTCTGTATTTAATGGACAAAACCAGCAACAAAAACAATTGTTTTCAAAGAGCACATTTACAATATCCGAGGTTAGTCATCAAATTTGTCTTTATAAATACCTGTGTGCAGAATTCCATGTCTGTGACTTTATAATAAATATTTTTGGATCATGATTACAAAACTGCTCAACTGGTAAGGCTAGGGGTTCTAGTCCCTTGTTGGCTAGGGGTTCTAGTCCCTTGTTGGCTAGGGGTTCTAGTCCCTTGTTGGCTAGGGTTCTAGTCCCTTGTTGGCTAGGGGTTCTAGTCCCTTGTTGGCTAGGGGTTCTAGTCCCTTGTTGGCTAGGGGTTCTAGTCCCTTGTTGGCTAGGGTTCTAGTTGGCTAGGGGTTCTAGTCCCTTGTTGGCTAGGGGTTTTAGTCCCTTGTTGGCTAGGGGTTCTAGTCCCTTGTTGGCTAGGGGTTCTAGTCCCTTGTTGGCTAGGGGTTCTAGTCCCTTGTTGGCTAGGGTTCTAGTCCCTTGTTGGCTAGGGGTTTTAGTCCCTTGTTGGCTAGGGGTTCTAGTCCCTTGTTGGCTAGGGGTTCTAGTCCCTTGTTGGCTAGGGGTTCTAGTCCCTTGTTGGCTAGGGGTTCTAGTCCCTTGTTGGCTAGGGTTCTAGTTGGCTAGGGGTTCTAGTCCCTTGTTGGCTAGGGGTTTTAGTCCCTTGTTGGCTAGGGGTTCTAGTCCCTTGTTGGCTAGGGGTTCTAGTCCCTTGTTGGCTAGGGGTTCTAGTCCCTTGTTGGCTAGGGTTCTAGTCCCTTGTTGGCTAGGGGTTCTAGTCCCTTGTTGGCTAGGGGTTCTAGTCCCTTGATGGCTAGGGGTTCTAGTCCCTTGTTGGCTAGGGTTCTAGTCCCTTGTTGGCTAGGGGTTTTAGTCCCTTGTTGGCTAGGGGTTCTAGTCCCTTGTTGGCTAGGGGTTCTAGTCCCTTGTTGGCTAGGGTTCTGGTCCCTTGTTGGCTAGGGGTTCTAGTCCCTTGTTGGCTAGGGTTCTAGTCCCTTGTTAGCTAGGGGTTCTAGTCCCTTGTTGGCTAGGGGTTCTAGTCCCTTGTTGGCTAGGGGTTCTAGTCCCTTGTTGGCTAGGGTTCTAGTCCCTTGTTGGCTAGGGGTTCTAGTCCCTTGTTGGCTAGGGGTTCTAGTCCCTTGTTGGCTAGGGTTCTAGTCCCTTGATGGCTAGGGGTTCTAGTCCCTTGTTGGCTAGGGTTCTAGTCCCTTGTTATCTATACATTTATACACATACAGTCCAACCTACCTTAAAGGCCACCTCTATATAAAGGTCACCTGCTTATAAAAGCCAGTAGAATGGTATCCTATATCTTCTTCATTCATATTATTTGAACCTACATATAAAGACCACCTGTCAATAAAGGCCACTTTTACTGGTTCCCTTAGAGGTGGCCTTTATAGACAGGTTTGACTGTATGTACATAATGAATAATGTACAATAATTCAAGATTTTATAATACTTAGTACAGGTACATCAATCATCATCATGTACATGTGGTATTTAATTTGCTTCTTGGGGCCCCAAATGGGAAAAACTGTAGAGAGATCCCTATTTATTTAATGAGATATCATATCTGATTAAAGTGCATTAACTAGACTTTAGATATTTTATATATAGCATCCTTTTAGTTTCCACAAATCCTGACAGTGAGGCTTCAAATTGGGATACTGTATAGGACATCCCCCATTTTTATTGTAAAATCCTCTTTTTTGTACCTCGTCACCTAGATTAGACTCCATTTTTGGTTGATCCTAGTTAATGAGTAAGGTTGTTGGTTATATCTGGGTACTCTGGTTTCCTCTGTGATTCCAGAACTGACCACCTCGAAAGAATCTTTATCTCATTATTCCTGTCTGTGTCACTTATTTTGTGAGCATACATTATCTAGAGCTTTCATTTATTTTGATGTAGTATCCTTAGAATAAGTTACACCTCTGGGTTAAGGGTTCATACAAGGAGGCACATTAAAAGGCTTTTTAATTTATGAAAACTGACTACTAAATAATATATTAGGAATGTCATTCAGTTGAGCAATAAGCTAGTGGCCCTTTTGTTTTTTAGAGTTACCTTAATATTTGCATACCTAGTTTTTGTTTAAATGACTTGCAATTTTCGTAAGTAAGAGTGTTTCCAAAATGATGAAATGCACATGAAGATGACCCCTTTCCTGGTGACACAAATAAAAACATGATTTGTACATGTTCAACTAAGGAACTTTAATCATGCTGTGTTTTACATGTATATTATTTTTCAGATCTTTAGGATACAAAATAAAACCCTTTATCAACAATACGAGGCAAAGAAAAATCAGATTAATAACCAGAACCCACCAGGTCACCAGAATGAACAGAAACCTGTATGGCATGGTACAAGACCTGATGCAATTGACAGTATAATGTACAATGGATTTAATAGGAGTTACTGCTCTACCGCTCCACACAGTATGTATTTTAAATTTCTTTTGACTTTTAATTGCTGTCTCATATGTCTGAAGTTTTATCTTCAATGTTGTAAGGAATTTTCCACCCTGATGTTTATTAACTGGGATTGGATCTGCAATTGTATGATTAATAGACTGATAATAAAAAGTGGTTTTAATGACAATTATTCCCTCGAACCAGTGGAGTGGAGTAAAGATGTTATATATATCCTATGGAAGATTCTTTCACTGATATCAAGATATTCAGTTCTTGGATGGTTGGAGAAACTAGAGTTGCCTGTTAACACCAGTAAGTTTTGACAAACAAACTGACAAACTTTCTTACGCTAAGGTAGGGTCCTGATGGCCAAGTGGTCTACAGTGCACTCACTGCCTAGGTTCAAACCCCCCTCAGAACAGATCCTACTGAGAACAAGTTTGTCAGTTTGCTGGCAGAATGTCAGTTGTATTCTCTTGGCATGCCTCCACCATTCCAAAACTGACCGACTTGATATAAGTGAGAGAATCTTTATTTATGTGCAAAACACACTTACTCTACTGAGACTAGGGCAAATATTGTTAGATTTGAGATGAAATCAAACCTACATGTAGGCAGCAAAATGCACTATGATCCCCAAGTGTGCACATTAAGACCATTTGTCTGTCAGTATCCCCCTCAAAAACAATTTATAATAAAGAAGTAATGTAGAGGTGGTCAGTTCAGAAATGATGAAGGCAGCTGCAATAACCATGATAACATAAGAAAACTTTTTCACACTAGGATTTTCCAGAGTTGGATTTGAACCTAGGTGGTGAGTAAGAAGTGCTGTTATCTGTTAGAGCTGGTTTTGGACCACTTAGCCATGGAGGCCCTTTTGTGATATAGGGTGATTTTATTAATGTATTTTTTCATTAAATAGAAAAAACAATATTTTGCACTCTCATTAAAAGTTCTTGAAAAGATAAATGCTTTATAATAATTTTACCTTTCGACAAAGACTATCTACAGGTCCTGGCACAAATTTTATCTTTTACATAATGTGGTAGAATATTTGGTTGGCCATCATCACAATATTTTTGATATGTATGATGTCTAGGTTTCAAAAATGGTGCTGGATATAGTTGACACCCCATACTGCAATGTTCCTTTCATTGCATAATTTCTTCAAAATTTGGAACGTTCTCTTCTTCCCCTAGTTTTTCAATAAGGTCAACAGTTGCAAATAAATGTCATTGTCTGATGCCATTTCTAATTGAAAAATCCCTATTTTGATATCCAGCTCAGATGTTGCGTCTGCCATTACGTAATCGATATGTATTGGCTATAGCGTATGAATACATTGTATCAGGTGAAAAGGCTATGATTTCCGACAGTACAAACACGATATTGTGGCAGTAAATCAAAAGTTTGTATGCTTCAAATTTGAAGCAGTTAACCAATGAAAATACTTGTAACAAATTAAATGCATTAGAATTTGACTTTGCTGTGGGATTGCGGTTTGTACATGGATTGCACAGGCACAAGTTTGTTTTATATTGTAGTAGTTGGATAATCTGACCCATATCATTGATTTTAACAAGTGCTTGTGATGGATTGGTATGTTTGTTTTGATTTCATGAATATTAAGTATAATTGTATAAGTAAATATTTTTTTTGTACAGATGATAAGTGGGTTGACCGACGTCCATGGTATGGAGAGGGAGTATATTTTTCCAATGATGCTAGCTACTCGTGTCAGGGCTGGTTGGCTAATAATTCAGCAGTTCAAAACGTGTTCCTGGTACGAATTCTTAGTGGAATTTCCCGCCTGGGTTATAAAGGAATGAGAGTGCTTGATGAAAGAATACCAAATATTTGTTACGACTCTGCAGTTAATGATCTCAACAATCCAACAGAATTTGTGATTTTTAATGACACCCAGGCTTACCCAGAATACCTCATCAAATATACACCGTAACCCAGGTGATGTATCATAAACACAAAATTTAAACACATTGGAAGTACATGGGAATTTGATTTTAACTGTACATTTTAAGGAAAATAATAAATTCAAAAGAAATTAAAAGACCATGTTAGTACTAACTACTAAGTTACTTCAACTAAAGCTGATGATGTTTCACTATGTAAGTAAAACAATCTCAACTGCAATATGAAATCCCATTTCACTGACTTACTTGTTTGTTCAGAAACTATGAATATCATACATATAGATATAAGTAAAATCAATGTTTACATTATATATATATATATATATATATTACATTTTTGACAGAGTGACAATACATATTATTGATATTGTTACATCAAGAAAAGCAATCTTTGGCAGGGCCATAGCCTGTCAGAAATGTAATATTTTTTTTATATACCAAACGCCTGTAATAACCCTAGCTAGTTTGAGAAGGGGGTTATATAGAAATCACTATGTTTGTCTGTGTAAAATCATGTCTAGGTCATATCTCATAGCTGCTTTGGACGACTGTCAAAAAACTTCATATGAATAATCGTCATATTCCAAGAATGTGTCTTGACTTACACCAATGTCATATTGGAAAGTTCAAAGTCACAGGAAAACATTAAACCCTTGTAGATGTTGGTGACAGGGTTTATTTGGCTCATGCAGAGCTGATTAATGTCACTTGGGCCGAGAAATTTCCAAAAATTTTCTACAGATGGCTTGATAGTTGTTTGGTTGATGTGGAGTCTTTAGAAACTAACAAGTTTGGAAGGTATTTGTTTTCACCAATCATGGCAAACTTTGGGAAATCATAATGTTTTACTGTGTTTGTATGTTTGTTTTCATTTTAAAATGAAAACTATAATAAATTTATTATACAGTAAAACCTGGTATATTGGCTGCCTTTATATTAAATGAGGACTACTTTTTGATTAAGACCATTGTTTTTAGGTGTAGTTATGCTTCATTTTTAACCTCCATAAAGACACCTGTGTATTGAATCCGACATTGGACATTTAAGCAAAAGCATAGGACAAAAGAGCAAGAAAAAAATGGACATTTGAGTGAAAGAATTTTAACCCATTTGAGTGAAATTCCAAATTTGAGTGACATTTTTTTTAAACCTATTTAGTTAGACAGAGTGAGGTCTGTTGCCCCATGCTCACCACAGGGAAATTAAAGTAGGATTTTGAGCATAATTAAGTTTTTGAACAGCACCAGATTAAAATTAATAAATCCTTTAAAGTCTATCACTACATTTCATAAAACTGAAAACTTGGTACAATTTACAGGATAAAGCTTTTAGTAAAAAAAGTATTATGCTTTTGAAAAGCACCAAACATCAATTCTGTAGTGGTACACATCATATAAAATACCGTTTCGGCCTGTTAGTATACAGGTTAGTAGATTACCCTGTTGCTCAAATGTCCATTGTAAAATACAGGTAATACTTAAAATCTGTAGCTCAAATGTCCACTAGTTGTCGCTCAAATGTCTACTAGGAGTTTTTTAATTTTGGCTCAAATGTTTTGTGCCCATTAAATCCCTATTCCTTACGTCCTTATTGGTCTTTATATACAGGTTTTATGTATATATTTTTATATTGGTATATGTATCACAAATATCATTATGATGTATATTTACTGTATTGTATACATGGGAAATTTATAATCAAAATATCTGTTTGACAAGCAAGGCTGTGATATATAGCCAAACAACATTAACCTGTCTGCTTGACCTTTAAATATTTATTATGGACAAGGGTAACACACATGTACATTTGATATACACAGCAAACATGAACATTGAGTATGTATTGACTCTAAATCCTGACACTACCCATATAATGGGTGGATTATCCCATATGATTATTCTGCATAAAAGGTTAAGTAGACAGGTCAAAGTCGTTTGCCTATATCTTTTTGTACTACAATTATATGTGATATTAATCATAATGTATTTTATACAACTGTACCACAGCTGTGATATATTTAAGATTTATTATAATATATATATATTTTTTACAAGACTGTTGTGTTGTGTATTACTGTTATCTGATATATGTTTTTTGTGTGTGGAAAGATACCACAAGGACACTAGGTCATAAATTTGGGGCTGATATTGGTGGCTATTAAAAATTTTAAAAAATCCCATAAAATATCAACATTAAAAATGCTGAAATAAAAATTAATTCATTTCAGAAATCGATCAAAACAAATAAAATCAATGTATATTAATAAAACATGTTTTTTATCTATTCTAGAGATTCTTGCTATGATTGTATTGTTCAAAATTGTACCTATTTTCCAGCTATTTTAACAATTACAAGGGCCCTGGCTCCATTCATAAAATTTTCAGAGACAGCCATGTTATTTAATCGAAATATCCGCATGGCTCTGATTTTAGGACTGCTGGCACACTACAACTAAATTTCCTGGCATGGTTTTGAAAATGTCTTTCCACAAGTTCTCAGGATCTCTAGTTAATTTTGTTAAGATAAAATAATGTCACTTTAATAATTCTGTAAATACTGATATATAAATTGTAGATCAGATTTAATAGTTTGTTGTAGCAGACATATACCAATTGATTCTCGAAATCACAGCATCCTTAAGCTTTTTATATTGTTATATAATGATGTATGCTTAACACACTTTTGTCACTTACTGATTTGTGTCCAAGTTTACATTTTTTGTAGCAATTTTTAATATTATTTTATGATTGTTTTAATTTTACACTTGTTATATGCCATTTTTTTTCAAAATTGTATTTACCTCAAATAATTATTCATTTTTGTGCTGTATATTAACATTTAAATATTCAAATACAATAACAATACATGTAGAATGTTTTTATTATGGATAACATAACATATATTTGTTGTTGATGCACCACTTGGTAGAATAAGTAGGTAAAATCAATTTGCACCAATTTTGCGTCCTTTGTGCCACAACCTATATAATTTCTGCCAGTATATAATTTCCGCCACCGTCTTTTAAAGAAACCCTTTAATATGATACCTTACTGCCTCACTGTGCTCTTATAGAGACTGTTATGGAGAAATGAACAGTTATTGTCCCCTGCCGCAACGCGGAGCAGGGACATAGAAATGCCGGGCGTCCGTGTGTCCGTCCGTCACACTTTTTTATAAGCGCTCTCATGCCTACAAATTTTGACGGATTTTCATTAAATTTATACCAAATGTTTATACCACTAATACCTTGGTCAAGTTCGAAAATCAGCATTGGTCGATACTTTTTGTTGGAGTTATGGGACTTTGACCACAATAATGTCTCCGTTTTATCCAAAACTTGACCTTGTAAGCGCTCTCATGCCTACAAATTTCGACGGATTTTCATTAAATTTATACCAAATGTTTATACCACTAATACCTTGGTCAAGTTCGAAAATCAGCATTGGTCGATACTTTTTGTTGGAGTTATGGGACTTTGACCACAATAATGACTCCGTTTTATCCAAAACTTGACCTTGTAAGCGCTCTCATGCCTACAAATTTTGACGGATTTTCATTAAATTTATACCAAATGTTTATACCACCAATACCTTGGTCAAGTTTGAAAATCAGCATTGGTTGATACTTTTTGTTGGAGTTATGGGACTTTGACCACAATAATGACTCCGTTTTGACAAACACACTCTTACATATGTGTATTTGTAACTGAGATTCACATTATAAAATATCACTATTTTTGATTATTAGTTTTACACATAATTTTTTCTAATCAATATATCAATAAAGTCTCAAAGTTCAAATTAGTTTAACTTTATAAGCAAATCAATAAACTACACAAAAAACATATACAGTCAAATATGGCTTAATGGCCACCTCTACATAAGAGCAACTTCTTTTTACATGCAAGCAAATTTTATATCAAGGGCTCTTTTTCTTTTTCGTTTATATAAGAGCCACATGCCCTTAAAGATAACTTTTTTCTGGTTCCTTTGAGTGGCATTTATAAGGTTTGACTGTATAGAAACACATACTAAAACCAATGACAATATGTAACATATTCCTGGCTACATTTTTACAATAAGTATAGTAGTTTTTTATCTTTCCTAACCAACTCAATTTTACAGTATAAGGGACATAACTACTGAAATATCACAAAAATTGCCATGCTGCATTCTATTAATTTGCAGTCTCACAACATTAATATTTAACTTTGAGCATGGTTATATTATTAAATGCAGAAAAAACTAGATTATTTACTTAAATATTTATTTAATAAATTATGACTTAGGGTTGTGGATTGTTTGAAGCATTTGACAAACACACACTTACATATGTGTATTTGTAACTGAGATTCACATTATAAAATATCACTATTTTTGATTATTAGTTTTACACATAATTTTTTCTAATCAATATATCAATAAAAGAAGAAATTTCAAAGTCTCAAACTTCAAATATTTTAACTTTTTAAGCAAATAATAATGATGCTTAATAAATGAACTCATTATATCTCTAGTTCTCAACACCAGTTATCAGCATTTTTCATTTCTTAATTAATTTCCCTAAAGCACACATATCAAAATTAAATTAACACTTATTCCGATAGTGCCCTTTTGTGCCAATTACATTTAAATTTCTGATGTTTTAATTCTGCCAGAATCTGGAGGTCTTTTGCGCCAGTCTGCCTAGGGTAATTCATGGTAATAGGTAAAGTGTTTCAAATACATATGGTGAGTAGTGATTTGGAGATATGTTCTCTGTTCAACATAAATAATTACAAAACAAAAAGAAAATACATAAATATAGTCACATGATAGACTTACATGCATATTATTAAAACAAGAACTAACTCAAATGAAATATAAATTGGTTTTCATTTTGAAATGAATCCTACAGTATTGATGTTGAAATTAAGAGGTTGGAATCTAACAGAGGAAAACCAGTAATCGTAATTGAAGATACAAGTTTTGGCAAGTATTTGTCAAAAATAAAGTGAAATACAATAACAATATCAAAACAAGAATAGAATTCCTGGGTCCCCCGCCATTCAAGCAGTATACTAGTATAAATTTCATGAAAATCTGTCAAAATTTGTAGGCATGAGAGCGCTTACAATGTCAATTTTTGGATAAAACGGAGTCATTATTGGGTCAAAGTCCCATAACTCCAACAAAAAGTATCGACCAAGGCTGATCTACGAACTTGACCAAGGTATTAGTAGTATAAACATTTGGTATAAATTTCATGTAAATCCGTCAAAATTTGTAGTCATGAGAGCACTTACAAGGTCAATTTTTGGATAAAACGGAGTCATTATTGTGGTCAAAGTCCCATAACTCATACAAAAAGTATCGACCAATGTTGATTTTCGAACTTGACCAAGGTATTAGTGGTATAAACATTTGGTATAATTTAATGAAAATCCGTCAAAATTTGTAGTCATGAGAGCGCTTACAAGGTCAAAAAATGTAGCCAGGAATATGTTACATATTGTCATTGGTTTTAGTATGTGTTTCTATACAGTCAAACCTTATAAATGCCACTCAAAGGAACCAGAAAAAAGTTATCTTTAAGGGCATGTGGCTCTTATATAAACGAAAAAGAAAAAGAGCCCTTGATATAAAATTTGCTTGCATGTAAAAAGAAGTTGCTCTTATGTAGAGGTGGCCATTAAGCCATATTTGACTGTATATGTTTTTTGTGTAGTTTATTGATTTGCTTATAAAGTTAAACTAATTTGAACTTTGAGACTTTATTGATATATTGATTAGAAAAAATTATGTGTAAAACTAATAATCAAAAATAGTGATATTTTATAATGTGAATCTCAGTTACAAATACACATATGTAAGAGTGTGTTTGTCAAATGCTTCGAGCAATCCACAACCTTAAGTCATAATTTATTTAATAAATACTTAAGTAAATAATCATGTTTTTTTGCATTTAATAATATTACCATGCTCAAAGTTAAATATTAATGTTGTGAGACTGCAAATTAATAGAATGCAGCATGGCAATTTTAGTGATATTTCAGGAGTTATGTCCCTTATACTGTAAAATTGAGTTGGTTAGGAAAAATCCACTATAGCTAGGAACATGTTATATATAGTCATTGGTTTTGGTATTTGTTGCTATACAGTCAAACCTTTCTATAAATGCCACTCAAAGAAACCAGAAAAAAGTTATATTTAAGGGCATGTGGCTCTTATATAAACGAAAAAGAAAAAGAGCCCTTGATATAAAATTTGCTTGCATGTAAAAAGAAGTTGCTCTTATGTAGAGGTGGTCATTAAGCCATATTTGACTGTATATGTTTTTTGTGTAGTTTATTGATTTTCCTTTGTGTTGTCTATTATTATGTTTATTGCGGTTGATTAAGTGTAGATATATGTTTTGTGTTGCTTATATATGTATTTATATGTGTGTGATAATTACGATATATATTTATTTTTCTGTTTCTATCTCTTTTATATGTTTTCTTCTTCTAGCGACTAGGTTACTTTGTTATTATCTTACTGTGATACTCTTAAGATCTCTCAATCTTATTTTTTAGATATATTTTACAAAATAAAATCGATTTATTCATTTTTATTATTGTTTTTATTAATTGTCAATATTAGTAATACCATATGATACATATGGGCCAAATGTGGATACTTTTTGTATGATTTTCATAAAGGGTGTCCTCTCTGTGTTGCGTAAATTATTTTACTGACTATATCTATATCTTACTCTTCCGGAGCACCCGTCCCCACTTCCCTTGTGGAAGTTCACATGTCTAACCTAACTTGTCAGTTCCAAAGTTTTTACTTGCTTCTAGATTGTTATTCGGACATGGATTGGTTTGTTTGTTTTTGATCATTGAACTCCACATACAAAAACATGTAAACGCATGAATGTTTCTCTCCGAATAATCCTTTATATGGAGATTATGGGAATGTCATCTATACTAGTGAACTTGAAATAAACGATACGACAGATTCTTCAAGTTTTGCTTCATATTTAGACTTGTACTTCAATTATGGACAAAGGACTACATTTGAAGCTTTTTGACAAACGTGATGTCTTTAATTTTCCTTTTCTATGCCTGCTTTTCCTGCTTATGGTGTTTTGGTTCAATAGAGCTTGTTCCCACCACGGGAACTTTATACAACGAAGCAAGCTGGTTACGAGAAAATTGTTGATGCAAGGCCTAGGCTTACATTGGGTATATTTGACATTACATAGTTCCGTGTTAGGCTTACATTGGGTATATTTGACATTACATAGTTCCGAGTTAGGCTTACATTGGGTATATTTGACATTACATAGTTCCGTGTTAGGCTTACATTGGGTATATTTGACATTACATTGGGTATATTTGACATTACATAGTTCCGTGTTAGGCTTACATTGGGTATATTTGACATTACATTGGGTATATTTGACATTACATAGTTCCGTGTTAGGCTTACATTGGGTATATTTGACATTACATTGGGTATATTTGACATTACATAGTTCCGTGTTAGGCTTTCATTGGGTAAATTTGACATTACATTGGGTATATTTGACATTACATAGTTCCGTGTTAGGCTTACATTGGGTATATTTGACATTACATTGGGTATATTTGACATTACATAGTTCCGTGTTAGGCTTACATTGGGTATATTTGACATTACATTGGGTATATTTGACATTACATAGTTCCGTGTTAGGCTTACATTGGGTATATTTGACATTACATTGGGTATATTTGACATTACATAGTTCCGTGTTAGGCTTACATTGGGTATATTTGACATTACATAGTTCCGTGTTAGGCTTACATTGGGTATATTTGACATTACATTGGGTATATTTGACATTACATAGTTCCGTGTTAGGCTTACATTGGGTATATTTGACATTACATTGGGTATATTTGACATTACATAGTTCCGTGTTAGGCTTACATTGGGTATATTTGACATTACATAGTTCCGTGTTAGGCTTACATTGGGTATATTTGACATTACATTGGGTATATTTGACATTACATAGTTCCGTGTTAGGCTTACATTGGGTATATTTGACATTACATTGGGTATATTTGACATTACATAGTTCCGTGTTAGGCTTACATTGGGTATATTTGACATTACATTGGGTATATTTGACGTTACATAGTTCCGTGTTAGGCTTACATTGGGTATATTTGACGTTACATTGGGTATATTTGACATTACATAGTTCCGTGTTAGGCTTTCATTGGGTATATTTGACATTACATTGGGTATATTTGACATTACATAGTTCCGTGTTAGGCTTACATTGGGTATATTTGACATTACATTGGGTATATTTGACATTACATAGTTCCGTGTTAGGCTTACATTGGGTATATTTGACATTACATTGGGTATATTTGACATTACATAGTTCCGTGTTAGGCTTACATTGGGTATATTTGACATTACATAGTACCGTGTTAAGCTTACATTGGGTATATTTGACATTACATTGGGTATATTTGACATTACATAGTTCCGTGTTAGGCTTACATTGGGTATATTTGACATTACATTGGGTATATTTGACGTTACATAGTTCCGTGTTAGGCTTACATTGGGTATATTTGACGTTACATTGGGTATATTTGACATTACATAGTTCCGTGTTAGGCTTACATTGGGTATATTTGACATTACATAGTTCCGTGTTAGGCTTACATTGGGTATATTTGACATTACATTGGGTATATTTGACATTACATAGTTCCGTGTTAGGCTTACATTGGGTATATTTGACATTACATTGGGTATATTTGACATTACATAGTTCCGTGTTAGGCTTTCATTGGGTATATTTGACATTACATTGGGTATATTTGACATTACATAGTTCCGTGTTAGGCTTACATTGGGTATATTTGACATTACATTGGGTATATTTGACATTACATAGTTCCGTGTTAGGCTTAAATTGGGTATATTTGACATTACATTGGGTATATTTGACATTACATAGTTCCGTGTTAGGCTTACATTGGGTATATTTGACATTACATTGGGTATATTTGACATTACATAGTTCCGTGTTAGGCTTACATTGGGTATATTTGACATTACATAGTTCCGTGTTAGGCTTACATTGGGTATATTTGACATTACATTGGGTATATTTGACATTACATAGTTCCGTGTTAGGCTTACATTGGGTATATTTGACATTACATTGGGTATATTTGACATTACATAGTTCCGTGTTAGGCTTACATTGGGTATATTTGACATTACATTGGGTATATTTGACATTACATAGTTCCGTGTTAGGCTTACATTGGGTATATTTGACATTACATTGGGTATATTTGACATTACATAGTTCCGTGTTAGGCTTACATTGGGTATATTTGACATTACATAGTTCCGTGTTAGGCTTACATTGGGTATATTTGACATTACATTGGGTATATTTGACATTACATAGTTCCGTGTTAGGCTTACATTGGGTATATTTGACATTACATTGGGTATATTTGACATTACATAGTTCCGTGTTAGGCTTACATTGGGTATATTTGACATTACATAGTTCCGTGTTAGGCTTACATTGGGTATATTTGACATTACATTGGGTATATTTGACATTACATACTAGTAGTTCCGTGTTAGGCTTACATTGGGTATATTTGACATTACATTGGGTATATTTGACATTATATAGTTCCGTGTTAGGCTTACATTGGGTATATTTGACATTACATAGTTCCGTGTTAGGCTTACATTGGGTATATTTGACATTACATAGTTCCGTGTTAGGCTTACATTGGGTATATTTGACATTACATTGGGTATATTTGACATTACATAGTTCCGTGTTAGGCTTACATTGGGTATATTTGACATTACATTGGGTATATTTGACATTACATAGTTCCGTGTTAGGCTTACATTGGGTATTTTGACATTACATAGTTCCGTGTTAGGCTTACATTGGGTATATTTGACATTACATTGGGTATATTTAACATTACATAGTTCCGTGTTAGGCTTACATTGGGTATATTTGACATTACATAGTTCCGTGTTAGACTTACATTGGGTATATTTGACATTACATAGTTCCGTGTTAGGCTTAGATTGGGTATATTTGACATTATTGGGTATATTTGACATTACATTGGGTATATTTGACATTACATAGTTCCGTGTTAGGCTTACATTGGGTATATTTGACATTACATTGGGTATATTTGACATTACATAGTTCCGTGTTAGGCTTTCATTGGGTAAATTTGACATTACATTGGGTATATTTGACATTACATAGTTCCGTGTTAGGCTTACATTGGGTATATTTGACATTACATTGGGTATATTTGACATTACATAGTTCCGTGTTAGGCTTACATTGGGTATATTTGACATTACATTGGGTATATTTGACATTACATAGTTCCGTGTTAGGCTTACATTGGGTATATTTGACATTACATAGTTCCGTGTTAGGCTTACATTGGGTATATTTGACATTACATTGGGTATATTTGACATTACATAGTTCCGTGTTAGGCTTACATTGGGTATATTTGACATTACATTGGGTATATTTGACATTACATAGTTCCGTGTTAGGCTTACATTGGGTATATTTGACATTACATTGGGTATATTTGACATTACATAGTTCCGTGTTAGGCTTACATTGGGTATATTTGACATTACATTGGGTATATTTGACATTACATAATCCGTGTTAGGCTTACATTGGGTATATTTGACATTACATAGTTCCGTGTTAGGCTTACATTGGGTATATTTGACATTACATTGGGTATATTTGACATTACATAGTTCCGTGTTAGGCTTACATTGGGTATATTTGACATTACATTGGGTATATTTGACATTACATAGTTCCGTGTTAGGCTTACATTGGGTATATTTGACATTACATAGTTCCGTGTTAGGCTTACATTGGGTATATTTGACATTACATTGGGTATATTTGACATTACATACTAGTAGTTCCGTGTTAGGCTTACATTGGGTATATTTGACATTACATTGGGTATATTTGACATTACATTGGGTATATTTGACATTATATAGTTCCGTGTGAGGCTTACATTGGGTATATTTGACATTACATAGTTCCGTGTTAGGCTTACATTGGGTATATTTGACATTACATAGTTCCGTGTTAGGCTTACATTGGGTATATTTGACATTACATTGGGTATATTTGACATTACATAGTTCCGTGTTAGGCTTACATTGGGTATATTTGACATTACATTGGGTATATTTGACATTACATAGTTCCGTGTTAGGCTTACATTGGGTATATTTGACATTACATAGTTCCGTGTTAGGCTTACATTGGGTATATTTGACATTACATTGGGTATATTTAACATTACATAGTTCCGTGTTAGGCTTACATTGGGTATATTTGACATTACATAGTTCCGTGTTAGACTTACATTGGGTATATTTGACATTACATAGTTCCGTGTTAGGCTTAGATTGGGTATATTTGACATTACATTGGGTATATTTGACATTACATTGGGTATATTTGACATTACATAGTTCCGTGTTAGGCTTACATTGGGTATATTTGACATTACATTGGGTATATTTGACATTACATAGTTCCGTGTTAGGCTTACATTGGGTATATTTGACATTACATAGTTCCGTGTTAGGCTTACATTGGGTATATTTGACATTACATAGTTCCGTGTTAGGCTTACATTGGTATATTTGACATTACATTGGGTATATTTGACATTACATAGTTCCGTGTTAGGCTTACATTGGGTATATTTGACATTACATTGGATATATTTGACATTACATTGGGTATATTTGACATTATAGTTCCGTGTTAGGCTACATTGGGTATATTTGACATTACATAGTTCCGTGTTAGGCTTACATTGGGTATATTTGACATTACATAGTTCCGTGTTAGGCTTACATTGGGTATATTTGACATTACATTGGGTATATTTGACATTACATAGTTCCGTGTTAGGCTTACATTGGGTATATTTGACATTACATTGGGTATATTTAACATTACATAGTTCCGTGTTAGGCTTACATTGGGTATATTTGACATTACATAGTTCCGTGTTAGACTTACATTGGGTATATTTGACATTACATAGTTCCGTGTTAGGCTTAGATTGGGTATATTTGACATTACATTGGGTATATTTGACATTACATTGGGTATATTTGACATTACATAGTTCCGTGTTAGGCTTACATTGGGTATATTTGACATTACATTGGGTATATTTGACATTACATAGTTCCGTGTTAGGCTTACATTGGGTATATTTGACATTACATAGTTCCGTGTTAGGCTTACATTGGGTATATTTGACATTACATAGTTCCGTGTTAGGCTTACATTGGGTATATTTGACATTACATAGTTCCGTGTTTCTTTTTTAATTTTGATTTCACACTGGGTGGAACTTGATCAGACGCGTACATGGGTCTGTGCAGTTCATATTCGTTCGTGGAATTTCTTCATGTAGCTCACAATAGTGTTATTAAAAAGTTAAGTTCATGTTATTGGCTATTTTATGCTATTTCCACAATTGTTAAAATAATGTAGCACTGAGTTAAGGATTATTGGTATGTGTTCATTTTATATATTCCACTTGTAAAGTTATGCTTACTATAGAATGCGCAATTCATTATTTTTGGCCGGTTTGTTGTTTCATGGTTTGAGGTTTTAGTTTCTAAAATTACACAAAAAAAATGAAGATTGAATCCTGACAGTCGAAAAATCCTTAGATTAGTTTACTCATTTTGGAAGTAGTTATCTAGACGGGAGTAACTTACCCTTTCAGAAGACTACATTTCTGGTGGTAGTCTACTTAATATTGACCAGAATTCAAAATTGTTACTTTTGTTTTAGTATTGTGTTTTGGACATTTGCGATTATGTGTTTGATTATTAACATCCTGTACCAAAATTTGTGATTTTCAGTGACACCTTTAGCATAAATGTCCTGTGTAATCGCACGTAGGCACGACACTTATTGTCATAATTACATCGATGTTTCCATGATTTGGCGTGAACACCAACATTTCGTTTCTGTCATCAAAACAAACAAACCAATCCATATCCGTAACCAAAATCCAAAAGCAAAGTAAATATGGTAAAAACTTGAAACTTAGGTTAAACGTGTGAACTTTAACCAGGGAAGTCAGGCCAGGTGTTCCGGAAGGGTAAGGAACCCCTGTTTATTTAGCTACAACCGCAAGGTGTGTAATCTAAATTGGTAATGAAGGAAAATGGAACCATGAGATGTCAAATATATCTAGAATAGTTTGGGATACATATACATCATATTTATTAACAATATTGTAAAGGCGACCAAAAACTTTGAGGGTTTTGATAAGCCTTGGTCTGCAAACAAGCTCTACCATGGCCTTAATCAAATACACTATAATCAGTAAAAGCAGGATATCGTTGCAAAGAAAAGAAAAGTTGACAGTAGAAAAATTGAAGTCATCGCGTTTGTCATACAGCTTCAAACGTAGCCTTTCATATAATTTAGTGTTTGGTTGGTGACGTTCTATTTAGAAATCTTAAAACATTTCAAAAACCATTTCGTTTAATCATTGATGTTGTTGCATGATATATATTTTATTGGCGTTTAGATGTATATATGTATTCATTTATTCAGAAACTTCTCAATCATTACTGAAACATTCACAAAGGTTATTAAAATAACGAAATCCAACATGCAACAACAATCACAATAGTCAGGAGTAGATCGAAAAAGTAGCCTCTTTATTGACCCCCTAAACTTTTTTGTTAAAAGCAGGAAACATGGTGGATCTTATTGCCCTATATGTACTAAGTAAGGCTAGGTATGTTTCCACCTTGACTTTTCCCGTTTAATGGAAATATGGCTGCCAATCCAAGATGGCCGCCAAAAAGATAATTTAAGTATAAAAATTCAATATCAAATCAACCACTCAACTTGTGTAGCTGAAATTCGGTATTTTATCAATTAAATATTTATACTAATTTTACATGAATTAACTGTGGTTGTAAAATTCAATATGGCTACCATTTTTTAGATGGCCGACTTATAATCATCGCGGTGCATTTTAAATCAAATAAAACATAGGGTTCGTTATTTTATGACAATAAACCAATGTTTTGTATTTAATATATATGTAGTTAGTTAGGCTAAGTATGTTCCACCTTGACTTTTTTCGTTTACTGAAAATATGGCTGCCAAATCCAAGATGGCCACCAAAAAAGATAATTTTAAAATATAAAATTCAATAACAAATCAACCGCTCAACCTTTTGAGTTGAAATTTGGTATTTGATCAGTTAAATATTTATTCTAATTTTTCAAGAACAAATTGTGGTTGTTAAATTCAATATGGCCGCCATTATTAAGATGGCCGACTTATAATCACCACGCTGCATTGTTCCAATATATCGAAATTGTTAATATATATATATATACTAGTTAACTGCCTCCTTTAAAACCCTTTACACCAGCATGATTCGAATCCACAAACAACTGTGCAGTAGAATGGGTTTTTCATAATGATTAAGCTGCACAAACATCACAAAGATTCAACAATTTTACATTCATAAATATTGAAGGTCAATTTCCCAGCTACTAACAAGAGTTAATGGTAGTTTTTACTGAGGAAATAAACATAGATTCCAAACCATTTCCTGATAATTAATGTAATTAATATAATGTGCATGACCGGATCGTATCTTGCAAAGTGGCAATGACGGAACATATGACAGTGAAGTTCATGAAGGTTTTGTTGAGGCTTGGTAGTTTGAAATAGATTAAAAACAAAGGAATCTACACTTGATAACAGTATTACCGACTTTACCGTATATATATCCATAAGCTTTCAGTTCAAAGCAAGTTTTGAAGCTCTGTAATTTGTTTAAACACTTTCCATGCTGGAATCTCAATCACTGTCTGTTGATCATATACCAACCTATCTAAATGTTTTTCTTCGAATCCAGGAAATTTCAGTTTCTCTTTTGGTGTAGTACTCACTTAAATCTTACTATTTTGTTGTGAAACAAAACCAAGAGAATAAAAACATCTGATCATTATCCGTTATTCTATCCATCTCACTCGGCATAAGGAACAAGTCTTGAGTCTGCCTATTTATGGTTTGCACAAAGACTTGACGTATCTCGCCCTGTACTCGAGAATGTAGCATTTGGATTCGCGAATCTCCACTAACCACTGACTCTTTGCCTTGTACTTCCTTGCAGAACTCATTTGATATAAAACTAGTCAGTTAAGCCTTATTCTCTCCCGTATGTATAAAATTGGTCAAATTCTAAGGCAACATGGAATTCCACCTCTCTTCTGCATTCATTAAATCTGTTTATAAATCAGTGCAAACTGCTAACAAATGAATTGTTGATGTAGGGATAGTGCAAGCCTTGGCTTATGAAGGCCCTCAAAAAGTTTTATGGCTGTCATCACAATATAATATGGTGACTCTGTATCCGAAAATGTCATAGATATGTGGCGTCCAAAAGTTCACATTCCTTTCATTCTAATAAAGTGTGGGGTGCTCAATTACCCTTCCAGGTTACTCGTTCTCACTTCCTGGCGGATGTTCCTGTGTTAAACTTAATTTGATTTAATTTTATTTTTTGTCTTGTTTAAGCCTTTATAAAAGCAAACAATCTATTCTAACACTTTTTTCTATAACGACACTTTGTGGTTGCTGCGAGACAATCTTCAAAGTGCATATTGTGGTTTTCCAATGCTGTTAACCAATGCCGTGCCATATGTTATCGTACAAGTCTTTATATTTTTTGGTATCGTTATGGAGTTTCAAAAATCAAAACATTGGGAGAGTACCAATGCACAAACCTTTGACAACTTTATTGATTTGCAGATAGCACAGAGTGTCATTTAAGGAATAGTGATAAAGTAAATGTTTTGTGATGTTTTGTTTGATTGATATTTTGAGCATTTTATAAAGTCTAAACAAGAAAATAAAATAAATCAAAAACAAACACAACAATATATCCACAAATCACAATCAAAGAGCATAAAAACCAGTAAGAACTGGTAAGAATAATTGGATTTAAAGAATAATATATGTATTGCAGAAAAGAGATGGAAAGTTGAAAATTGAAATAATTCAATATACATATGGGCAAGAATAAAGAATGAATCTGATTCTTTAGTTTTATATCAGATGAGATAAACCAAAAGGCTGTATGGCAAGCAGTTGATGGTTAGGTTAGGGTTTTTTAGATGCAAATACTACAGTCTCGAGTACAGGGCGAGGTAATTCAGGTCTTTGAGCAAACTATAAAGAGGCAGGCACAAGAATTGTTCTTTGTACCAAAGTAGCCGAAGAAACAGATAATGGTCAGACGTTTATCCTTTGTGGAGATGCAGATGTTTTTTATGTACAATTAATATTTTGGAATTAAAAGATTGTTTTCAATCCTATATTTATAGCTGTTGAACTTTTGAACTGGGGAAATATGTTATATTCTGATCATACTTATATAATAAGTAGAAGGGATAAACATATAGAATATATTGCTGCAAGGTGCCCGTGGATGTAAATCATGTTGCTGTTGGAACTCTTTGAATGTTTGAATGAGCGAGATGACTATTTTTATTGCAGATGTTAAAAGTCATAGCTATTAAATTGATTCAAATAATCATTATTGAAAACTTGAAAAATGTTTCGGCTTCGTTATTTTAATTACATAAAATAAGTTTAGAGAGCTGTACTGATAATATTTTCACATATTATGTAATACACACACACACACACACACACACACACACACACACACACACACACACAGCAATTAAATACAACCCTTTATTGTATTTGATTTAAAATACAGGGCAATGATTATAAGTCGGCCATCTTGAAAATGGCGGCCATATTGAATTTAACAACCACAGTTTGTTCATGAAAAATTAGAATAAATATTTAATTGATCAAATGCCAAATTTCAACTCAAAAGGTTAAGCGGTTGATTTGTTATTGAATTTTATTTTTAAAAATTATCTTTTTTGGTGGCCATCTTGGATTTGGCAGCCATAGTAAACGGAAAAAGTCAAGGTGGAAACATACTTAGCCTAACTAACTACATATATATTAAATACAAAACATTGGTTTATTGTTATAAAATAACGAATCCTATGTTTTATTTGATTTAAAATGCACCGCGATGATTACAAGTCGGCCATCTTAAAAATTGTGGCCATATTGAAATTTACAACCAATGTTTATTCATGAAAAATTAGTATAAATATTTAATTGATCAAATACTAAATTTCAACTAAAAAAGTTGAGTCATTTTTTTGATTTTTAATTTTTATACTTAAATTATCTTTTTTGGCGGCCATCTTAGATTGGCAGCCATATTTTAATTAAACGGAAAAAGTCAAGGTGGAAACATACCTAGCCTTACTAAGTACATATAGGGCAATAAGATCCACCATGTTTCCTGCTTTTAACAAAAAAGTTTAGGGGGTGTCACATTTTTGGGATCTGCCCCCTGACTACAAACTTTTAAAACCGTACTTTAATCACTGGCAATAAACTGCTAACTCATTATAATAAATTTAGATAATTTCATGACGGAAGAATATGGGCATTACTAGATGTAATTTAAGTACAGATAAATGCATTTTGAAAAATAAAACCTACGTTAGATGAATAGTCCTGTGCCGTCAAGATAAAATAAAACGTGGTTTAAACTTGAATATCTACACCATAATAAAACGAAAACATATACATTTTCATTGAATCTGTTTATGTACCGTCGGCCTGAAGAACTACTATTGAATATGAGGTATTAATGCGCATAAATATTTTTTATTACATCATACTTCATATAGTTACGGTTTTAAATCAGATACCAATGGCAATAAATTACACGCGACAAAATCTACATTTTATATAATTTTAATGGATTATGTCTCCAAAATGTATTGTCTCCATATAACCGTTTTATGCATTATTTTAAAACCCAATCTCTTTGTGATCAATTTTCTTTTTAAATTTTTTTAATATAAATAACATACGGTTTTAAGGTATAAATAATATGGATGTCATCTAGCCCAGTTAGCTTGAAACAAACGATACGACTGATTCCTCACGTTCTACCTATACTTCAGGTATGACGCCAACGAAAGGCAGGCAATGCCAAATTGGAAGCTGTATGGCAAACTTGATGGCTTCAATGTCTCTATTGTCAACTTTCAATACATTCTATACAGTAATATACCTTTATCTTCGGCTTTTGATACATTTGTTTCAAAATTAATACATTGTGGTAGAGTTTGTTCCCATTACGAAAACTTTATACAACGAAACAAGCTGCTTCACAATAAATTGTTGACGCAAGAATATTACAAGCCTAGGCTTATCAAGGCCTTCAAAAAGGTTTATGGCCGTCATCACAATATTGTTGATAAGCATGATGTTGTTAGAAAACTTATCAGCTTAGACAACCCCAAACGTGTTGGGTATGTTTGTGAAGTATCTTGGTCCATGTGTACAGAAGTGGATTTAGAACTCAAAGACCTTTTAAGTTTGACAACCCTTATTCAAAATAAAGTACCTAACAACTTGTATACAATCGGGTTATTCTAATTTAGTTCAGCTTCTTGAAATGTCATTCAAGAGAATCCATAATATTTCTGAATTTCTTTCAAATTAAAGGTTGAACCTTTAAAGACATTTTGAAAATAGACACCATTCTTTGACAATAAATATGAAATGATTGATCTCTATTTAACAATGTACATAGAACAATACATAAATGTAAAGAAAACAAGTCCGGATAAACACCTTTTCACGTGATAAAAAACAAACATACTTATCCATGTCAAAATCACAACCTAAGCAAAGTAAACACTCTAGAACTGACAAGTCAGGTTAGAGACGTGAACTTCCACCAGGGAAGTGAGGTCGGGCGCTCCAGAAGGGTAAGCACCTCCTATTTAGCTTGCTACATCCGCCACGTTTGTAATCAAAATTGTGTGAAAGGAAAATGGAACTATTGGGCGTCAAATCCTGGACACAGACACCAAGCTGTGATAACTGATTATAAACTTTCGCATTTTCATTTAACTCAGTAGTGTGATATGAGTAAAGGTTTTAATTGTAGATCTATCCTAGTTAGGATTATGACATTTTACTTCATGAACAAAATGTCAAGTAAGAAGTTAAACAAGAGGGACATCTTGTCGGCATGACCTGAAAGGAACGGCATGCTAACATTTCCGTATATACATGTATTTATTTTAAAACAATATTAAAAGTGAAATACATTAAGAATTATGTAATGAAATTATTTTTCGGAAGTTCTTAAGATATATTATCCTAGTTTCCTGTGCTTATATATACAAAATTTGCTTATTTGCGTGACGTAAGTTTCCAGAAACAGCTGGTGTCACATTTACACCCAAGACTAAGTAATTAGTAGTTACAGTAATAAATTAGTTATATAATAAACACAAAGAACGAACACGAAGAGTTTACATTAGGCTAATTTATCACGACACTTTGAACTGAGATTAATTACGAACGGAAATGAAGACACTTTGTTACTAATAGAATGTCGCGACTTTCATCAACGTGCATCCTCAGTTAAATAATTTATAGACAGTATTACGTCAAATTTCCTCAGCAAAATCAGATTTGTAACTATATGTACTTTTATTATATCTTTAAGAATTGTAATTAAAGCAAATCTATTTAAGTTAACATTGCGTAATTGTCTGTTCTACCGAGTTTACAAACATTTATAAATATATGTCTAATAGATATTTGATATTTTTGGAATCGTAGATGGATACGTCTAAATAAGAATAGCATGAGTTAGGCAATAGACAATACCTTTAAAAAGCAACTTGTAAGGAACGTAATAAGTAACAGAACATGATTAGAAGGTCACCTAGTATAACTATTACTTACCCCGCATATACCCCGCAGCAGGACACGGTCGCCTCAGAATATTGAAATAACATAATTATAGAAGACATTAACAACCTACGTCATTGATTGCCTGTGTTTACAAAGGTTTCTTCGCAGATAGTACTTCCAAAGACTTTTCCATTCCGGAATTATAATGCTTTCCTTGTTGTAATGCTATTATTCATTATCCACCTTTTTGTCTTTTCTTCTCATTGGTAGTCTTTATCTCAGTGTGTACTAATTATTATTTCTAGACAATATAAAGTTCACAGAGTTTACCACTTACAGGTTTTGTAATCAACAATAAAAAAACATACTAATCCATGTCCGAATCACAATCCAGAAGCAAAGTAAAAGAACTTTGAAACTGATATGTTAGGTAAGAAACGTGAACTTTCACCAGGGAAGTAAGGTCGGGTGCTCCGGAAGGGTAAGCACCTCCCGATTAGCTAGCTACACCCGCCACGTGTGTAATTGTTACCAGGTTTCTCGTTCATTGGCGTAAATTAACAACATTATTGTTTTTGTTATTTCAGATATAATAAGCATGTGTAACCAATTGTGACCTGGGTGTCTTTAGTATGGAATCCAGGAAATAAGACGTTTTCAACTTGAAAATCTTATTATTCGGAACATCGAACACAACCAGAAACTCAAACAATATATGTAAATGTAAGAAACAACGACACAAAACATGACGCAAAATATAACTATCACTATATGATTATGATATTTGAAACATTGGAGGGTTATAGAGTAAATTCTATACTGTTTACTACTATTGGAGGGAAATAACAGTCCGATTTATTCTACAACATGTGCTCCATGATTATCTTGAAAATGAAAAAGTTCCAATTTCTTATAGAAAATTACATAAATATGATATAAAGTATTTATACATATAATGTACCTTATGTTTCCCTGTTTTATCATTAAGGGTGGATATTCCGGTGCCCATGTGGTTAATCTAATAAATTAATGAGCTGTCAGGTACAGTGTATACAGAACAATGATTTATTGTAGAAGGAATCAATCATAGCAACATTTACAAAGCATTAAAATAACGAAGGCGTCCTTAAAACATCGCAATGTACCGGTTATACACTTCCGATTTATCTTCATCTTTAATCTTAAGAGACAGCTGTAAGATCATGAATACTTTTTATAATAAAAGTTTAATTTTTGAAACCTAGAATTAATTGGTATTTTTAAATAAAAAACACAATAATTTTTAGTTTTTTTATCTTTACCTTTATTTTCCTACATAGAAATGTTATTTTTACATTTTGTACTAGGAAGCGGCTGTAGTATGTTTCCTTGTTGACCTTTTATGCACATATTATTGCTAACAGCTTTTATAACCCTTTTTTTTACATTGGTTTAGACAAAACCATGCAAAAGGTATACTTTTCAGAAGTGGTGAAGTGTGTAGCTTCGTAAAATTTGACATTTTGATTTGAAAAGACATCAAAGTCACCTTATTTTAAAGTGGGCAACTGTTAACGTCTATCCTAAGGCGCGATTCAGGCGTGGATATTAATGCTTTAGGTCATAGGGTCTATAACAGGGGTTTTAGTTCTTAGAAAACTAATATTTGAAAATTTGCGGATTATTTATGTATTTTTCCCTAAAAGCATTTTTTCTTATAAACGCATACACATCTTGTGGTTGGTTATTCTATGAGAAGCCAAATGATACTATAATATTTTCAGAATAATCTAAAAATAAAAAAAGAAGAACAATATCGAATTTAATTAATAATACGGTAACGTTGGGCTTATAAACAATATGATATAATAAAACACTTTTTAATAAAATTTCCGAGTGATGACGGACAATATGTAATTACACAACAAAGTCTAAAACGATACAGGATCCAGAGTTAAAATTTCGATTAGCAGTAATGTTGTAGGATAATTAGAAATTTCTAATTATGGCATCTAAACACGGACATTACTTTAATAAATCATCAATAACTTAAAAATAACTCAGAAATATACTCAGAATATACTGTAATTGTCTAAATTTCCTGCAAGTTAAAATTTGAAATTTCTCAAAAACTAAGGTATACTTCCTCATGCAAAGTATTTCCTTAGCTTAATTTGGTAAAATATATTTTGATCCTTTGGGTAGCTTTTCAACATCTTTCAAAATAATTTTGGTTTCATAATGATGAGGAATTGTATTCCGAAACGGCCGTCTAGTGCTGTAAAATTAAAACTGGTAAAATATGTTATTTACATTTCTAAAAAAATCAGTTTTGCAGTACTAGACGGAACATGTAACATATTTTTAAACTATTCATTGAAAATACATATTTGAATAAAAAACAAACATACTAATCCATATTCGAATAAAAATCCAGAAGCAAAATAACTTTGAAACTGACAAGTTAGGTTAGGCAAGTGGGCATTCACCAGGAAAGTGAGGCCGTGAGCATCGGAATGGTAAGCACCCCCTGATTAGCTAGTTACACTCGCCACGAGTGTATTCGAAATTGAATGAAAAGAAACATGGAACTATGGAAAGAAAAATATATCCTGGATAAAGAGACATCAAACTTATCAACACTACTGTTATGATGACCATAAAATATTTAGACATATATCATGTAGACCATAAGTTATTACTATTCCGTTGATGTATTTTAATATGATACCAGTTAGTCTAACAAGATAAATAAGGATTCAATATATGTGTAATGATTTCCGTGTTATAGAAACTTAACTGAAAACAGCAACTTAATTATTTAAATCTAAGTTAATTGATATGTTTACGATGTAATTTGCTAAATTCTACTACTGTTTCCGGATGTATTCTCAGCAGTATATAACAAATGTTTAATTTATAAGAACTACAATCATTTGTGTCATACCCCAGCGTACTATTGTTCTCCATTCATTTGCAAGTCATCAGTGAAGCGTGTGCGAACAGAAATAGTTTTAATGTTGATGCCTACATCACGGCATAAGTCGCGACAACTGTGTCGACGTCGAAGCAATGTCCATTAAGAGTCATAAATCGAATAAATTCGACATCATGTTTTCACTCAAGTACGGTATTTAAGCACTAATGACACTATATTCCGGTGTTTTGATGATCCTTTGCTTTAGAATAGAAAATTCTAAATACGGAATTTTACAAAACTGCACCGTTTTGCAGCAAGTGTATTTGAAATCGAAGTTGATCATTCCCTTTATCCTTCTGTTTGACAACTGGATTTTCTGTTAAAAGTGCACTTTTTGTAATAGGCTACGACAATTACCATTAGATTCATCTTCTTCACTTCAGCACAGTTTAGTCTAAATCGTGGTCACAAATTGATAAGAATTTTAAATATTGGAGTTCTTGCTAACATCATGAACATTGTTGTTGTCTTGACTATTCATAAAATTGAATTGAGAATAATTGGTCACGCTCCATAACATCACTCGCTATTTCCGACCGATTTATTTGTGTGATTAACTTGGCGTTATCTAGACTTTAGAGTTGGTTCTACAGTGAGCAATAACGATGTGGCATAAAAAGATAGCAAATAACATAACACAAATTTATTTTATCATTGTCTATTTATAACTGTTATTTTTATAACATGTGCTAAAATAATCCAATTATAGAAATCTAAAATTCAAATAAAACTTTGATTGTATTAGCCGTTCAAAGCATTAAAAGTAGAATGATACATTTCATTCTTAATTATGATGCTTGTTCTGTTTTACTAAATTTTAACTTACACACAAGTGCAGTTGGCAGGTATTAAACACTTGTATTAAATCAGGTGTGAAGGGTCTTATCCAATCAGAAACCTGGAGTGACTAATATGAATGAAAACCAACAAAATACCAATCCATTGTTCCAATAACAATTCCAAAGCAAAATAAAAGTTTCAAAACTGAACAAATTGAGTACAAAACTGTGAAGTTCAACCAGGAAAGTGAGGCCATCTGTCCAGGAAGGGTAAGAACATCCTGCTTTGGCAGCCACGTGTGAAATGAAATTTGATAATGGATGGCATATTAAGGTAGTTCCATACCATGGTGACGTCGTCGTTTTGTGTGTACGGTCGAAATGTCTGATTTGACGTCTTTTTTATCTATGACGTTACGAATGTATGGCGCCTACAGAATTATGGCGGGAACGCTGTTATGCTATCATTCAGTAGAATAATTTTCTGCATTGACAAAACATTTGAATTCACAATATCAATTCTGTGCACTATTTTTAAGAAGAAAATGTTTATTGTACATAACGGAAATTAGGTAGATCTACACTGATGAGAGTGCTATTCTAAACAATTGAAAGATGTGAGTACATTGTTTAAATTTTGCCGCTTTATGTTTGTTTCTTTTCGGTTATTTTAAAACAAATAGTAGGACACAAACTGACGATTCTTCAATAAACATACTGTGTGATAATTTTTCTCGGTGTCAAATTTTAGCAGTTTGACTATGCTCTTGTATTTGAGTTTCATTCAGCGGCCTAGAATCAAAAACGCTTTATCAATATACACGAATCCCCTTTCCACTTTAACTGATCTGTGTTGGGTAACGGTTGCTATGGATTTCTATGGGTGAAAGACCATATGATATTTAAATTGGTTTTGTTTTGCACAACCAAATAGCTCACAATCAGTGTTTTTTGTTTATTTGTTAATACCAGACGAAAAACATTGAGTCCATAATAGTATACTAGGACATTATTGGTAACTTCTTAATTAAGGAATGAGGCTTTTTTCTTGTTTCAGGATTTTGATGCAATTTATGAAAAAAGTAGCTTGACGACCCCCTATGTTTTGTTTCCGAAAATCAAACATATAGTCTTGTGCAATATATGTGAAAAGCAGGGGTCGTATTCGACTTAATTTTAAAAAATCTACAAATTAACAAAAGGGTGTTACTTTTAGTTTTCCGGAAATTTAATGTTCTCTCTTGATTGGTGGCGCTGTAGAAAATGACCATCTGACCGGAAGTAAAATTCTGTTGGTCCAAATAATCTTCATGACATAATGTTTAATTTGAATGCAAGACACTTTGGGTTTCTAAGCATGACAAAAACATTATTAAAGCTTATTTGTTGGTAACAGTAGTTATACTTTGATCATTGATGTCGTTAAAATAGCCACCAGGTGGCGCTCCAGAACATCTTAAGCAAGTCAAAAACCTACCCTGAAATTTTGGCACATGGCACGTTGAATGGTTTATGCCCATTTACAACATATCAACATTTCAGTATATGTTTTCAAGCAATTGATGAGAGGTCAAATATATCTAGGACAGTACTAATTAAAAGTAATTAAAAGTAAGTGTGTTTGCCAAAAACAATCTATTTCAAAAGATTCAAAACAACGCTTTGACATTAAATTTAATTTCTCACAAATAAGATGTCGACTTAATGTTACTTTATTTGACTCTACTGAGCAAATTGAGTACAAACTGTGAAGTTCGACAGGAAAGTGAGGCCATCTGTCCAGGAAGGGTAAGAACATTCTGCTTTCGGAAGGCATATTAATTGATGAGACGTCAAATGTATCTAGGACAGTACTAAATTATAGTTTGCGTTTGTCAATAATAATCCGTTTCAAAAGATCCAAAACAACGCTATGGCATTAAATTTAATTTCTCACAAATAAGATATCGACTTAATGTGCCTTTATTTGACTCTACGTAACAGAATACAGTATATTTAATATAAGAACAACATCTGCTGTATGTACTGATCTTATTGTTATTAACAATTCATTCTGCCAGGATTATAACGAGTGTAACAATGATTTTGAGGTTTTTGAGACAACAGTGTATACCATTGGTGATTGCAATTACTTTGAAAATGAATTGCTTTTCTTATTTGAATGTGATGTTCCAAAAATCCATTTTACATGTAAATGGATTCCGCTAAAAGTTCCACATCACCTCTATGTCTCAAACTGATCATATAACCTAACCGTCTCCTTTTTGCGTGACACATTATCCAAATTATATTTGCCAATGAAATTTATAAATCAAAAACAAACTGACTGGTGAATGAAAAAGAAATAATTTATAATTGTTATATATTTTTATGGATGGCGTTTATACATTCCGAGTTGTTTGTTCATTATTTTGAAAAATTAAGGACCAATCAAAAATAAATAAACCAGTCACTGTTCAAATCACAATTCCAAAAAGTAAAGAAAAACTTTTTAATACTGGCAAATCTAGTTATACAATCTAACCTTTACCAGGGAAGTGAAATCGGGATTGTAATTTATTAACAAACAAAAATGGGATGGCGAGGGTCTTTCAATAGCGCTTAACGATACCTAGTATCCGTCAAAAGTAGGATTTTATATTATCAGCAAGAATCTTATTCATATTTCATTAATATCCTGTCATTTTTGTAATCTTTTTGCATTCATTGTGGCCAAGTGATCAGGAGACTTACCACCATGGATAGTAGGGTCGTTGAGTACATTTTTTGTAGATGAATTAATTGATGGTTAGATGACTCACCGAGTAAGGCATTGCAAAAAATAATTGAATATATGTGTTAATGAATATATTTCTTTTGTAGTTGTATTCATTACACATCTTGTATTCAGTAATTTTTATAGACATATCTATACATATCATATCTATAAATCAATACATAAGTACTATGTCAATAATTAGAGTATGACACACACGCGTCTTCACTGGACATTCCCTACTGCTTATAATAAATCGGGAATTTAGTAATCAGTGTTCAAAATAGGCGTGTCTTTGTGTTGTATAGTGAGGTTTGGATTTTAATCATCAAATAAAAAACAAACAAACCAGTCCATGGTCAAATCAAAATCCTAAAGCAAAGTAAAACTTTGAATCTGGAAACTTCCACCAGGCCGGAAAGTGAGACCGGTTGCTCTGGAATATAGTTATCAACTAGCGATTGTAGCTTTTCTCAAAATAGGAAGTGCCTACCCTTACTGTGCACCTGGTTTCACTTCCCTGGTTGACGTTTATGTCTGTACCCGAATTTGCTATGTGTCAGTGTTTTAATTCGCTTGACATAGACCGGTATGTTCGAGCTTGATTTATATTGTTGGTTCCTATGGTTGTAGCTCAATACATTTTTTCAGAAGCAACTTCCACCCGTTTCTACGTTATATAAAATAATGTAAATTTTCAGAAAATATAAGTTTGTTCGTATATTATAAAATGTAAATATATCTGTTAATGACACGTTCATTAATGGTTAAAGCTATTCTTATGAACGGAAAATATGTAGGATGCAATGCTCCATTTCTCAAACACATTATGTTCAAATTTTGTCGTTGAAGAAAATCCCGATGAAAACATTATACTCTAAATACAAATTATAATGTCCTGAAAAGTTCTTTATTTATATGTATAACGAAATGTCTGTGTTTTAAATATAACATTTAATGGATGAGGATCTTTTTAAATTGTAACAAAGTTCAATTGATTTTTCTGCACGATTAAATTTTTATTCACAAAATAATTCATCAATTGAAGCCCTGTGATCTCTCTTTTTAAAAAATATGCAATGTCTGTGACAGGAATCGATAAAATACTTAAGACATATATGATTATTTTACTGTTTATTTGCAGAAGCACATATAATTCTTTCTTCTATTTAACTTGACAAACTCACTTTGTAGTTTGATTTTAAACTATATTTGAAAGAAGATAGACATTTTAAATGAACTTATTGGATAAACAGCTTGTTTCTTGATTTATCATGTATAATCGATATTGAATTTTAATCAAATATTTAAAAAAGAATAAATGTAAATATAATCTAAAATAAACATACAAATCAATGTCCGAATACCAACCCAGAAGCAAAGTAACAATGTTAAAACTGACAAATTAGAGTTAACACGTGCACTACTACTAGAAAAGTAAGACCGGGTTCTCCAGAAGGGTAAGCATCTCCTATTTAGCTAGCATCATCCGCCACCTATGTAATCAAAATTAATTCAAAGGGACATGGAATTATTGTACCTCAAATATATCAAGGGCAATCCTGGACACAGAGACATCAACAATACTGTGATGACAGCCATAAAAACTTTTGAGGCTAGGGCCCAAATAATCCAAGGATTGCAATACCCCTTGGACAAGTAAATTAATAGACAAACAAATACACAATAAGCAGGGGAAGCAGGTATATTGCTGCATAGAAAAGGAAAGTTAACAGTAGACAAATTAAAGTCATCACGTTTGTCATAGTTTCAAATGGACCCGTTTTCGTGGGTGGCGTAATTGAAGTATAAGTCTGAATATGAGTCCGAACTTATAGAATCAGATGATGTACCTTTTATTTCAAGCTCACTAGGATAGATGGCATTCATATAGTCTAAAAACTAAAGATTGATAAGAGACAAGACGTCGTTTATATATCTCTTTATGGAGTTAAATTATTTGGCAACAGTATTTTCACCAGATTTAACAAGGTTCTGCATACATTTTGCTCAATAAGAATAAAGAAACAAATCATCATGCAATGATATAAACTTTTTGTGTCTTAAACAAATTAAATGTAAGCTGAAAGGTCTTTTTGAAATACTATACATCAATTATAATTCAATAAATTACGAAAAATAAACTGTTAAGCAGAAGCCCAAAGGAAAGAAAACACAAAATTTGGAGGGCTCCCAATAGTGCACCTACTATTGTAAATTGTAAATTCAACACAAATATACAGGTCAGAACTGTTGCAGATCTTCCAATAATATTTATACCACTGGTTGTAAAATAAGAGACTTGCTTTAGGGCTACAATAGAGTGTATGCCGCTGATTGTTAAATGATTGTTAAAATATAAGTTACCACTACAGTGAAGTACTATCTTCCAAGAAAGCTAGTTAAGAAAATTGTTCAAATATGACAGAGGGGACAGGGATCAGGGGCTACCCAACTCAATTGAGCTTTAGGGTAGACCCTCCTGCGTTATTAATCACTGTGTAATGCTAGATAATATTAAGATTGAAGGTTTTATATGTTCTCTTAATTCTCTTTGTCGTACTCAATACAGTGTATATAATTTGAATTGATAATTCCCTACATAGTTATATTTATAAAGTTAAACACGTCATCTTGCATGAGGAGAAATAATGCTGGGTGCTCCGAAAAGGTAGGCAAATCCTGTTTATCTGGGTTCATCCCCTACGTGTGTAATCATAGTTTAGAATGAAAGTTTCATTGAACTATGGACAGTCCAATATATCAAAGTATATTTAAGTAGGGTTTGCGAATAGGTAACAACTTGATAGTTGTATCAAATGTTAAGGGTAGCTAAGGAAGTGTCTTGTTTGTTATTAAAATACAAAGCATAAGACTTGTTATGCTATTTAATAAATACAGGGGTATTGTGGTACTTAGCGTATTTTATGATATTTGTTAAGACAAACCGAAAACGTACCTGACAATAAAACTTTGTTTTATTGTTAGATCGACTCAAACCTTTTCAATCCTCCAATAATTTATTATATATCCTTTCTTCGGTACGATGTGCAACCATAAATGGGAAAGATGTCGCCATTATGCATTAAAAGGGGGTTACTTTGATATCGCGGCAACACAAAAATTGTCATCTAGGTTTAAAAATGTTATAAATGTCAGAAATGTCAAACATGTCATTACTTTATAAATACACTACACATGATTTTTCTAAAAAAAATTTAACTTTTCTTATGGAATCAACACAATAAATCGTGAAAATAAAAACATAAAATTCACTATATCCTTTTAACATGTTGAAACAAATAAAAAAGTAGTAACACCACAATTGCTACATACACAAAATTATACCTCATACATTTTAGTTTTCACTGAAAACCATTGTAATTACTCCGGGCCATATAATCGTATATAAGCCCTGAGCTCCGGGCCAAATAATCGTATATAAGCCCGGAGCTCTGGGTCGAACGTTATATAAATTACCTCCCCTGATGAGACGTTGTACCACTTTAAGCCTCAATGTCATTGCGTTATGGCGGCACCCATAGATGACAACTTGTGGGGAATGTAATCAAAAACAATATTTCCTTACCCGTTTCATTTACGTTATCATTATCTTAAAATACTTATCCTTTCTCCAAATTTAGATCTACAGAGAAAAAATAAATTTGCAAAATCGAGTACAATAAATTCCAAGACATGAACATATAAAAATATTGTTTACCTAAATACCTCATTTCAAATACAATAAAAATGAAATATAAATATACTTTGTAATCATAAAACCCGCGATACCATAGGAAGGCATTGTATGGATGTTATTTACTGTTTTGCACTTTTCCCAGCGTTTGACTTAATATATTACATATACAAGTTTTAATTTTACAGTACTAGAAGGCTGTTTCGGAATACAATTTCATCAGTAGTGCTTGGACCAAATCAGAAACAAACATACTAATCCATGTCCGTATCACAATCCAGAAGGAAAGAAAAAACTTTGGAACTGATGTTAGGTTAGACACGTAGATTTTTCGTAGGGAAGTGAGGCCGGGTGGTCCGGAAAGGTAAACACCGCCTGTTTAGCTAGCTGCACCCGCCACGTGTGTAATCAAAATTGTGTAAAAGGAACATGGAATTATGGGACGTCAAATATATCTAGGGCAATCCAGGACACAGAGACATCAAACTTATCAACAATACTGTGATGACGGCCATAAAACTTTTTAGGGCCTTGATAAGCCTAGGCTTGCGATATCTCTGAATCAACAATTTATTTGCAAGCAGTCTGCTTCGTTATACATAGTACAATTTATGAAACCAAAATTGTTTTCAAGATGTTAAAAACAAACCCAAAGGACCAAAATATATTTTACCATATTTAGCTAAGAAAATACTTTGCCTGAGGCAGTATACTTTAGGTTTTGAGGAATTTTACATTTTACCTAGCAGTAAATAGCATATTTCTGACAATAATAAAGCATTGTATTTCTATTCACCTTTTGTTTTTGTTCACTTTGTAGATTCTGTTCCAACACACACCCTGATTTATGATTTTGTATCCAAATAAAGATCTACTTTACGTCTAATTTAATGTTATTACAGATATTTCTGTTGGTCAATTAATTAGGCGAGTGTCAAACACTCCTAGATGCAAAACAATTATGACGTAAATGAGAATTTGCGTAGGCGGTGATGTACAACACACACTCAATGAACATTATTTCTTAATCTCAATGCAAAATATTAATTACTAGAACATAATGGTTACTTTAAAACAAACGAAAAATAAATCCATTTACCTTTCTTAAAAGTTTTAACCTGTACGAATTCGGTAGTGTTTACCAAGCTTGCCAATTGAAGTTTGGTTAACTGAAGTGTATCTGACAGGAGCTGTGAGGGGCGTAAAACACCATCACTACCTCTCAGTCTATTAATCATTCGAGTCCTTTATTCTGGCAGCTAGACTCTGTAATTGAAAACCAAGAGTCTTCGATTTAAGTTTATATTTATGCACTTGTACTATTGGAGAAACGAGCAAACTTTTGTTTATTTGTTATCGACAGATTTGTTTTAAAGCAAAATATTTCAGTATATTATTCCAAGTTAGGAGTGGTATATGTCTTTTGAACAATAAAGTATAGAGACATCACCAAAACATAAGATAATGCCTTTATATATAATACACCTAATCACACTAAACATGTTACCTTGAAGACTGTTTACAGTTTACGGTCACAATTCCTTATCACAAAACACCAATTATATTAATAGATTTACACTAGAGATTACGCATGATCATATAGATAGATGCACAGAAAATGAAGACGGTTCTATTTATTACCAGTGTTGTATTAATATTGAATATAACGACCAATGTCAATGCTCTGGTACTAGGTACGTCCTTTTTTGTTTCATAAAACCATTTTTTATTGATTCTGTCTTCTCAGCAGTCTATTATACAATAGTGTACAGAAGGAAGGCATTAAAGGTGATTGAGAGAAATATTCTTCAATTTTATTTTGTATTTAATTCTATTTGCAGTATTTATGAATATGCATTAAACAATTCCTAGAAGAAATTTGGATTTTCACAATTTTCCCTTGTAGTTGGTTGAATATCAACTTCTGAAATATGGGTTTTACAATCTTGGGTTAATTAAGCACAAAAAATGTCGAAAATCCCAGTGGATATATAGTATCACTCAAACTACAGTGCTTTAGTCAACTACTTCATACCATATTAAACACTTCATTAGACGGATTGTACAAATCAAAAACAAACATACTGATCCATGTCCGAATCATAATCCCGAAATAAGTGAAAACTTCGAAACTGACTAGTTAGGTTAAACACGGTAACTTCCACCAGGTCGGATGCTCCGGAATGGTAAGCAGCCCCTGAACCAATCAACCAAGATGACCCAGATATGTTTAAGATGATAAATATAATGATACATGATAAATGCTAGAGATGATAAAGACTTTGATCGTTTTTTACGCGTCATGTTCTGTTGTGTTTATTTTTCCAAATCTTTACTTCTTTTTTGTAGGAAAATCTAAGTGTGAACCACAATGCTGTAGTGATGGCTTACCTCATAATACACCTTTAGAATGTGCAAGACCTACCTATTCCAATACAACTGGAGAAGACTGCCCTGGTTGCCCTAAACATGAAAACCCATCCTGTAAACCAACAAGATGTCCTTATCCTCCTCCACCATGTCCAATGCCACCACCAAATATGACATTCACTACGCAGTACTGTGTGGCAGATGGCGGTATACTCTGTTACTTATGCTTTGTTCCAACGAGCACCTGTTCTAAAGGCTTATATATTGCCGGACCTTGTAACTATTGGTAATAATCAATAAATGGGTATATATCATGTGACTTGCATATGCTTGTTTTTGGTTCGGCTACATCAAGCACTTTTCCCACTAATGTATGCAGTGAGAAACAGGTAAAATTGTTTGACATGTAAGTCATTCAAAATATATACAGAAACAAAATTAATATTTGGTTTTCTTTTTCATCTGTCTTCATTCAACTGACACCTGTGCACGATGTCTATAGATAACCGCTCAGGGTATAGCTTGCTGATTGATTCTAGTATGCTGGGATAATGACAATATAAATGATTGTGTTTATTAGTTAAATATGGGTGGTACTGTACCAAAGACCAAAGATATATATTGTATCTTTCATGGTAAGAAATTGTTATCATATACATTTATCGCCTTTCGGTAAGGGAGATATGCACATTTGTTCACCCACAACAAGTCATATTTCCCGAGGGCGAAGCCTGAGGGGAATGTGACTTTTTAAGGGCGAATAATGTTCATATCTCCCTCAAACAAAGGCAATAAATTGTTTATTATACCGAAAAATAACAATGGTAATAAAAAGACAGAAAGAAAGAAAAGATATTTTAAACAGACAGCCTGGAAGGTTAAACATCAGTCCTTCATTGCATATTCTTCTATCGGAACTCATCGGAGGCAGACACTAGAACGTCGTGATCGATTGGCCATCGATGACGTCATATCATTGTGACGTCATGGTGTGTTCCAAAGAGGTGGGATATGATGTTTTCGGAGGGATACACGATGTTTTCTCCACCATAATCGCATGATCTTACGATTTAATCAAATTACAGATAGTTTCGTATTGTTTTAATGAGGTATAATAATAAGCGATATACGTCATTTACATTCAATGCTTGTCTGATATTTTGACTAAATGTGTAAAATATTACCAAATTAATACACAGATTTTACATATTAAATGTAACATTTGATAATCTTTGTAAGGCCACCTCGATATTTCTTGCTGAGTAAGTGATCAAAGTATAAATAAACACCGTTTAATATCCGAATGCAATGCATATAGTCCGTCAGCGATATTGTGGCAGAGTGTTTATAAACATGGAAGAGTCCATATAATGTAGATAGCCTAAAATAGGGATATATAAAAGTTGAATTGACAGATGAACGTATGAAGGCGTGAATTTACGTATACGATAACACGGTATTAATAGCTACTGGTGTATAATAAACTCACCCGTCTTTATAAACACTCTGCCACAATATCGCTAACGGAGTATACAACAAATCTATTTGTTACGACTGATTCTTTGAGTTCTGATTCACATTTACACTTTTACCACAATTACGACGCCAATGATGGGTTGTTATAGGTTACATTTTTAAGTTCTATGACGAATGGGATTTCTTCAAATTTTCTATGTCACCTTTCGTTTTGTTTTGTTTTGTTTTTTTTTTTTTTGTTGTTTATATTGTTTATGGTGTATTTGTTTCCCAATCATGGTAGAGCTTGTTTCGACTACTTTATACAACAAAGCGAGCTGCTTACGAATAAATTGTTGACCCAAGGTTATTGCAAGCCTAGGCTTATAAATGCACTCAGAAAGTTTTATGACCTTCATAACAACATTGTTGATAAGTATGATGTCAATGTATCCAAAATAACAATGGGTATATCTGACGTTCCAATGTTTTATGTTCCTTTCATTCTCAATTTCGATTTCAAATGTGCTGGGTGCAGCTTGGTAACAGGCGGTACTTACTCTTCCGGAACACTTGGCCGCACATACCTGGTGGAAGTACACGTGTGTTTTAAAGTTTTTACTTGCGACAAAACATTTTATTTTTATTTTCTACAATGAAGTATGAGTATGAGAATAGCATAAATTCTATGATTGTCCATGATTCTGCTTCATGGGAAAAAGTAAAATTCTATCTTTTTCTTGTATGTCTAAAAGACATAAAACAATCTAACACAATCATACCAATCCTTATCCAAATCACAATTCCAAAGCAAAATATTAACTTTGAAGGTGGCAATTTTGGTTAAACATGTGTACCTCCACCAGGGAAGTGAAGGCGGATGCTTGATATGGTTGACACCAGATGTCGAATAAGACAAAAATATCTTTGACGACTGTTCAAAATTTTTGTCAGAACTACTGATAATAATTTAGTAGTACCTTTAGAGGAACCTTCCATATATAGTTCCTTGTATGGATATTTGTGTATATAATCACGCCTTCTCACCTTTTGTTCTTTTGTTGGTAAAAAATCCTTGTTGTATACGTCACAATCAGATCGCGAACTAACTACAATATAAGTAAATACCTTATTATCTAAGGTACACTGGAGTTGTATACATTTACAATGTTTAAAGTGACTCGTTAACCTCATTGCATATACCTAGTAGTTACAATATTGCACTGATTCAAAGACCGTGAATTGAAACCATAGCCAGATTGCAAAGAATGTTTTTGTGTTTTCGAACAAACTTTATAATTTTACATTGTTCTAGTCCAACAAACAGCTAAACGACTGGTTACCAATAGAAAGGTTGGTTTAGTTGCATAGTTTATTTCATGTTAACAACTGTTTTATCTGATTTGCGACAAGCTTAATTCCTAATTAATATTAGAACATCAATTTTACAACAAGTGTATGTGAAGTGTTTACCAGTTTGTGCTAGTGTTTCTAATGAGCTTACTGCTGATGCATGAGGGTACTTGACCGCCATGTCGTAGATAAATATTTCCAGACAAATCGGCCAATGATACACTTACTTAATTAAATTAATCGGCAGAGAAAAGAAATAAAGAAACAACATTTGTATTTACGCAAAACCAGGGTAAACATAAAGTGGATGTAAAAGTCAAGACTGCCGACCCCTTCAGGGGCATGTTTGTACTCGCATTTGATCTACGTCATTAAGACAAATAGAAACAGTGGTCTCATAATTCTAAATTGTCCAGTCAAAGTAAAGACTTTTTGCGTTGTTATTTTCTGGAGTTTATTTACTGAGTACATAAGGTGTAATAGTACTGGAAAATAATCGTATGCTTGTCTAGTATACAAAAATAATTACCCTCTTGCGTATAACGTATTTTTTGTGTGCTGAAAACATCCGTATATTGCAATAGTCGAGAAGTGAATGCTGCGTTAGTGTTGTTCGTTGAGGAAGTTCACTTATTTTGCATTACTTCTGGGATTGTTGTTTAGACATAAACCTGTATATTTGGGATTCATTTTGTATTTGATGATAAATATATAGTTTTTGAGCATGCATCTACAAAGAACCAATACACAGTTTCAGTTGTAAAATAAAAAAAAAGTATGTTAGGAGGAAGAAAATCAGGAATTCTTCTGTATAAGCCGACTAAAGCCGGGCTAAGAAATAAAACAAAATCATGATATGCCCGTACGTAGTATGCCAAGTTATTATTATTTAATTTTGTAAGACACATTATGATAAAACAAATCTGTCTTCTTTTTACAAACAATTCTGATAAATATCACAACGATACGGTTGAAATACATGCAATTTTAACGATAAGTTGGTATTAACGTGGTTAGTTCTGTTTCAGCTGTTGCTGTGTGAATGATGAAGCGATGTTTAACAATACTAGTATTAGTTAAGCTTCTGCAGCTGGTTAGCAAACACGTTTTGGTACCATTGCCAGACTGTAAACAAGTCTCGAAAAATAAACGTTTTAAATATGCATATTTACTTTAAGGTAAATCTAAATCAATTGATGAAACGAATAAACATCTCGTCTCTTCAAAACAGAACGAAATAAGATATAAAAGTCTTCTTCAAAAGATTTTATTTTTAGCTAGCTTTCAATTATATTTCCATTAGAATAAGTAGCTTCATTGAAAAACAAATTGAAACAATTTGAAAAAGCCCGTACATAGTTTGTACTTCAACAGCATGCTAATAACATAAGCTTAAGTATGTCTGAGTACGAGTGAAATAACACTTAGAATTTAATACGACACCATGTAGAGAATATAACGTCTTTAATTGACAGATGTAACAACACACGACTGAATAAATACTTTTATAAGATGATGTTTTACAAAGCAATCTGTGGGAGTTTTCCAGGAAAATAACAGATGTATATCCTTTTAGCCTTGATATAAAAACAATATTGGTATGATATCATACCGATTCTGGCAGATAATAACAAGATGTTTTGTGAGGGTTTTCTATGTAATATTCTTAGACTAAACCCTTCTCGGGGTATTCTTTTTAAAAATGTTTCGTAAAAAATCTTATTTTTGACATTTAAGGAAACCATTTAGTTCGTAATGTATCAAGGGTAAATTTAGTTCTTACTGGAAATAACAGAAAAATGAAAATACTCACGTCAAACTAGCAACAAAAAGGATAAAATATCTTGTTCCTTGATATGCATGTGTACTAATATATTGGTAAACATAAAACTAAAACAACAACCTAGGTTCAGCAGCATTTATGAAACATGGAAAACAAAAAGTACACATAACGCCAAAACGTCAATGATGACTTCAAGGTGACGTTACAATATTTGTGTATAAATGCAGATAACTCTAACAATAATACATCACATGCATTTTACGTTTAGCTTTCTATAAGTTATGTTTTGTCTTAATTATTTTGGTTGTTTGCTATAACATTAATGTTTATTTCTATTTTAATTAAAAACAAACATACTAATCCATGTCCGAATCACAATCCAGAAGAAAAGTAAAAACATTGGAACTGGCAAGTTAGGTTAGACACGTGGACTTCCACCAGGGAATTGAGGCCGGGTGCTCCGGAAGGGTAAGCACCTCCTGTTTAGCTAGCTACACCCGCCACGTGTGTAATTAAAATTGTGTGAAAGAAACATGGAACTATGAGACGTCAAATATATCCAGGGCAATCTTGGACACAGAGACATCAAACTTGTCGACAATACTGTGATGACGGCCATAATTTTTTGAGAGTCTTGATAAGCCTAAGCTTACATAATCTCTGAGTCAACAATTTATTTGCAAGCAGCCTACTTCGTTGTACAAAGTCCCCGTAGTGGGAACAAGCTCTACCATAGCGTATTAATTGGGAAACAAATACACCATAAGCAGAAGAAGCAGGTATATTGCTGCATAAAAAGGAGAGTTGACAATAGAAAAAATGGAAGTCATAACGTTTGTTATAAAGTTTCAAATGTAGCCTTTCGTGTGCGTCATAATTCAGGTATAAGGCTGAATATGAAGCAGAACTTGAGGAATGAGTCGTGTCTTTTATTTCAAGCTCACTAAGATAGATGACATTTACATAGTCTCCAAATTTAGGATTGTTAATAGACAGAACGTCATCTATATATCTGTATGTTGAGTTTAATGATTTGGCGACAGTCTTCTCTCCAGATTTAACAAGGTTCTGCATAAAGTCTGCTTCATAAGAATAAAGAAACAAATCAGCAAGCAATGGTGCACAGTTTGTACTCATTGGTATACCGATTGTTTGCTGAAAAACTATATTACCAAACACAACAAATAGGTTATCTATTTATTTTCAATAGTTTAACTCAAATGACTTAAGGGCAAGTGGTAGAAATAGACAGTATCCTACGAGTTTTTTATTTTTCATACCGGTAAATCTTTTTGAGACGAATCTGAAAAATGCAAATATATAGAGGCCCCGTTTTCATTTTCATAGCGTAAGGAATATAATAGATATTAGAATTTTACTATAATTTAATACGAAATCGCAATTTCAGGCTCTGAAAAATTGGGAACAGTGTAGGAAAATAACAGTTTGTCCTCAAATTTTTGAAAAACTAACATAATAATAGTTACATATTTGAATTTTCTGTAATGATAAAGAAAATTATATGCCCCTTGCTAGTTTTTCGATATAAATGTCAAAGAGGTATTTTGATGCGAAAATGTGACAGAAATTAGCATTATCGTCATGAATTTTGACGATATTGTAAAAGGATCACCAAACTTACAAACTTTAATGTCATCGTACGTAAACCAGGAGCGTTGTGTTTGTGGTTCTCGCTGTTATAGTAAGCATATTATTTTCATGATTTGTATACATGTAAGTTTTACTTTATCAATTAGATTATTTTGAATTCCGAATCACTTAAATTATAACGATATTAAGAAACATTATACTTCGAATAGCAGAAGAACAAAGCATTATCACCCGAAATTAGAGTCAGTGATGATACTTCAAAAATGCAGGAAGTGGGACAAATCAGAGTCAAGAAAATATTGTTAATGGCTTCATTTGAAATGTGAAAAAGATATTGAACTATTGAGACACAATCTTGACTTTAGTGAAAAAATTATTATTATTCAATTTTTTTAACTTCGCATAGAAAGTGACTGAAAACCACCGTCACTCCGTGCGACATTCAAAAACACCCCTTATTTCAGTATAAACTGTCGTTATGACGCTATTGCAAATATATTGTAAAAGTTATTGTGTATATAAAAAAAAGAAAATTCTAATTTTTTTTTTTGGATCTGAAAGAAATTTTGGAAATTTAAAAAGATATCATAAATTAAATGCATCCGTGTTCTGTATATATGATGCGTTTTTGTATGTTTTGATTTATTCTTTTAGTTAATAGAAATTATGTATTTTATTCCCTGTATTTTACTTATAAAAATATTACAGTAACTTTAAGTTAGGACTTAGAATAATACCATCAGATCGCATGGATTTGCACCCGCCGTGTGTAATGTCAGAGTCCATTTGTACCACTTTGCTTTAAGTGACTTAAGGTAAAAGGGGCTAATGGCCTAATGCAAAGTGTGCATGAAACGTGAATTCACAGCATATATCACCGACGTCTTCACTGAAACTACCTAATATATTCGAATGACACTTGGTGAAAATCTTTTATGGATTAGTGAGGATAGGAATTGCTTGTGGCCTTAGCAAATGAAAATAATTACAAATCATAAAAATGAATAAAATCCAAGAATTTGAATCAATACACAGTTCCAAACTCTGGGAGTTGCTTCAAATCTTTAGAAAGAGTTGCACGGATAATAGATGTATCATAAAAATAAACTCCTGATTTTTTTGCACACCTTTGATATCCTTTATACTTACTAAAACTGAAATTTACATTAAAAAAAAAATAGAATCTGAATTCCATAAAAGATGTATACATTTAAAAGACGTTTCCACTTTATGGAAAAATATGTGAGAACTTCATATTCATTACAGGAAAAAAACATACAAAAATAAAACTTAAATGTGATATAAAACGTCTCATAGGAAATATCAATATTTGATAAACCAAAGTAAGATACTAGTATATCAATTATTTCATTCGAGGTTCTTAATGCAACTTGCCGAAAAAGATCCTTATCACCTAATAAAAAGTAACATACTTATCCATGTCCGAAGCAAAATCCAGAAGCAAAGTAAAAATTTTGAAACTGACAAGTTAGGTTTGACATATTAACTTCCACCAGGGAAGTGAGGCTGGGTGCTCAGGAAGAATCAATCTATCATAGGATGTCATAAAAAGGGCTTTATCATAGAAAAACAGAATATGAAACTTATCTACGATGTCGTTGATGTACTCGTATCTAAAATTATCATAATTCCTACGTCAACAGTTAATAAATTTGTAAGCAGCTTGCTTTGTTGTATAATTTAAATCCTACATTGTTTCCATCATCATGGTGTTCAAAAACCAGTTCATTTTTTAAAATGTCATTTTCGCTGGTTGCGCCAAACATGGCCATGGTAATGGAATTATGTTTTTAGCAATGATAAAATTTTATTATTTTATTCATTCACAGAACTGTCAAAGTTGGAAATCATATTAGATTTGTATCCAATTAATTGCCACTGGCACTGTGTTTTGTATCTAAATATAGAAATAAAGTAATTAAAACAACTATGTTGACAGTTTATTCAGCGCTGCTGACACATTATACACAAATAAAACATGCCTAATTGATCATTAGTTCTCCCATTACAGCATCAAAACACAAATCTGTTATTTAGAATTCTCCTGTATTTAGGTTGCTATTTTTAAAAAAAAACAACAACCTCAGTTGAACTGTTGCTATAACTACAACTACGTGTGAATTTATGTGTTTATAGATAACCAAAATAACATATACCAAAAAAACCCAAATTTATTACTAGCAGGTTAGAAACGATATTTCACCAAAATCATGGTTTTGATATACAGCTGTATACTTTGATTTGTGAAGTGTTTTTAGAATACAACATCAAAAGATGAACATACAGATAAATGTTCAAATCATCAATGTTTAAATCCTAATCCTATAAGGAAAGTGAAAATTTTGAAAACTGGCAAATTAAAAAAACAAAAGAACCTCCGCAAGGGAAAGTGACAAGACATGAACAATATTATTGTCTATCTATTGTCTCAGTTTCTGTAACTAAGTGTCTTTTTACTGAGTAGAGCAGTTAACACTACGCCAAACCTCCACTCTGTTGGACCGGGTTTGTTCTCTGGGTATGACCTTCCCATAGACGATTGCAGAACCAACTGCTAACGAGCTCCATCTGCCCGGATTTTCTTTCTGGGTTTACTCCCATAGCCTTCGACTCTCCCAAGTCATCTACAAGGCAGTAGAGCTATTTCATCCATAGCTGGGCCAAGGTTGATGAGTGCTAGGGCATATCCACACACCGGTGGGTATGTCTATATTGTCTATACTTGTTGATAGTTAAAATATGAATTTTTCAAAAACTAAGGTATTCTCCCTCATGCAAATTACATATTATACCAGTTTTAATTTTACAGCACTTGACGACCGTTTCGGAATACAATTCCTCATCAGTAGTGCTTGGACCAAAATTATGAAACCAAAATTATTTTGAAGTTGTTGAAAAGCTACCCAAAAGACCAAAATATATTTTACCAAATTAAGCTAAGGAAATACTTTGCATGAGTGAGTATATCTTAGTTTTTGAGAAAAAAGTATTTCCTTAGATAAATCTGGTTAAACACATACTTAATTCTTTGGATATTTTCTACCCCTTGAAATATTTTAGTTTTACAATTTTGGTCCAAGCACTACTGATGAGGAATCGTGTTGTAGTCTATTGCTGTAAAATTACCACAGGTATGATATGTTATTAATAAGATTCATTCATAAGAAACATTTAGATATGTTATTCACAAGTAGTCTATGGATGTAATGTAGAAACAACGAGAATTTTTTTTTAAACGAGTAGAACGACTTGGAAATAATCACAACACTTGACTTATTATGTGTTTAACATCGGTCAGACATCACTAGTAGATAATATGCCAAATGCATTATTTAATTATGAACAGTTATTAGCATACCTAATTAGCAGGTATTCACCCTTCCGGTGCACTGCACTTGGCTTTAATTGTCCATGTAATTAAGTTACATTAACAATTCAGAGTATACTTTGCTACGGGATTTTGATGTCATTTGGACATGGATTGATGTGTTTGGTTTTGACTATAACTTTAACAGACCATCTCTTATTTTCGACTGAAGTTGCCTGATTACCCCAGTCCGACATACATGTAGTTGTTTATGATGTTGAACGACGATGGACAAAATTTTCACAGAAACATGACAGGTTTCTGCTCTAGTGTGTATGTTATTCCTGAGCGTATCATTGCAGGTACTTCCAGCCCCTAACGATGATTGCATAACTTTTTGTTTCATGGTATGGTATTAGAAGGTTTATATATTAATGGACCACTTGTTATAGAAATATGAGAGATAACTACACTGACCTTTGTCATTCAGGAATTATATAATTACAAGAGTTACAATGTGTGTATGTCTTTCCTTGACTTGTTCTGTTGTAAATATCATTTACTAAGGAAGTGTTTACCCTTCCGGAGCACCCGGACTCACTTCCGTGGTGGAAGTTCAAGTGTCTAACAGGACTTGTTGGTTCCAAAGTTTTTACTTTGCTTCTTGATTGTGATTCGGACATGGATTATTATAATTGTTTTTTATTACTTGTATAGTTTGTCTCATTTCCTTGATGGACATTCACATGTTAAACCTAAGTTGACACCTTCAAGGCCTATACTTTGCAAGTGGATTGTAATTTGGACATGGATTGGCATGCTTGTTTTTACTTTGCATTTGGTTTGTGGTTTGGACATGGATCAGCTTAGAACAAAAAATTAATTCTGAATCTAAGCCTATTAAAGCGTTCAACACAAATACAAGTAATATTTATTTTTAAAATGATTAGGCGGTTCGAACTGAAAACCTGATAAAATAGTGAAATATTAGTTTTCCAGTAACACAGTTTTGGAGTGAGTCGAAAATTAAAATATTATTGAAAAAACTTTTTAATTAAATTATTATAATTGCATTAATCCAATTAATCCATATATAATTATTTGGTTAATTAGCAATAAATGTTATCCTTATTGAATATTTTTGAAATATTTAAAACTTGTTATACGTTATACAGTTTTTATTAAAACAAATATGGAGCAAAGATTAAGCAAAGTGTTTTTTATTCTTATTTATTCAATTTATTAGAAGAAGTACAAACGCACTAGTACTTGAAAAGAGTCAATAATTTCAGAAGAAATAGCTAGTTACAGAATTTTTTTGCATAAAATATAATTACTCGTCTCATATATCATTTGTGACAGATTAACACATGCTACATGCAAGAAAACACCATATCGACCTAAATATGAATCCTTAAATTAAAGATTTTAATTTATTTTATAATGAGACATTTATAAATAACGCATTTGAAAAAAATTAAAGCTAATCTTTTTTATCAACCATTGAATCAAGAAAACCCTCGCGAATACTAGGACATAACAATTTTATAACCCATATAATATATGATATATAATAATGGTTTGTTTATACATATACTAATTTCTAAAACAAGTAAGTTGAATAGAAACTAGAAAAAAGAAATACGCTTAAAAGAAGCTATTCGAAGAAGAATTTTAGTAGAAGAAACCGAACGTAAACAAATCGTACATGTCCAAAACAATGTTGAAGTTACATTCGCGAACCACTATTAGAGAAGTGAGGTTAAAACACCTCCGGTCGAGATAGCGAAATCGTCATATATGGAATTAAAATTGTGAATGAAAGGAACGTTCAATGTATCCCAGGATACTATGGCATGATATATACCAGCGCCAACAATGTGTTTTAGCAGCTTGTTTTGCTGTATAAAGTTCCCGTAGTAGGAACAAATTCTACCATGGTACACTAACTGTGAAACAAATACACCATAGGCAAATGAGGTAAAGAAGTGTTTTACTACATACCATGAGTAGAACCAATGCACAGAGTTTATAGTGAACTATACCAACAAACCTTCCTGGTATTCATTCAGCATCATTAGTAAGTGTTAATGTAAAGAGACTACTAGAATTACAGATTATATAGTCTGACGTTCGATAGGATTACAGATTATATAGTCTGACGTTCGATAGGATTACAGATTATATAGTCTGACGTTTGATAGGATTACAAATTATATAGTCTGACGTTCGATAGAATTACAGATTATATAGTCTGACGTTCGATAGGATTACAGATTATATAGTCTGACGTTCGATAGGATTACAAATTATATAGTCTGACGTTTGATAGGATTACAGATTATATAGTTTGACGTTCGATAGGATTACAGATTATATAGTTTGACGTTCGATAGGATTACAGATTATATAGTCTGACGTTTGATAGGATTACAGATTATATAGTCTGACGTTCGATAGGATTACAGATTATATAGTTTGACGTTCGATAGGATTACAGATTACATAGTTTGACGTTCGATAGGATTACAGATTATATAGTCTGACGTTTGATAGGATTACAGATTATATAGTCTGACGTTCGATAGGATTACAGATTATATAGTTTGACGTTCGATAGGATTACAGATTATATAGTCTGACGTTCGATAGGATTACAGATTATATAGTTTGACGTTCGATAGGATTACAGATTATATAGTTTGACGTTCGACAGGATTACAGATTATATAATCTGACGTTTGATAGGATTACAGATTATATAGTTTGACGTTCGATAGGATTATAGATTATATAGTCTGACGTTTGATTACAGATTATATAGTCTGACGTTTGATAGGATTACAGATTATATAGTCTGACGTTCGATAGGATTATAGATTATATAGTTTGACGTTCGATAGAATTACAGATTATATAGTCTGACGTTCGATAGGATTACAGATTATAAAGTCTGACGTTCGATAGGATTACAGATTATATAGTCTGACGTTTGATAGAATTACAGATTATATAGTTTGACGTTCGATAGGATTACAGATTATATAGTCTGACGTTTGATAGGATTACAGATTATAAAGTCTGACGTTCGATAGGATTACAGATTATACAGATTATATAGTCTGACGTTCGATAGGATTACAGATTATATAGTCTGACGTTTGATAGGATTACAGATTATATAGTTTGACGTTCGATAGGATTACAGATTATATAGTCTGACGTTCGATAGGATTACAGATTATATAGTTTGACGTTTGATAGGATTACAGATTATATAGTCTGACGTTTGATAGGATTACAGATTATATAGTCTGACGTTTGATAGGATTACAGATTATATAGTCTGACGTTCGATGTTCCTGTCATTCTCAGTCTTAATTTCAATTTTTCACGTAGCGGGTGAAGCTAGCTAAACAGAGATGCTTACCTTTCGATGCAACCGGCCTCACTTTCCTGGTAACAATACACCTGTTTAACTTTATTTGCCAGTTTAGTTTCTAAGTTTTTACTTTGTTTTGGGATTGTAACTTCGACATGGATAAGTATGTTTTTTTATTTCTTAAAGCATAATTGTTAAGCAGATTTTATATGCTATTTTATCGTAGTTTTTATTTAAAGTAACTATTAAAAACGACGAAACGTTTCATGATTTTGAAATATTGAGTTTTGTGCAGGTGTTCATTAATATTTTCACAAAAGTCACGCCTTTAGGGGTTGAAAAAACCTAATCCATGTGAAAATAAGGATGTCTTTTTGACAACCCAGTAATAAAATCATATTCTGGCTCATTACGACTCTTCGGCTCTAAATGAGCTTATTTAAATACAAAATACAAAATGAGATCAAGCATGCATTATATTTGAATTCTCGGCAGTATATGATGTTTAAATTGAAGTAATAACCCAGGTATGATTGATATTAAAAATACCATCTAAACATGCCAACCAATATTAAACTCAAAATTGAGAAACAAGATTTGACAGGATTCTGTGTGATTATACAATTCTTCAGGGTTTGATATTTTGGTAAATTTTTAAAATTTAAATTCATCAGCTAAGACCAAAATCCTGAAATCCCCGAGGCACGGGATCAAATGTTTTCTATACATGTTTTATTACGTTTAAAGCATTAAATGTTGTAAATAAAACCAGATTCTATTGAATAATCTTGACTTGACATAAATATCAGATGTGCAAGTGACAGTTGTGCAATTCCTAGGTTGTAATTGTGTCATTAGAAATAATTAAAGAAGCTATTTGTCTCAGAATCTCAGAATTATAATGTCAATTTGTGTGGATCATAGGTTGGAATAAGGTCTTTTAGATTAAAGAATATAAAATGCAATTAAAGAAATTCTTTGAAATCCGGGTTCATTAGCGACATAGTTATTTCAATCGCACAAAATATGACACTAACATGGAACTTGATGTGCATTATTAATCCTTATAAAGCAAAATAAATCTGACCTCATTTCTATGGCGTCAGAGAACAAAATGGCCGACGAATAACAATAAAGCTATTAAAAGAACTTAAGGATTTTTACGACATATTTAATTTTTTCCATAAAAAACTGTTTATGTTCATAAAAGGACACAAAAAATACTTTCCAAAATGTCTGCTTGCTGTGGTATTTGTACGACGGATAATCAATACAACAAATGATTCTTTTTTAACAAGATAGGCCTGAAATAATGGTTGGCTTCAAGGAAAACAAAAATTAGAATAGGTGAATATATTCTTGGCATGGCTGTACTTTTATAAATAGTGCCATGTAATTAAAATAATTGCCCTAAATATTTAATTATTGGCTAAAATATTTTTACAACTTTCAAAAGCCTATTCTCAAACTCTTGCTTGTCACATAGTTATTGGTAAAGTACACCATCTTATCCTATTAGATTGACCTGATGCTTTTAAACATCCATTACAGATACAATATATTTAAAGTGGGATTGTCTTCAATTTATAACTTAATGTCTTAGTATATACTTAAATGTTTTGATAAAAACATAACCACTAATACATGTCCAAATCCCAATCCCAAAGCAAAGTCAAAGCTTTCAAATTGGCAATTTAAGTTAAACACGTGAACTTCCACCATCATCGCAGTGAGGCTGTGTGTTCTGTGAAGGTAACAATATCTTGTTTAGATAGATACACAGCCACGTGTATAATCACAAATGAAAATGACCGGTTTCAATTGTAGATATTTAGACGCTGTGAATAATATTTACTGTAAGAAACATAAGGTCACATTTGTAACGGTTTAATTCCTATCGTGTACAAGATACATGTTAGAATAAAAAAAATGTGTTCATTTAGGATTTGTTAAACTGTTTTTATTCAACAGTCAATATCTGTATTGTGTGTATAATGAATTAATCCTATTCTACGATTATTACATAACATTGGCTTGTCACAAAATAATCAGACTTTGGTTTATTGAATTTGAAGGCTTTCAATCGATTGAAATTAATTCTTTTTAAAATCAAATTAGAATTCATTTTTATTGATTGATTTCCATTCTAGTGCAAATTCTTTGACTTAAATTGAGACGTCATTGGGCTCATATAGAGGGGTACGATAGAAAAGTAGAAAGCATAATCAAGTGCATTATCTATATCACGCAACTTGTATAGTACAGAGTCATTTATAATGTGCAAGAGTTAAAGCTGTGAAACCAATGGTATAACTGTAGTATCGTAATGGTTTGAGACAACCTTCAACAAAATAGGATTTCATTTTAAATTATGACGTCATACATATAAATATTTTACTCCTGTGTTAAATTTATAAGGATTGCAAGACATGTTGTTTATTTAGCATTTGACACCCATTTTCCTTGTCTAGTTAACCAGTGTTCAAGATTTCAGACACTTTACTTAAGTTACAATATATCTATGACGTCATCAAATTTTGTTCTAAGTCTCAATTCTTTTTCTTGGATGGAGAGTTGAAAACAACAACTCTCTAATACTTGAACCATGTTTCTGAAAAAGACAATTCCGAAAAAATAATATCACTGAGAAAATAAATTTGAAACATACATGTTATACCAAGTGTTCCAACCGTCATGTGGAAATATTAAATACAAATTAATCCAAAACATATGTACCAGTCCATGCTGAAATCACAACCCAAAAACAAATAAGGAGAAAACTTTTGAAAACTGACACAATTAATTTAATCCAAGTTAATTACGAATTATAAATCCACTTAGCAATTAATACCCAGGTTATAATACTTCATCACTTGAATTTAATTCAATTGTGACAATAGTAGTTTTTCATTTCCAGATTAACTGCTTTAAATTAAAATATATTAATATATTTTAAGTAGATGAAAATCCGCGAAACTCTCTATTCGTGCTCAACCCCTTCGGGTCTCATGTCTATAATTTTTAAGGAATGGTGAGTTATTCGGACTTTCACCTCTACCTAATGTACAAGACTTTATTTCTTATAGTCCTTAAATTAGTCCAGTGAGCGGTAGCTTAATTAATTTTTATAGTATTTTCATGAATTTGTTTGTTTCCTTTGTAACTTTTTATGTATCCATTGTGTGTTGTTATATTTTATAATAACTATTAAGATATATGTATATGCTCGTATATAGCTACTTGTTTCTGTGGTATATCTTCAGAACCAGCTTCTTTTATAATATGTGTATAATCTCACGAGAAATCTTGTCATTTATACAACCGAGCTTAGAGTTTTTACTATACATTGCGTTACTCCCAATGAGAATTCCCAAAGTAGTAGTTTTGATTGATATGTTCCAAACAAGAAAAAATACGACAATAACATCTAACTCTGACATCGTAAAATTTTTCGTTAACTTACATCGTCACTGTTAATTGTTATATTTTTATCATAGTCAGATAAACATTGTTCATCAAATTTATCAGTTTCTTAGATATTAAAATGTTTTACAAAACCAAGGCTACGCTTAACGGCTTAGGTTAATTTGGTAAAATACTTTTTGGTCCATCTATTTTTCTCATTTAAACATCTTTAGATATTTGGATGTCCGAACACAACTGAGGATGAATTGTATTTTTAACGGTCGACTAGATATGCAAAATAAAAAAAGGTTTAGTAATAATTATAAAGAGGTAACATCTTCAATGGATGGTGGATGGTGGGGGCAACTTTCCCAATAAACTTGGGATTTTCGATGTTGAATGTTTATTAAATGTGCGAATTGCCGTTAATTAGATACTAGTAGTTAGGACAATACAACACATTATGAACAGTTCATCTCTAGATATAGTCATGGCACAATTGAGTTTAACGTATTCGTACTTTCTTCTCTTTGTTGTGACAGATAGATCTTAGAATTTTCTTTGTTCGCTTGTCTAAGAAAGGTGCTTTTCTCCGACCAATTAGGTTCTCTTCTCTATCTCTGAACTGAGTGTCTCTAATGCACCGTTTCTCCACAGTTTGTCGCAGTATATGGTTCCCTGTAAACAATTTTATGTAGTCCAGAGGAACAAGCACATGTTTCAAAATCATTTATTAACTAAGATTTTACATTATCAAAGATCAACCAAACTGAGCAGTTTTCTTAACGTTCAAGTAATCCATAGATTTTAGATGTCATTTTGAAGATCAGCTTATTACATGTATATTCTAATTTTGTTGATTTTGTTAGTTGTTGTACCAAAAATAAAATATAGTCAAAATTGTCAATTTGTCAAAATACGACAGATTTCAGTTATGGAAAATCTTAGTTAAGGAATAATCGTGAAACCGGGGTCATGATAAAATGGTTATTTCTGTCTTTCATATCACGAAACCAATAAAATAATCAGGAACCTAAAGTAATTGAAAATAAGTGGTACATGCCATTACGCATGTTGTCACAGATGTGATGATGGTCCCGACACAAGCTGTTGTATCACATGCAATAATAATTCTTGAAACTTAATTTTTTATGATTACTGCTTCAGACACTATAAGTAACAAATTAATTACACTGGTTAAAACTGATATAAAAACCTTGTGGTATATGATAGATTGAGCGACCGAAGCGTACTGAATATTGTTTCCAGTTTGGATAAATCCAATAGATAAAATTGTGCCAATATCTGGGTCAGTGTGGACTAGATCCGTATGTTTCTGTGTGTACTAACTCTGAGTGTGTCAGTGTGCAGTGGATATATGTGTTCCAGTTTGCACTGGATTTGTGTTTGTTAGCGACATAGTTATTTTAATTGTACAAAATGTGATACTAACATGAAACGTGCATAATCAATCGTAATAAAGCAAAATAAATCTGACATCATTTCTCTGGCGTAGGAAAAAAATGGTTGGCGAATTACAATAAAGCTATTATAAGAATTAAAGTATTTTTACGACATATCCAAATTTTTCGATAAAAAACTGTTTATGTTCATAAAAAGACAAAAATACTTTCCAAAAAGTCTGCTTGCTGCGGTCTTTGTATGGCGGATATTAGATGGATTAAATGGTTCTTTTTCAACAATATATAACTGAAATAATGGTTATCTTCAAGGATAACGATAATAAGAATATGGTATTTTATACATATCGCCATGGCCTCAAATATTTTAATATTGGCTTTTAATTTGTAAAAGTCTAATGGCAAAACCTTTTTTAAAAGTAAAGCTATGTTTTTAACATTGTCATGGATCAAGTAATATTTAATTACTATTAAATATTTTCCAAATGGCTGCTTTCAACCAAAGCGATCGTCAGTCAATGACGATAAAGTTGTATATATTATAATTCACCAACAAGTAATAAAAACGTATTCTGGTATGTTTATACTAGAGTGTTTGCTCTCTCTTAGCTCAAAATGGCTAGGATTTACTCTCTCGTAACGTAAATTGACTACGGTTATGCTCCCTGTTGGAACTATAGAAATTAATGATGAAAGACATTATTGGTAATTAACAGTGCATTAATTTGAAATATTTTGTCATCATAGCTATGGGGAACACTCGATTAATTGTCTAAAATGATACATTGTCGCTATCGATCAGGCAGATTTAAACACAACGGGTTGGCAACTTTTTTAACTTAATCGAAAGTTTTTGTACTGAAAAGGCTACCATAAGCATGAATACATGTGATAGAATGAGAGTACTAGTTTCCAATAGCATACTACAATGACGAACGTGGAAAAGGGGAATTGTCAAACAAAACAAATATATATATGTTACTATCTGTTTACTCTGCTGGAGAGAAAGGAACAACGCTAATATTTCAAAGATTTGAATGACACAGTTAAAAATCAATTAATCATTTACTTACATGAGCCGAGTCGTTGCTAACAATCCTAATTTCTAACTTCTAACTTCTAATTTCTAATACTAACTCCTTTAATACATCAAAACATAATTTGGATGGGTGTTTACAATGGTAAAAATTTTGACAAATGGCGGTGTCTTTCATGTGACGTCATGATGACGGAAGAATTTATTATTTACGTAGGTTCGCAAAGGATACAATGAAGAGTAGCTCAAAGGTCGGGTTGAGTTTAAAAGTTTGAATTTACGTCATTATTTTTCAAAGTTTGAAAATGCAGTGAGGTAGTTGACTTTATTACTTTAATAAATCAATTTTGGTCATCCCAGTTACGCAAAAATCAATTGCAACCTGTTCTTGAGCTGCACTAACCTACGTAAATAGTGAACTCTTTTGTCATGACTACGTAACATAAAGAACCCCGCAATTTCGTAAAACAAATTACCATTGTAAACACCCACCTAGGTAATATTTTGAAACAGGAATTTTTAGTAACGACTCGGCTCATGTAAGTAAAAGAATCATTGATTTGTACCCGTCATATTGAAATCAATAAAATATTTTGCGATCTTGCGTTCTTCAAAATAGGTTAAATAAATAGTAATTGTATCGAGATCCTATAACTAATCCTGTCCCCTGAACAAAAACTTTAGGTTGCAGACTTGAGTGCCTTTCATGGCCTTGTTTGGTTTACATTCCACTTTGCGACAACTTAATTTGACCTATAAACTTTGCTAGTAACAATTTGAAGTTGTGTCATTACTTATAATGACCTTGTACCTTTGAGTCAAATAAATTTAAAATATAAAACAAAAATGGCTAGGATTTATTCTCTCTTAACGTAAATTGACTACGTTGTATGCTCCCTCCTAACTTAACATAAATATTGAGAAGTAAATTATTTTTCTATTTTACACACTACATTATCCTATTGGATTGACCTGATGCGTTTAAACATCCATTACGGATACAATAAATTTCAAGTGGTATTGTTAAAAGTTTTCAAACAGATTTATTATATACCTAAATGTTTTTGATATAAACCAAAATACCAATCCATGTCAAAATCGCAATCCAGAAACAAAGTAAGCTTTGAAACTGTCATATTGAAACACATGATATCTCAACATCGTCGTAGTGAGACTTGTTTGTCTGGTAAGATATGCATCTCCTGTTTAGCTAGGTACACCGTCACGTGTATAATGAAAGTTGAAAATGATTGGTTTTAACTTCCCTGGTGGCAGTTCGCGTGTCTAACCTAACTTGTAAGATTCAAAGTCTTTCCTTTGCTTCTGAATTGTGATTCGGACATGGAGTAGTATGTTCTTTTTTGATTATATCAACAGTAATACTAATGACATGTAATAATATTGTAGAAGAGATAAACTAGAAAGACTAAATACTGGTTCTTATACTTTATTCAGATGTAGCTACTGGTAATCTGCGTGGCGCGAGTGGTGCGTAGTGTTTAGCCGAGGTGTTCCAACATCCTTTAACTGTGGGTCCCGGACTGGCTACAATCCCGTTTCTCCTCGTGTCGTGCCTGCGTGTATGGGTCCATCTGTATGTATCTTGTGTGTGTCCAGTAACTCTTATTTATACATATGAATTATATAAGATAGTCTGCAGTAAGACATATAAAGATTAAATATGTAATACATGCAGAACATTATAAGGTCAATATTGACAGATTTTTTTACTTTTTTCCTATAATTCAATAATAGTTCATATTTGTAACGGTTCCATTCCTCGCGTGTATAAGATGCATGTTAGAATAAAATAAAATAAATTTATAAAACAGTTTTTTCAACAGGCAATATTTGTAATGTGCGCATAATTAATCCTATTCTACGATTATTACATAACAATGGCTTGTCACAAAGTAATCAGACTTTGGTTTATTGAATTTGAAGCCTTTCAATCGATTAATATTAATTCTTTCTAGTTCATTTCTTAATGATTGATTTCCATTCTAGTGTAAATGCTTTGACTTAAATTGAGACGTCATTGGTTTTATAGTGGGAGGTACGAAACTGAAAAAGTAGAAAGCATTAGAAAGCATTATCAGACGTAAATTGTGTATCGCACTACTTGTATAGTAAGTAATTTATTTGAGCACGAGGAAGCTAAAGCTGTGAAGCTGTGAAACCAATGGATGATGTCTTGAGTACAGAAATGTCTTGATGCAACCATTTACCCACAAAATTCCGGATGCCGTTTTGAATTATGACGACATACATATAAATGTCTGGGCCCTGTGTGAAATTTATCAGGATCGCTACACATATATTGTAAATTTAGCACTTTGCCACTATTTTCTTCGTCTAGTTTACCAGTGTTCAGGGTTTCAGTGTTTACTTTAGCTAATTTACTATAATTTGTATCTTGTAGCCCCAGCCCGATTAGCAGCAGCTTCATAACTTTATGTTTACCCAGCTTTTTCATGAATTTGTTTGAGTTTCCTCATTAATTTTACCTATATTATAATGTATTCATTGTGTTGTTATATTTTATAATGACTATAAATATATCTGTATATAGTCGTATATACTGTACATCCAGAAATTGAGGAAACATGGAAAATGCAAAAATTAAGTCCAACAAACCCTAAAAAATTGTCAAAACGTGATACAAAATCTACGGACCTAAAAGGAAAAATAGTTTTCACTCATTCAAAAGTGAATTTAATTCTGTACATTTTCTGAAGTTTTTAACAAAACAACACGATAACTATGTCAAAATTATCCTTGTGTACCTTCTTACTCAGTACAAGTTGATCTTAGTAAAAAGTTGATTGGAGTATTCATGATGTTTACGCCTAGAAAAAACCCAAACAACAATTACCTACCTGACCCTAAATACCCTGATGTAACTTTGAATGAGGCCCAACTCTTTCCCCAAAAGTTCTCTATGTACAGGAGAACTGAATAACTATGTTTTTATTTAAAAAAAATTGTTAGGTCAGTGCATTTTAAATTCCTTTTATCGATAGTTTAATGAAAAATCAAAAAGAAACATACTAATCACAATCCAGAAGCAAAGTAGAAAACTTTGGAACTGACAAGTTAGGTTAAACACGTGAACTTCAACCAGGGAAGTGAGGTCGGGTGCTCCGGAAGGCTAAGCACCTCCTGTTTAGCTAGCTACACCCGCCTCGTGTGTAACCCTGAAAAATTTTTAATTAAAAGAAATTAAAAAGATAAAACATATGAGCACTCCATTTATGGAAACATAGTAGCTAAATGTTTATGAAGTAAATGTTCACAAACAGCTTCTTTTATAATGTGTGTGTAATCTCACGAGAAATGTTGTCATTTATAAAACCGAGTTAGTATCTTTAAAGTATTTCCTATACATTGTTTAGCTCCCAATCAGCATGTTTATAATCCGAAAATAGTTCGTTTGATAGATCTGTTTGTGGTTTCTCATGTTCAAAACGAAAAAAATACGACAATAAAATCTAATACTGACATCGTAAAATAGCTCGTTAACCTACCTCGTCACTGTTAATTGTTACATTTATATCATAGTCAGATAAACATTGTTCATATATATTATCAGTGTCTTAAATATTAAAATGTTTCAAAAAACTAAGCTATGCTTAACGTCTTAGGTTGATTTTGTAAAATACATTTTGGACCATCTATTTTTCTCATTTAAACATCTTAAGATATTTGGATGTCCGAACACAACTGAGGATGAATTGTATTTTTAACGGTCGACTAGATATGCAAAATAAAAAAAGGTTTAGCAATAATTATTAAGAGGTAACATCTTCAATGGATGGTGGATGGTGGGGGCAACTTTCCCAGTAAACTTGGGATTTTCGATGTTGAATGTTTATTAAATGTGCGAATTGCCGTTAATTAGATACTTGTAGTTAGGACAATACAACACATTATGAACAGTTGATCTCTAGATGTAGTCATTATTCTCTGGCACAATTGAGTTTAACTTATTCGTACTTTCTTCTCTTTGTTGTGACAGATAGAATTTTCTTTGTTCGCTTGTCTAAGATAGGTGCTTTTCTCCGAACATTTAGGTCCTCTTCTCTATCTCTGAACTGAGTGTCTCTAATACGCCGTTTCTCCACAGTTTGTCGCAGTATATGATTCCATGAAAACAAGTTTATGTAGTCCAGAGGAACAAGCACATGTTTCAAAATCATTTATTAACTAAGATTTTACATTATCAAAGATCAACCAAACTGAGCAGTTTTCTAAACGTTCAAGTAATCCATAGATTTAAAATGCCATTTTGAAGATCAGCTTATTACATGTATATTCTAATTTTGTTGATTTTGTTAGTTGTTGTACCAAAAATAAATTATAGTAAAAATTGTCAATTTGTCAAAATACGACAGATTTCAGTTATGGAAAATCTTAGTTAAGGAATAATCGTGAAACCGGGGTCATGATAAAATGGTTATTTCTGTCTTTCATATCAATAAACCAATAAAATAATCAGGAACCTAAAGTAATTGAAAATAAGTGGTACATGCCATTACGCATGTTGTCACAGATGTGATGGTGGTCCCGACACAAGCTGTTGTATCACATGCAATAATAATTCTTGAAACTTAATTTTTTATGATTACTGCTTCAGACACTCTAAGTAACAAATTAATTACACTGGTTCAAAACTGATATAAAAACCTTGTGGTATATGATAGATTGAGCGACCAAAGCGTACTGAATATTGTTTCTAGTTTGGATAAATCCAATAGATACAATTGTGCAAATATCTGGGTCAGTGTGAACTAGCTCCGTATGTGTCAGTGTGTACTAGATCTGAGTGTTTCAGTATGCAGTGGATATGTTTTTGCCAGTTTGCACTGGATTTAGGTTTGTTAGCGACATATTTATTTCAATCGCACAAAATGTGATACTAACATGAAACTTGGTGTGCATAATCAATCGTAAAAGAGCAAAATGAATCTGACCCCATTTCTCTGGCGTCAGAAAATAAAATGGTCGACAAATAACAATTAAGCTATTGTAAGAGTTAATGTATTTTTACGACACATTTAAAACTGATTATTTTTAAAAGAGGACAAAAAAATACTTTCCAAAATGTCTGCTTGTTGTGGTCTATGTATGGCGGATAATCAATGAATTAAATGATTCTTTTTCAACAATATGTAATTGCAATATTGGTTGGTTTCAGGGAAAGCAAGACTTAGGATATGAATAAAGAAAGATGGATATATTCTTGACATGGTTGTTTTTAAATAGATAGCGCCATGTAATTAAAAAATTGTCTCAAATATTTAAATATTGGCTAATAAATTTTGACAACTTTAATTCCAAAGCCTATTCGCAAACTCATATTTGTCACATAGCTATTGGTATAGTAATATTTATTTACTATTATTATTTTTAAAATGGCGGCTTACAACCAAAATGATCGCCAGTCAATGACGATAAAGTTGTATATATTTTGATTAACCGATAAATAATAAATGTTTATACTAGAACGTTTGGTCTCTCTTAGCTAAAATGGCTAGAGTTTATTCTCTCTCTTAACGGAACATTATTAGGTTGTAAGCTCCCTCCTAACTTAAAATGATTATTGTGAAGTAAATTATTTTTCATTTTAATACATCAAATCATCCTATTGGATTGACCTGATAATACATCCATTACAGATACAATATATCTTAAGTAGAATTGGCTTTAATTTGTAAACAGATTTAATAAAGATATAAACAAAATTGTCAATCCATGTCAAAATGTCGAAGTGAGGCTTGTTGCTCTGGTAAGATAAGCATCTCCTCTTTAGCTAGGTACACCGCCACATGTATAATCAAAATTGAAAATGATTGGTTTCAACTTCCCTGGTGGAAGTTCACGTGTCTAAGCTAACTTGTAAGTTTCAGAGTCTTTTCTTTGCTTCTGAATTGTTCTGAATTGTGTTTCAGACATGGATAAGTATGTTTGTTTTTTATTATATCAACAGTAATGCTAATGTCGTGTAATAAGGCTTCAGTAGAGATAAACTAGAAAGACTAAATACTGGTTCTTGTACTTTATTCAGATGTCGTTACTTGTAGTGTTTGTGTGGCGCGAGTTTTGCGTAGTGTTTCGCAGAGGTGTTCGAAAACCTTTGATTGCGGGTCCCGGACTGGCTACAATCCCGTTGCTCCTCGTTTCGTGCCTTCGTGTATGGGTCTATCTGTATGTATTTTGTTTGTGTCCAGTAACTCTTATTTATACATATGAATTATATAAGAAAGTCTGGAGTACGACATATAAAGATATAATGTGTAATACATGCAGACTAATTCAATATTGACAGATTTTACATGTCTATATGCCTACAGGGCTGTTAAGGTATATGCCTGTACAGATCAGCATTTCTATTATCTAAACTTTTAATTAATGTCCGAAAAACTATTTTTTCTTATAATTTCACATATGGTCATATTTGTAACGGTTCCATTCCTCGCGTGTATAAGATGCATGTTAGATTGAAATAAAAATAAATTCCTTAAACAGTTATTATTCAACAGTCAATGTTTGTAATGTGTGCATAAATAATTCTTTCAACGATGAATACATAAAAATGGCTTGTAACAACATAATTATTGAATTTGAAGCCTGTCAATCGATTGTAATTAATCCTTTTTTAGTTCATTTCTTATCGATTGATTTCCATTCTAGTGTAAATTTTTTGACTTAAATTGAGACGTCATTGGATTCATAGTGAGAGGTACGATACAAAACTGAAGAGTAGAAAGCAGTAGAAAGGAATATCAGACGTAAATTGTGTATCGCACTACTTGTATAGTAAGTAATTTATTTGAGCACGAGAAAGCTAAAGCTGTGAAATCAATGGATGATGTCATAACTGGAGTATAGAAATGTCTTGATGACAACCATTTACCCACAAATAACCGGATGCCGTTTTGAATTTTGATTTCCTGGCCCTGTGTGAAATATATAAGGCTCGCCAGACATATATTGTTCTTTTAGCACTTTTCACCCATTTGCCTTGTCTAGTTACCTAGTGTTCAAGGTTTCAGCATTTACTTCAGCTAATCTAAAGAATTTATTTCTTAAAGCCCTAAAATAAGTCCGGTTAGCAACAGCTTCATTACTTTATGTATAACTAGCTTTTTCATGAATTTGTTTGAGTTCCCTCATTAATTTTACCTATATTATAATTGTATCCATTGTGTTGTTATATTTATAATGACTATAAATATATCTGTATATAGCCGTATATACTGCACATCCAGAAATTGAGGAAACGTGTAAAATGCAAAACTTAAAACCCTAAAAAAATTGTCAAAACGTGATACAAAATCTACAGACCTGAAAGGAAAAATATTTTTCACTCATCCAAAAGTGAATTTAATTCTGTACATTATCTGAAGTTTTTAACAAAACAATACGATAACTATGTCAAAATTATCCTTCTGTACCTTCTTACTCGGGACAACTTTATCTTAAGCCCTGTTCATGTGGCGAGAATTGCTTACATGTGTAACATTACATAGCATGCAAAATTGCGTACGTATGCAAACGTATATTTGCTTTTCGTTCATGTGGAAATATGCAAATTTTGAATTCAATTATTGAAATGAAAGCTATTAAAAACATAAATGGATAGACAAGCAAGACTCAGAAGGTATATGCCTTACTGTTTAAATGACCACTGCGGTAGCTCAATTAGTGAAGTGCTCGCTCCGTAAGTGGGAGGTCACAGGTTTGAACCCCGACCAGGTCTGACCCAAGACTTGAAAGTGGGTAGTGACTGTTCTTTCGCCAAGCACTTGGCATTACAAAATGAAAGTCATGGTTCGTTCAGATGGGAACTTAAAATAAACGAGGTCCCGTGTCACGGTGGGCTTGGTACGCTAAGGACCAAATTGTATATTGCTGTATAGTGCCATCAGCGTAACGCACAAGCAAAGTTTTTGCAACTTCGCCTATAGCTGACGACGTCTCGATTTAAGTGAAATATTCTTGACTTGGGCGTTAAACACCATTACTCAACTCCTTGCTGTTAAAACACAGGCTTGATTATAGGTCTAAGGAGACAAAAATCTGTGTTTAGAAGGCCCAGATCAGAAGTATAATGGGAGGATATTGTAGAACAAAAAAAACTTTTAATGTTGATCAATGGCTTGAACATTTCGTGCGCGGATAGATATGCTGTCATTTGGAACCAGTGCTAAAGTTAGGTAACAAATGTGTATCGGATCTTTTGGCAGCTGACCATAAAGTTGACATCGCAGTTTACTGGTTGGCTTCATCTGCTGAGCATCGGACAGTCGGAAGTCTTTTTAAGGCCTTTAAATCCAGTGTATGGAACTGTGTCCTTGACGTCTATAGCTGATAAATTATTTCCTGAATTTGTCGAATTCCCTACATAAGAATCTCTAAAAAGCCTATTAAACGGATATGAAGAAAAATAGGGATTTCCAAATTGTGGTTGCACTGTGGATGTAACTCATATATACCAATCAAAGCACCAACAGGGGCACACGGTGTCAGTTTACTAACATGTGTAAATTTGCTTTGCGTTCATGTGCAGCATTTGCATGCTATGTATATGTGCACAGTATGTTAATATACTTTTGCACTACCTCCAAAGGTAATGCAAATTTACTCAATAAGTAAAATTACACACGTGAGTATTTGCGTTTATGTGCCGCATTTGCATACATGAGCAAATTACTTAGGTAAGTATTTATACACATATAAGCAAACCTCGCCACATGAACACCCTAATACCCTGCTGTAACTTTGAATGAGGTCCGACTGCTTTAATTTCTAAACTTTCCCCAAAATTTCTCTATGTACAGGAGAACTGAATAACTATGTTTTTATTTTAAAACATAATTTGGTGAAGTCAGTGCATTTTAAATTCATTTTATTGATAGTTTAATGAAAAATAAAAACGAACATACTAATCCATGTCCGAATCACAATCCAGAAGCAAAGTAAAAACTTTGGAACTGACAAGTTAGGTTAGACACGAGAACTTCAACCAGGGAAGTGAGGTCGGGTGCTCCGTAAGCATCTCCTGTTTAGCTAGCTACACCCGTCACGTGTGTAACCCCTGAAAACATTTTCAATTTAAAGAACTAAAATTAAAAACTATGTGCACTCCATTTATGGAAGAATGGTAGCTACTTGTTTATGGAGTAAATGTTCCGAACTAGCTTTTATAATGTGTGTGTAATCTCAAGAGAAATCTTGTCATTTATAAAACCGAGTTAGTATCTTTAAAGTATTTTCTATACATTGTTTAGCTCCCAATCAGCATGTTTATAATCCTTCTTTTGATAGATCTGTTTGTGGTTTGTCATGTTCAAAACAAGAAAAATACGACAGTTACATGTAACACTGACATCGTAAAATAGTTCGTTAACCTACCTCGTCACTATTAATTGGTACATTTATGTCATAGTCAGATAAACATTGTTTATAAAGATTATCAGTTTCTTAAATATTAAAATGTTTTACAAAACCAAGGCTACGCTTAACGTCTTGGGTTGATTTGGTAAAATACAATTTGGTCCTTCAATTTTTCTCATTTAAACATTTTAAGACATTTGGATGTCCGAACACTGCTGATGATGAATTGTATTCCTTAACGGTCGTCTAGATCTGCAAAAATAAAACAGATTTTGTAATAATTATGAAGAGGTAACATATTGGATGGGTGGGGAGGGAGTTATCTTAGTAATGCTTGGGCTCTTGGATACACTTAGTGATATTGAATATTTTGTAATATGTTTATTTTAGATGTTCTTTCTAAGACTAACTACTTATAGATTTAGTAAGACCGTTAGGAAAATACAACACCTTTTGAACAGCTGATTTCTAGATATTACAATTATTCCATGACACAACTTGTGTTGAACGTGTTTCTTATTTGTATTTTTTTCTTTTTGCTGTGGCCGACAGATCTTAAATTTTTTCTTTGTTTGTTTCTCTAAGGTAGGTGCTTTTCTCCGACCATTATCGGTTTCCTTTTCTGCTTTTATAGTGTGTTTGTCAAGTGTGTCCATGACTTATTGTACGTTGGATCCGTATGTGTCAGTATGGACTAGATCTGCCTGTGTGAGTGTGCACTGGATCTGTGTGTGTCAGTGTGAACTAGATCTGCTTGTGTCACTGTGCACTAGATCTGTGTGTGCCAGTGTACACTGGGTCTATGTGTATCAGTGTGCACTGGATCTATGTCTGTCAGTATGCACTAGATGTTTGTGTCGGTTTGGACTTGGTCTGCTTGTATTAGTGTTCAACGGATTAACTTGTGACAGTGTGATCTGAGTCCGTGTATATCATTGCATACTGGATCCGTGTGTGTCAATGTTGAGACCGTTTACATGCAGTCTCGGTTATGAGAGACTTTCTTGCCTACCGTTACATGAGTTAGCTGTTTTGAGACCGTTTCGTAACTACAGTAACTTCAAACTTCGGTATTACGACCATGTGTTTACCGTTAAACGGACAATACAATAGCCAGATGGTGACCAATGAAGGTAAACTCTTTCGGGCATAAGTGTGCGGCTTTAAATTTTGGAAGATGATTACTTTTACTTCTCAGCATCTCCTCTTTGATGGTAGAATATATACTACTAGTTACTATTTGACGTCTCATAGTTCCATGTTCCTTTCACTCAATTTTGATTACACACGCGGCGGGTGTAGCTAGCTCAACAGGAGGTGCTTACCCTTCCAGAGCACTCAGCCTCACTTCCCTGGTGGAAGTTCACGTGTCTAACCTAACTTGTCAGTTTCAAAGTTTCTACTTTGCTTCTGGATTGTGATTCGGACATGGATTAGTATGTTTGTTTTTGATTACTACCTATTTTAGATTTTATTAACCTGACAGCGTCATTTTATTCTCAACAGTTTCAACAAGGTGCAGTACAGTTACCTAGCACCTGCCGATATATATATATATAACTAACAAGGCGTTGAGATGAGTTGACGATTTGACACTAGTTAGTTAACTAAACGTTAAACTTTCGACAGGCCTGTGCTGTAGCCTTTTGTTCGCTGATTACGATGATGCCTTGTTATTAAAGTGATGATTTTAAATTCGGAAAGGCAAAAACTAAGATATTATACAGGTCCGATTGAAATGTGAGATTAACAATGCTGTGTATAATCAGCCTGGAATAGTATCAAACTTATTTCAATCCATTTTTTTAAAACCGCAACTTTTCTAGATATATTATATAACATTAAAGATTACCATTGTATAAATGACAATATTTTCTTAGCTAGTCTCTCAAACTTCACCTCGCGACAGCTTGAACTGAATATTAAATTATATTTTTGCATTATTACGACAATTCCGTTACAGTACAGCATCATCACGGTAAAATAAATTATATCAGCCAGCGAGCATTACGTAAAATCATCCTCAAGCCAGTATTTGTCACTTTACACTTTATGTCATTTGTAATGATTTTTGTTTTTAAATTCTTAACAGGAATCTTTGTAATTAAACTTGTAACGATACAGCATCAAGTGCTCGTATTGTAGCAACTCTTTAAGAAATGTGGTTCATAGTTAAGGCTTCACGTAATGTTATAACTTAACAACACTTCATGATTTAAAGTCTAATGAGCATTATACGTGTATTGTTTTGTAGTGTATTGTGTAATAACAGATAAATAACTGTTTTCATTTTTTAGTCGCGTTCAAATGACTTTTTTGCTAAAATGCATATAAAACGCATAGTACCGATTTTTGTGTCGACTGCAAGACTTGCAGGGGCCAGTTAGCAATCACTACGGCGTCTGTGGCGTATTGTAATACTGATAATCTTTTCCAGGAAACCTGTTCAGTTTACTACCAACACATGCCTTAGACAAGTTCAATATTCACAAAGTCCATGCATATTTCTTAAGAATACTGCAATCTGATTGGTCGATTGTTTACCAAGTTCTGAACGGATTTCTGAAAATTATGACCATAATCATCACGCGAGTACCTCAGGAAAGTTAAGTTCGAAGACAAAATATGTGCAAAATAAATTTTTATATTATTTGGACATGGATTGGTATGTTTGTTTTTACTTTGTTTTGGGATTGTGATTTGGACATGGATTGCTACTGATTTGGGATTGTGATTTGGACATGGATTAGCATGTTTGTTTTAATTTGCTATGATATTTTGATTTGGACAAGGATGGGTATGTTTGTTTTTACTTTGCTTTGGGTTGTGATTTGGAAATGGATTTAAGGATTGGTATGTTTGTTTTACTTTGTTTTGGGATTGTGATTGTGATTTGGACATGGATAAGCATTTTTGTTTTTACTTTGCTTTGGGATTGTGATTTAGACATGGGTTGGAATGTTTGCTTTACTTTGTTTTAGGATAGAATTTGGACATGGATAAGCATGTATGTTTTTACTTTGCTTTTGGGTTGTGATTTGGACAAGTATTGGTATGTTTGTTTTTATTTGCTTTAGGATTGTGATTTGAACATGGATAAGCATGTTTATTTTTACTTTGCTTTGGGATTGTGATTTGGACATGAATGGGTATGGTTTTTTTTACTTTGCTTTAGGATTGTCATTTGTATGTTTGTTTTTACTTTGCTTTTGGGTTGTGATTTGGACAAGTATTGGTATGTTTGTTTTTATTTGCTTTAAAATTGTGATTTGGACATGGATTAGTATGTTTGTTTTTACTTTGCTATGGGATTGTGATTTGGAAATGGATTGGTATGTTTGTTTTTACTTTGCTATGGGATTGTGATTTGGAAATGGATTGGTATGTTTGTTTTTACTTTGCATTGAAGTTGTGATTTGGACATGGATTGGTATGTTTGTTTTTTACTTTGCATTGAAGTTGTGATTTGGAAATGGATTGGTATGTTTGTTTTTACTTTGCTTTTGGATTGTGATTTGGACATGGATTGGTATGTTTGTTTTTACTTTGCTTTTGGATTGTGATTTGGACACGGATTGGTATGTTTGTTTTTACTTTGTATTGAAGTTGTGATTTGGACATGGATTAGTATGTTTGTTTTTACCTTTATCAATGATTGTGATTTGGACATGGGTGAAATGTTTGTTTTTACTTTGCTTTGGGATTGTGATATGGACATGATTTGGTATGTTTGATTAACTTTGCAATGAGGTTGTAATTTGGACATGGACTGGTATGTTTGTTTTTACTTTGTTTTAGGATTGTGATTTAGAGATGGATTGGTATGTTTTGTTTTTATTTTGCATTGAGGTTGTGATTTGGACATGGATTGGTATGTTTGTTTTTACTTTTCTTTGGGATTGTGATTTGGACATGGATTGGTATATTTGTTTTTACTTTGTTTTTGGGATTGTGATTTGGACATGGGTGAAATGTTTGTTTTTTACTTTGCTTTGGGATTGTGATTTGGACATGGATTGGTATGTTTGTTTTTACTTTAATTTTGGGATTGTGATTTGGACATGGATTGGTATGTTTGTTTTAAGATTGTGATTTTCGACATGGATTGGTATGTTTGTTTTACTTTGTTTTTGGGGTTGTGATTTGGACATGGATTGGTATGTTTGTTTTACTTTGTTTTAGGATTGTGCCTTGGGCATGGTTTAGTATGTTTGATTTTACTTTGCTATGGAGTTTTGGTTTGGACATGGATTGGTATGTTTGTTGTTGATTAGGATACTAACGTTAGATTGGTCGATGCTTTCAAGATAGGATTATATAATATTGGTCAACAGTGAAACTTTGTCAATGTATTCATTTCCTAGACACCTCAGTAAGTATTACGTTTGTTGAAATGAGGATCTGGTCGATGGTTTCTACTTAAGAAATAATCATCATTTACCCTTGGTATATCGTCAAAAAATAAACGAGCCAGAGTTCACATGCGGAAAAATATATCACGAGATGGGTCGTGTATTATTTGACGATATACCACGGGTAAATGATGATCATTTCAATTTTAACATGACTTAAATAAAAACGGATCGAAATAAACATTGCGAACTCTTTCTTCAGAAGTACATTTTAGTATCCATTTGCAAAAAGGTCCATTGGAACAAGTCCGCTGTTGACATTACCTTCATTGAAACAAATGATTTTATGAATGAAAATTGCGTCACAACCAATGTTCGCGACACATAGCATGACGTCATATGATACGCAAGGAAGTACGTCATTAAAACGAAACAGTGATGGGTATATCGTTTGTTATACCACGACTGGCTCTCTTCAGGAAATCATGATCATATAATCAGGTCATGTTAGAATATTACTGAGACGCCTATTACCATTGATCATGTTATATATACTTTTGACAAAAGACCATATAATTATAATAATTAGTTACCTTGAGAAAATGTAGTTTGTCTCTCTGTTCATATCCAAATCTGACAGTTTTTAATTCCATAGTTGGTTGCTGTAATAAACCCTTAAAAAACATTTTGCTACGTTTTCCTTGATTCGTTGTTAACATCTCTATAAAACTTGGTCCATCTAGCTAGTAAAATGTGTCATCGGTATATTAAGTGTGTGACAACAAAAGAGTTTTAATAATGTTTATACACTTGAAGACCGAATAAGACCTTATACTTACTGGTCAACCCAACCATTATAGTCATACAGCGAGGTTGTCTGTGGTTACATAAAAAGGCACTGAGGCACTTGGGGATTAAAACGTATGTCTAAACCAGACAAATACAGCGATCATACACACAATATAGTATGAAAGACATCAAATAGAGTATTTTGTTGGGATCTTAAACGCTATAAATTGTATATAGTGATTTAATTTACATGTTCTTTTAAATGTCGTGTGCTGTTTTTGAATGCATTATTTTAATAGAAATTCAAAAACAGCACATGACATAAATATAAAAAAAACAAAACAAGGGATGGAATATTGGTGTTGATCTGTGTTTCTCTCGTATCGAGATAATCAGTTCCACGCTAAGACTGAAATCTTACATGTATATGTATGCAAATTTATAATAAACGAGAAACATAATTGATAATTTTAAAGAAAAGTTTACTATCTCCGGTTTGCTTAACCTGTTCTCATCTAACAATCACTTTACGATATTCGAACAGAAGCATTTTAACTATCTTAACGCGTGCAAGTTAAGTACAATGAAAATGGTTTAAAGCTGTAAATGGCATGGCTTCAATTTTTATGCAAAATGATTGGTGTATAGGTCCCCGAAATGAAATCGATATATATATAACTCTGTATATATAGCAATAACAGTGTAGATTTATATACAGCTTTGATTACATAACTAAACGGAATGAACAATGTATTAAAACCATCAGGCATATGATAATACAATATTTCACCTGAACTGCTGCTCTCCTGAAGTTAAGAAGTTGCGCGGCACATGCGTATTTTAACATCCAATAATTGACGTGATTACGATCCAGTAATAACGGTGGAGTTTATACTTCTGATCAATGTCAATCCATGAAGAACTGTGGTATATATAATATACAATCATTGTATTCTGCCTATCAAATTAGACTTGTGGTGGTGAAGTAGCATTTATTTGTATTTAGTATATAACAATAACATATGGTTAACTTTATTCTATACAATTAAACTTATAGTTAAATCTATATAGTATTTACAGTAGGACTGATTTTTTTTCTAAGATTTGTGAAGTGTTGGTGACTAAAAGACATTATATTAAATATTGAACTCTAAATTGAAATTATGGAATCCGTTTTGAATAATTTCACAAATTTGTCAACTTTTTCGAATTACACAGCGCGTGAGGTATCGACACCGAGTTATATTTATATTTGGATAACTGTAGTTAACGCTTTGATATTTTTGACTGGATGCGTTGGTAATATTCTTGTAATAATAGTTGTTGCCAAAGTTCGAGATATGAGAACTCCGACAAACTACTGTTTGGTCAACCTAAGCGTTGCAGATTTACTTGTGCTAACAATATGTCAAACATCGGCAATGCTTGAATTTTACGCTGAAGACAGGTGGCTGCTTGGAGAATTCTTATGTAAGTATTTTTAATACATTAACATTACTTTTAATTAAAAATATTAAATAAAAAAATAAGTTTGTTTAAAGTAAAAAGTTGGGTTGATTTAATATTTCACCTTTTTCTTACATTTTAATAACTTTTTAAAGATTTTTTTTTTCAAATCAAATAATGTGTTTTTCAAAATTTATTAGTTATTGGGAACCCCCTATGTATATGTATGTAAAATGTTCCACTTGTCTGATTATTTATCTGCTATGTGCTATTTTAATTGTGTTAATTTTATGTTATGTGCAACTTTGATGAACTCTTTCATTATTATCAATAAGATGCATTTTACAGAAATGTACATTACTTGTACGCTTTTGATATAATAAAAAAATGATAGATGTAATTCCTGACAAACAAAGAAAGATTATTCATCAACATCAAAATAAATTGCCTAAAGTTAATTAAAAAACTTAAAATTACTCAAATTATCCAAATTTAGAAAATAAACAATATAACAAACATGTGTTTTAATTAGATGTGTTTCAGGTAATATTTCCTTGTTTTCTGACGTTTTTGTTAATTGCATACATTTTTGTATTAATCTTCACGTTTATCCTGATGGTTCATGCTACATAGATGGACTGATAGAGGTTGTAACAACGTCATGTTAAAATATTATGCAGTTCTATTTGATTAATTAGTCTAGCTTTTTCATAATTACCTCATCAAATCATTAGTTCATGTTGCAGGTTTTGTTATGTTTGAAGCTGACAAATCATGTACAAATGTTGCGTGAAAAAAACCAAATAATTAACAAAAATACCTTTGATGTCGTTTTCTGTTTAAATTGTAAATTCATGTCATTTTCATTATTACATTCACTAAAAGTTCCGTCTTGTAGGACTTTTTATTCATAAAACGTAGTTTTACGTTATAAGCTACTTCTACTGTATGTATATCAATAGAGCCGCTTATACAGTAAAACCTTGATTCATCAGCACCATTTGTGCAGTCTAAATTTGGCTTAAAGCCTTTGGCTTGGCGGTTGATTGAGGAACGCTGATAAGAACAACTACAGAAAAATGGATGTTGAGAATTAAAATAGTGTGGTGATAATCGAGAAGGCAAAGGTTTGGATGGTCATTATAATGAGGAGCTTGTAATTAATAATATAACTTGTAGTGTAGCGTAAAGTGCGTATAATAAAATAATAAAATATTTTCGTATAGTATCATTTTGATGGAAACAACATAATAAGTATTACCAAAAAAATAAAGAAAAAACTGTATACACAATGGAGGAGAAAGAAAACTGTTCTGTAAACATAAGCTAAGCAGAACATGTCACATAAATATCCATTTGATTGGAAATGTTCATCTAGTCAGTCATGATAAAATCTTCAATAGAATTCATGATTTTGATTAACAAAAGGGTTATTTGCATACGTATTCAAAAGTGATTTACATTTAGTGAAGGGGCACCATTGACAAATGGCAAAAACGACAACTTATAGTTCCCAGTAGGTATATGTAGGGGTTGAGGTTCGAATTCAGAGAGGACCAGATCTGGAGAAATAAATGGTAAAAAGTCGGTATTAAGAAGTGAAAGATATGCGATACTTCCACTGAAACTTTGAAGACTGGTTACAAAAACGAACACACAATTTCGCTTATTATTCTAAATTTAAGGTAATAACATTCACTAACATAATGGAAATCCTATTGATGTATCGGGATCAATATATCATGCATGTCATACAAATGAATTTGTATTAACGATTTTTTCATGAATTTTAAAGACAAAAAAGTGTTGTTACTTTTTACATCTAAATACATGTATTTTTAATTGTTTTTTTATGATTGAGGTACGTAACAGCTTGGTGTTACACTTACATGTCAAATAGTTATGTCTACATAGTTAACATACTTTAGAAAGAAAGATTGCAAATTAAAAAAAGACAAAGTATTCTGTTTGTAATGATATACAGCTAATCGGTATATAGTAGGTTGTAACAGCAGTTATTTTAAAATAATCATTATATGACATTTTATATCAAATCTAACTTCACAGCACTATATGGTCGTTTTTTGGAATACAATTCCTCATCAGTAGTGCTTGGACCAAAATTGTGAAACCAAACTGTTTTTCAAGATGTTGAAAAATACCCAAAGGACCAAACTATATTTTACCAAAATTAGCTAAGGAAATACTTTGCATGAAGGAGTATATCTTAGTTTTTGAGGGATTAAAGATTTTAACTAACACCAAAATTAAACAATATTTTATTTCTGACAATAATACACAATTATTGCCTACTGAGTTTGTGATATCCTCGGGGATTTCCTCAAATGATAAAATTAATATTTGATGCTTTTCCAATAAATTTGTAAAAAAAAAAAAAAAAAAAAAAAAAAAAAAAAATACTTTAACTATAAAAAATTAGTTCTTTCCAGTAATTTTCCATTCTGATTAAGATCATAATTGTTGTTTCAAATTTTCCTTAATAAACATGTAACAGGAAAGAGAAAAATGCAGGGTCGGACCGGGGATCGAACCGGGAACCTCCCGCACTACATATATAGAGGAAGTAAATACAGAAGGAATGAATTGTAACAAATACACTATTTCCATATTATATCGTAAATGAACTTTTAATAACATTGAAAATTTTTTTTGCACATTTGCTATGAAACGCAACTTGCTTTTTTGATCAATTCTTCAACTGACAGTTCATTTCAAAATACAAATGTTTTGTTGATGGGATTATGTAAAAAAAATATAAATATACATTATATATTTTTGTTTTTGTTGTTGTATAAATTCTAAAGTCCCATGTCTAACTAGTTATAGCATACACAAATGTGTAATACTCTTTAAGAATCTTACAATGGTACTGTCACATATAGATATCATTTTACAAAATTTAATCTTAAAATACATTTTAGAAAATGGTATATGACAGTACTGTTAACATGTTAAAGATATGAATTTATTAAGAAATGTATAATTTGACGTTTTTGGAGGTATGGTGTAATTATAGATATTTAATGATTCCTGAAATCAGTTTTCTACTTGGAGACAAATATCACTGTAATTACATGCGGTCATCATATTTCCAAAGGAACCAAATATAATTACAGATTTATCTGACTTCCTCTTATCTCTCATTATTTTTATAAAGCTAATCACTGGATGATTTAACGAAGAAGTAGTTTTTATGTCTGTGCATACCATTTTATGATTGATTTATTTTACAAATAAGGCGTGGATAGTTCGTTTATGGAATTGGGACCGGCCACACGGATATAAGTGGAAGATAACATACTGAACTAGAGAATTAGCTGTATATTTTAATCACATATTTTTTAACAATTTTCTTTTAAAAAGTAATGTTTAAAAAGGTAAATAACGTTGAATGGCCACAATAGAAATAAAATACCGTTTTGGATTATGTCCCTTTATTCATAGTCAGTGGGTTTTTCTTATTGATTGCTATGAAATCGACAAGGCATCAATAGTAAGCTTATTGTGGTTACATCGTTTTTCTGACACTAGATATACACAGATAGAGCGTGTTTATTGTAAAAAACAATAACCGTTTTTCCAGAATTTATTTATATCGATATCGGTACGAACTTTTTAGAATAACTTATTCATTCTTATAATACTCAAAAAGAATAAAGCCTATTCCAAAAATGATACTTAACAATGAAATGGTTCTTGGACAAAAAACACTGATGATAAAAATGTATATTACCGATTGTGTTATTATTAAAGTGTCTATTTGATCACTTTTTAGTGTACAATCCAACCTGAATTAAAGGCAACCTCTATATAAGGGCCACCTGTTTATAAAGGCCATTAAAATTGTATCCCAATTGTTTTTATTCATATTATTTGAACCTGTATTAGTCGAGTTGACACTCCTATATACTCAATACTTGAACCTAGAAATGTTTTTTCCTATGAAGTTTTTTGCTGTTTTGTATTCTATAGGGTCCCTAGAGTAAAATTAGGTTAGTTGCCCTACAGGTAACATTGGGCAAATTGCATAATTTGCATATATCCAAGATGGCTGCCTGACGCCATATTGAAAATCTATCTTTCGTAAGAATTGTTCTACAATAGCTTGTAATATACCGTTTTGTATGTTTTCAGGGATGAGGAACTTATCTCCGTTGTTGTTTTTAACATTTGGGGCAATTTAAACGTATATATTAACAAATTTGACCAGACAAGGGTAGAAGTAACAGGTTTTTTATTATTAGATGTAACTCAGCATATCACATTCAATGCTGCGTAACTTAACCATACATCTTGATACATTTTGATTTTAAGGGCATAAATGAGGTTCCAACAATTCCTTTTATTAAGAAATTAAAACATGATCTAAGTGATTTCAGCTTTACTAAATCTATCGTAAAGGCTAGTTCCAATTGCTAAGGTTTCTTTTAAAGCAAGTCTCCAACGAAGAAGTTTTCAAAGCCACATTATTGCTATCATAGTTAATCCAGTTACATATATATATATTACTACGAATGAAAACCAAACAATACTGGGACTTTTTATCAGTTTGGAAGCAGTGAATTGCTTCGATTTTTACATGAACATTGATACATTACGTCATATAATGAAGTATTTTGGTTTTGGTAATCTTCAGCAAAAGCTATTACTGATAATGCGCAAACTTCCACAAATTGGTTGGCTGGAGTTGAACAGTAGAACTCATCTTTTTGGTTTTATGATAGTTTTGATATTTTGATCTACTATTTCCACTCCAAATGGCCGCTATAAGACACACGCTATAACTACAGACTTCCATGTTCATTCATGTGGTATAAGTGAAAAGGTAGTGCACAGTCTAGATATTTGGCTTACTTTTGGTGTCTCAACTTACCCAAGTTACCATTAAGCAACATCTAACATCTAGATCTGACAATGCCGTTTCACTTTTAAATTATACTGGACCACAGAAAATAAAACTCCTGCAATGTTTACCATCAAAACTATTTGTATCATGATCAACACACCCAACACATAACTTTATTGGACGCTTGACATGTACAATGTGCTGGCAATCTTTCTCAGTGTCTGCTATAAACACATGCGTGTCCTGTCAAAGATCTTGCATGTCGACACCATGGTGATTATTAGGATGTTGTCTTGGGTAACCAGTTTGGAGAACAAACTGCTATCAAATTTGAAAAATGAGCCTTTAAAGGCATGACTCTTTAGCCTGGTCCTTTTAGTGGGTAGATTGGTGCTTCTCTGAATGAATATATTCTGAGAGTGATACGGACCATAACTCAATGAGTTCAATTCTCGGTGTTCCTAAAATATATATGACCAAAATTTATTGCTTATTCAAACTCCATCTAAATGAAAACATGTCATAAGGCAATTGCTCGCAATATTGCTTCAAATGTGTCAATGTGGTGGATTCAGTTGTAATGTATGAGTAGATAGGAATACAAGTACAATCCAGTCTACCTGATGAGTTTTTCAATGCCATCATTAGGTCTTTAAAGGCAATACGTTTCAAAGCGAAGCTGTCAAGATGCAAAAACAAAGCCAGTTGTTTTGAGCTTAGCTTCTGCTTGTATTTGATATCGGTTCTGTTCCTTTTTGACAGTAGTTGAAAATGGCTGTCATTGGAAAAGCATGAAGTCAGCTATAGTCAATTCGTTTTTTGGGGTTAGTTCACCTAAAACTCACAAACAATCACCATGATTCAGTTTTTCTACCGCATCCCTTGATCATATGGCGATATCACATCAGATTTCATTGCATCAATCCAAAAAAGGTCATATTGGTACCCAGACACGTCAAAGAAAATCTTGTTTTTGTGACAAATACCACCTCGTATCTTCCAAGGACCAGGACAGAGGAAACAACACAGCAATATGTATACGATTGTGGATTTGGCCATGATGAATCCGGCATAACTATGGTATCGTTTATGTCTCCCAGCTGCAAAAACAGGTCATGATAGCATTTGTGTGCTGATTGACGACACAGATGTTTTTGTTTTCCTAGTGTATTGGGTGTATAAGCATTAAAACAATGTGATGTACAGATGGAGTGATAGGATAGAAGTTTTGAACATCAATGCAACAAACCATGTCAGGCATGCATGCTTTAAGTGTCATGGTCTTGGTTTGAGATGTCTTGAACTGCCAGGCATGCATGCTCTCAGTGTCATGGTCTTTGTTCGAGATGTCTTGCGTTGCCAGGCATGCATGCTCTCAGTGTCATGGTCTTGGTTTGAGATGTCTTTAACTGCCAGGCATGCATTCTATCAGTGCCATGGTCTTGGTTCGAAATGTCTTGAACTGCCAGACATGCATGCTCTTTGTGTCATGATCTTGGTTTGAGATGTCTTGAACTGCCAGGTATGCATTTTATGTGCCATGGTCTTGGTTTGAGATGTCTTGAACTGCCAGGCATGCATTTTATGTGTCATGGTCTTGGTTCGAGATGTCTTGAACGACCAAGCGTGCATGCTCTTAGGGGCATGATTTTCGTTCGAGATATCTTGAGCTGCCAGGCATGCATGTTCTTAGTGGTTGTGATACAGCATCCTAATTACAAACTCCTTTTCTCCTCAATTAGCTGATGTTCTGGTTAACAAAGATCACAAAATAACTTGGTGGGATCTGAACCATTCTTTTTTCTGTATGGCCAGTCAGCAGGAAAGATTGTGACGTTTCCTCGGGCTCTTCATAAAGAACATCAAACCCTAATAGTTCTGATCTGTTTCAAACATCATTTACTGCTGTCTCACCTTTAGTTAATTTTGTGAAAGGGTACCGCGGTCAAGATGCTCCTAAAGAGTATGAAATGATAACAGATTTCGGATTGAAATTCAAAGATCGATTCTCATTACATGTTATAGTGAAAGGATACCTGGTGCCACAAGAACTTTTTAGTCATGTTTTGTCAATGTAAGGCACAAAATCATAAGTGCAACACACAAGGACATGCTTGCCTTAAAAACTAAATCCTGTACATATTTTTAACTGTTTTGGAGAAAGAGAGTGTTTAATTGTTTACACAAAAATGAGATTACCCATGGCTATCCTAGGGTGAATAGTTATTCGACACATATGGTCAGTCATTATAGACATGATGATATTTAATGTAAAACTAATGCCAGAATTGAACTGCCCATGCCTGAATACCCACACAGATACATTTGTATATTACAATCTATTATAATTTTTTTTTATAAAATCGATATTTCAAGATGACATCCGTCGGTCATCTTGGATTTATAGCTTATTGTGCGAGTTAAGTGTTCCGTATGTAAAAACAATAACACCAGAAATGGGTTTCTCATGCCTGAAAACATCTAAAAAGATATATAACAAGCTGTTGGAAGATATTTTATATCGCAGTATGTACTTCAATTTTAAGATTGGCGGCCATTTTGGATTTATGTATATTGTGCAAGTTGCCCAAATTTGCCCGAAGGGCAACTAAGTTAGTTTTGTTCAAGGACCCATGAGGAAAACAACACAGCAAAAAAACTTCATAGGGAACATTTCTATGTTCGTAAAATGCCTACTCGACTATATATATACATTTTGTAAAGGTCACCTGCCCACAAAGGCCACTTTTACTGGTTCTCTTGGGTGACATTTATAGACAAGGTTGACTGTATTGCATGCATATTTTAGAACAGTCTATAGTCAATATCCAGACATTTGTGATTTTACAAGTTAAACAGAAATGTTATCGAAATAATCAGACTTAGAAAAGATATAAATGTTTCCATACAGAAAACGGCAAACTACAGGAAAGAAGAACATAAACGTTTTGCTTATCGCATTGCAATTGTAAAAGGACGGAATGAATGCAGATTGGACCAGCAATCGAAACCAGGACCTCACGCACATTATAGACCACTGCCAGTGCTTTACCAACTATATGATACACGATTATATAATATAAATCATTAGATATACTCAAGTATGCTTCCTAATACAAAGAATATTCTTAGCGTTTGTGAAATATATTTTGGTCCTTAGGATATTTTTTCGACCCCTTAAAAAATTTTTGTTTCACAATTTTGGTCCAGGCATTACTGATGAAAAATTGTATTCCGAAACGGCCGTCTAATGCTTCAAATTAACACTAGTATAATATGTAATATATTATCTGTGTGGTAAAATTAGTGTCACATCACATAAGTTACGATGCAGTAAATATCCATTAATGAACTAGGTAGCTATAGATTATAGTGGAGTCATTGTTCTCCAATAGTTTACCATATATATCATTCTATTATCACCAGAAACATTGTATAGACTCATTGTTCTCAAATAGATAACCATTTATCTCGTTCTATTATCACCATTGTTCATATGTATTATATGGAGTTGTAAAGAATCAAATTGAAGTCAATGATAATTTCCGGTTAAGATATAAATGTATAATGGAATGTTTGAGCAAAACGTTATCTAAATCATTGTTGTAAGCACATTTTCGAATAGGATATATATATATATATAATTATAGCATACTTATGATTAAATCAGTTAAAATACTATGAATTTCCTGTCTTTTGAATCTGTGTATTATTAAATCATTAAAAAATAAGTTAATATGTCGGAGGCTTCAAGTTTTGGGATAATTTTATCTAAAAAATAATGTATATGAATTGGTGTTATCCAATAGTACTGTAATTACACCACTGGAGATTTACTCTAGTGTCCGTCTAAAGTCGGTAATTTTATAACCATTGGTCCAAAGTTGTACTTTTTGTATGGTTTTGTTTTACCGTGTTTTCATCTTCTTGTCGTTTTTATGGCCAGCTACCAAAAATAAGTCATCAAACACAACCACTGTAATACCCAACATTGATATGTGTACATATTAGAAATGTTTCAGTTGACATCTTGGTTTGGAACATGGAATTGCGATTGTTTCTTAAATCAGTAATAATAACTATTGAAAAATATTCTTCAGGGTCGTTTAAACGTTTTATGACCGTCTTTAAGATATTGTTGATAAGTATGATGTCTACCCTAGATATTTTTGACGTCCCATAGTTCCATGTTCCTTTCACGCTCAAATTTAAATACACAGCTAGCTAAACACCATGTGATTATCATTCCGGAGCACCCGGCCTTACTTCCTGGTGGAAGTTCACATGTGTTAACATAATTTGCCAGTCTCAAAGATTTTTACTTTGCTTTTGGCTTTTGATTTACACATGGATTGATATGACCCTACGGCTGTTTTTACAGTATATATCAGTGACATTGAGTAAGTTTGGTAAGGTAAAAATGCAATATAGTAATTTTAGTTTAAACAGAACACCCGGTCTCACTACTATGGTGGAAACATCACATGTTTAATTTAATTGGCTATTTAGTTCCTTTTAGGATTGAACTTTGAACTTTGATCGCCATGTTTATGATTGATTATAGTTTTATAATAAAAAAATTAGTCAAGAATTAAAGGACTAGATTCGTTTTGTGGACGTATGTGCCTATTTTTTTCTCAAAAATAAAGAGCGAAATATCCCCGATTTTTGTCTTGTTTTTTATTCAGTGATATCGTACATTTATCACTGTAATCTTTTTTATCATAAAAACCTTACCTTAATTATATAAAAATGGTCATAAATTGGCCCGAAAACAGCAAAAGTCAAGAAAATTGTCCGTTTTCATGTACTTAAGTCAAGAATTTAATGTGTGCGCATTCGTTAACCACCACCATTTTTTCAAAATAAAATAGTATTTATATAATGTTTAAGTACGAGTGTATTTTTTTGTGGTTAAAGAATGCGCACACCTTTAAATTTTATGAAATATGTGTAAAAATCGGCAAATTTTCACGCTGATACTTCGTGCACTTTGAGAGTTTCTTACTGGTTTTCGGAGCACCAAAGTTTCTTGTCTGTGCGTTGTCGCTGCAACCGGCGTACCCGGGTTTAATAAGTGACCAAATAGTTTAAATATTGTTTTCACCGTGAAAAAAGATAAAAACAGATAAAGTAATGGGTTGAAATACATAAAGAAACTCCCTGGAAATTTGACAGGTAAGTAACACATCTTTATTTTAATTTTCGCTCCAGTCAAAGATTACAGTAATATTAGATCGTCGGTTTCGATCGGATGTCACCAGTCTAGTTTCTGCAGGACAAAATACAAATGCAGATACTTTGTGACTGTTGAAAAACATTGTATTTTGTAAGAAAAATGATCAAATTTCTTATATAAGTTACTTATCTAAGTTGTTAACCTATCGACCAAGCCAGTATATTTTTTATTAGACTAATTTAGAGCCCCAATGTATTTTAGCCATATTATCGTCTGGAGAAAAAACCAAACGAAGAAAGATCTTTGTCTATAAATAAAAATAAAATTTAATGGAATTTGGAAGGAAAAGAATGACATTAACAATATATTACCTTATTTAATGATACTTTGGTAAATTAATTGTTAGGAATGAAAAAATATCATTGCATCATTAACTGCACAGCTCTATCTAAGTTATATATACAACTTAAACAATAGTGTTCTTAACAGAAGATTCGGTAGCGCAATGGTGAAGGGCGCGGACTTCGAACTGTAACATTGTAAGTTCAAGTCCCCGACCCGAATTTGCCTTTTTGTTTTTTTGTTTTTTTTTAATTAATTTTTTTTTTGCAATTCTTGTATATTTAATACATCTAGGATATTAAATAAAATATAAATTAAACAAGTATATATTACTGTAGGTTTATTATCACGACGGTTAACTTATGTCCTTTATGTTTTAGAACGTTCGGGGATGATAAAATAATAAAATAATATTTTTTTCTGAAAATAATTATAATAATAATGTTTATTATTATTATTATTATTATTATTATTATTATTATTATTATTATTATAGGATGCCACCAAGTAGTGGTTGCAGACGTCGGGAGTTTGAATGTGTTCTCTGAAGAAAGAGAACTAAGGCAAAGGAAAGAAGGCCAATAAACCAAGACATCGCAAATTATCTCAATAAAACGTTTTTAATTACTGCAACAAATTCAAGGGATGTTTTATGCAACAGATGTAGACAGCAGTACTATGTTAAAGAAAAAAATAAATCGTGTGAACAGGTCGAAACATCTATACTGCATATTGATAGGAATAGTGACGACGATTACAGACCACCAGTAAAACGTCTAGCTGTCATTAATAGTCCACCAACAGTCTCGCTACCTATCCCTAGTACAGCCAAAAGCCATACATACTGTTTTGTTTGTCGAAAACCTAAATCTAAATTAATAGTTGTTCCATCCGAGGCTAGATTCTCTGCTTTTTTGCGAAAGGAAATCATCATACCATCCGGATCACGTTGTTGCAGTGATCACTTGATAAATAACAAGTTGACACATGATGCCATGCTGGCAATAGAATGTAAAAAGGATAATGTTTTACTGAACAGGTCTGCAGTCTTTGAACTTCTTCGTAGTTTGAGACTGTTTGCTTTGCAATCTGAAAAATCCAGAATTGACTTTGACTCTAACGATGCCCTATCTTCATCTGATTTCACTCGGACTTTATCTTTTCAAACTCAAATCCGGAATATCCAACAAAGTACTATCAACAGTTTTTAATATTACAAAATCTAGTATCCGACGTGCTGTTTCATCTGTAAGAACTGCATTAACCCAGTCTTTCGTAAGACATAACCTGGGACTTTCACACATCAGCAGGCAAGAAATAATTCAACATCACACAAGACCAATTGCGCAAACGTTATTTGGAAATATATCAAATACACAAGCCATATTAGTATTGGATGGAACCTACATTTATATCCAAAAAAAGTGGAAATTTTACATTTCAAAGAAGAACATATTCTATACACAAAGGGCACCCACTTGTTAAACCGATGATTGTTGTTTCTACCACAGGATACTTTATAACTGTTCTTGGGCCATATTTTGCCGACTCTAAAAATAATGACGCCTCCATATTGAAACACATAATGAAAAACAACATCGAAGATATCAAGCGTTGGGTTGAAGAAAATGATGTGTTCATAGTTGACCGTGGATTTAGAGACTCTCTTGATATGCTTAAGGACCTAGGAATAAAATCAGAGATGCCATGTGTTATAAAGAAGGGAAAAAAGCAGATGACCACAGAGGATGCAAACGCCAGCAGATTAGTAACAAAGGTAATGACACAATTTTGTGTAAGTCATATTCGGACATGGATTAGTATGTTTGTTTTTGATTTGATACAGTATTTAAATATAATACTTACTTCATGTAGTTTAAAAATTAGCTTACAATTGAAAATTATAATGTGTTATGCAATATCTGTACTGTATATCTCTAGTTCGTTAGCTGGGTGTTAAACTTTGGACAGACCTGTACTGTATATCTCTAGTTCGTTAGCTGGTTGTTAAACTTTGGACAGACCTGTACTGTATATCTCTAGTTCGTTAGCTGGGTGTTAAGCTTTGGACAGACCTGTACGGTATATCTCTAGTTCGTTAGCTGGGTGTTAAACTTTGGACAGACCTGTACTGTATATCTCTAGTTCGTTAGCTAGGTGTTAAACTTTGGACAGACCTGTACTGTATATCTCTAGTTCGTTAGCTGGGTGTTAAACTTTGGACAGACCTGTACGGTATATCTCTAGTTCGTTAGCTCAGTGTTAAACTTTGGACAGACCTGTACGGTATATCTCTAGTTCGTTAGCTGGGTGTTAAACTTTGGACAGACCTGTACGGTATATCTCTAGTTCGTTAGCTGGGTGTTAAACTTTGGACAGACCTGTACGGTATATCTCTAGTTCGTTAGCTAGGCGTTAAACTTTGGACAGACCTGTACGGTATATCTCTAGTTCGTTAGCTAGGTGTTAAACTTTGGACAGACCTGTACTGTATATCTCTAGTTCGTTAGCTGGGTGTTAAACTTTGGACAGACCTGTACGGTATATCTCTAGTTCGTTAGCTCAGTGTTAAACTTTGGACAGACCTGTACTGTATATCTCTAGTTCGTTAGCTGGGTGTTAAACTTTGGACAGACCTGTACTGTATATCTCTAGTTCGTTAGCTGGGTGTTAAACTTTGGACAGACCTGTACGGTATATCTCTAGTTCGTTAGCTCAGTGTTAAACTTTGGACAGACCTGTACGGTATATCTCTAGTTCGTTAGCTCAGTGTTAAACTTTGGACAGACCTGTACTGTATATCTCTAGTTCGTTAGCTGGGTGTTAAACTTTGGACAGACCTGTACGGTATATCTCTAGTTCGTTAGCTCAGTGTTAAACTTTGGACAGACCTGTACGGTATATCTCTAGTTCGTTAGCTCAGTGTTAAACTTTGGACAGACCTGTACTGTATATCTCTAGTTCGTTAGCTGGGTGTTAAACTTTGGACAGACCTGTACGGTATATCTCTAGTTCGTTAGCTGGGTGTTAAACTTTGGACAGACCTGTACTGTATATCTCTAGTTCGTTAGCTGGGTGTTAAACTTTGGACAGACCTGTACGGTATATCTCTAGTTCGTTAGCTGGGTGTTAAACTTTGGACAGACCTGTACTGTATATCTCTAGTTCGTTAGCTAGGTGTTAAACTTTGGACAGACCTGTACGGTATATCTCTAGTTCGTTAGCTGGGTGTTAAACTTTGGACAGACCTGTACGGTATATCTCTAGTTCGTTAGCTGGGTGTTAAACTTTGGACAGACCTGTACTGTATATCTCTAGTTCGTTAGCTGGGTGTTAAACTTTGGACAGACCTGTACGGTATATCTCTAGTTCGTTAGCTGGGTGTTAAACTTTGGACAGACCTGTACTGTATATCTCTAGTTCGTTAGCTGGGTGTTAAACTTTGGACAGACCTGTACGGTATATCTCTAGTTCGTTAGCTGGGTGTTAAGCTTTGGACAGACCTGTACGGTATATCTCTAGTTCGTTAGCTGGGTGTTAAACTTTGGACAGACCTGTACTGTATATCTCTAGTTCGTTAGCTAGGTGTTAAACTTTGGACAGACCTGTACTGTATATCTCTAGTTCGTTAGCTAGGTGTTAAACTTTGGACAGGCCTGTACGGTATATCTCTAGTTCGTTAGCTAGGTGTTAAACTTTGGACAGACCTGTACGGTATATCTCTAGTTCGTTAGCTGGGTGTTAAACTTTGGACAGACCTGTACTGTATATCTCTAGTTCGTTAGCTGGGTGTTAAACTTTGGACAGACCTGTACGGTATATCTCTAGTTCGTTAGCTAGGTGTTAAACTTTGGACAGACCTGTACTGTATATCTCTAGTTCGTTAGCTGGGTGTTAAACTTTGGACAGACCTGTACGGTATATCTCTAGTTCGTTAGCTCGGTGTTAAACTTTGGACAGACCTGTACTGTATATCTCTAGTTCGTTAGCTGGGTGTTAAACTTTGGACAGACCTGTACGGTATATCTCTAGTTCGTTAGCTGGGTGTTAAACTTTGGACAGACCTGTACTGTATATCTCTAGTTCGTTAGCTGGGTGTTAAACTTTGGAAAGACCTGTACTGTATATCTCTAGTTCGTTAGCTGGGTGTTAAACTTTGGACAGACCTGTACTGTATATCTCTAGTTCGTTAGCTGGGTGTTAAACTTTGGACAGACCTGTACTGTATATCTCTAGTTCGTTAGCTAGGTGTTAAACTTTGGACAGACCTGTACTGTATATCTCTAGTTCGTTAGCTGGGTGTTAAACTTTGGACAGACCTGTACTGTATATCTCTAGTTCGTTAGCTGGGTGTTAAACTTTGGACAGACCTGTACTGTATATCTCTAGTTCGTTAGCTGGGTGTTAAACTTTGGACAGACCTGTACTGTATATCTCTAGTTCGTTAGCTGGGTGTTAAACTTTGGACAGACCTGTACTGTATATCTCTAGTTCGTTAGCTGGGTGTTAAACTTTGGACAGACCTGTACTGTATATCTCTAGTTCGTTAGCTGGGTGTTAAACTTTGGACAGACCTGTACTGTATATCTCTAGTTCGTTAGCTGGGTGTTAAACTTTGGACAGACCTGTACTGTATATCTCTAGTTCGTTAGCTGGGTGTTAAACTTTGGACAGACCTGTACTGTATATCTCTAGTTCGTTAGCTGGGTGTTAAACTTTGGACAGACCTGTACGGTATATCTCTAGTTCGTTAGCTGGGTGTTAAACTTTGGACAGACCTGTACTGTATATCTCTAGTTCGTTAGCTGGGTGTTAAGCTTTGGACAGACCTGTACGGTATATCTCTAGTTCGTTAGCTCAGTGTTAAGCTTTGGACAGACCTGTACGGTATATCTCTAGTTCGTTAGCTGGGTGTTAAACTTTGGACAGACCTGTACTGTATATCTCTAATTCGTTAGCTGGGTGTTAAACTTTGGACAGACCTGTACTGTATATCTCTAGTTCGTTAGCTCAGTGTTAAACTTTGGACAGACCTGTACTGTATATCTCTAGTTCGTTAGCTCAGTGTTAAACTTTGGACAGACCTGTACTGTATATCTCTAGTTCGTTAGCTGGGTGTTAAACTTTGGACAGACCTGTACTGTATATCTCTAGTTCGTTAGCTCAGTGTTAAACTTTGGACAGACCTGTACGGTATATCTCTAGTTCGTTAGCTCAGTGTTAAACTTTGGACAGACCTGTACGGTATATCTCTAGTTCGTTAGCTGGGTGTTAAACTTTGGACAGACCTGTACGGTATATCTCTAGTTCGTTAGCTAGGTGTTAAACTTTGGACAGACCTGTACGGTATATCTCTAGTTCGTTAGCTAGGTGTTAAACTTTGGACAGACCTGTACTGTATATCTCTAGTTCGTTAGCTAGGTGTTAAACTTTGGACAGACCTGTACGGTATATCTCTAGTTCGTTAGCTAGGTGTTAAACTTTGGACAGACCTGTACGGTATATCTCTAGTTCGTTAGCTAGGTGTTAAACTTTGGACAGACCTGTACGGTATATCTCTAGTTCGTTAGCTAGGTGTTAAACTTTGGACAGACCTGTACGGTATATCTCTAGTTCGTTAGCTAGGTGTTAAACTTTGGACAGACCTGTACGGTATATCTCTAGTTCGTTAGCTGGGTGTTAAGCTTTGGACAGACCTGTACGGTATATCTCTAGTTCGTTAGCTCAGTGTTAAACTTTGGACAGACCTGTACTGTATATCTCTAGTTCGTTAGCTCAGTGTTAAACTTTGGACAGACCTGTACGGTATATCTCTAGTTCGTTAGCTCAGTGTTAAACTTTGGACAGACCTGTACTGTATATCTCTAGTTCGTTAGCTGGGTGTTAAACTTTGGACAGACCTGTACGGTATATCTCTAGTTCGTTAGCTGGGTGTTAAACTTTGGACAGACCTGTACTGTATATCTCTAGTTCGTTAGCTGGGTGTTAAACTTTGGACAGACCTGTACGGTATATCTCTAGTTCGTTAGCTGGGTGTTAAACTTTGGACAGACCTGTACGGTATATCTCTAGTTCGTTAGCTCAGTGTTAAACTTTGGACAGACCTGTACGGTATATCTCTAGTTCGTTAGCTCAGTGTTAAACTTTGGACAGACCTGTACGGTATATCTCTAGTTCGTTAGCTCAGTGTTAAACTTTGGACAGACCTGTACGGTATATCTCTAGTTCGTTAGCTCAGTGTTAAACTTTGGACAGACCTGTACGGTATATCTCTAGTTCGTTAGCTCAGTGTTAAACTTTGGACAGACCTGTACGGTATATCTCTAGTTCGTTAGCTCAGTGTTAAACTTTGGACAGACCTGTACGGTATATCTCTAGTTCGTTAGCTGGGTGTTAAACTTTGGACAGACCTGTACGGTATATCTCTAGTTCGTTAGCTGGGTGTTAAACTTTGGACAGACCTGTACGGTATATCTCTAGTTCGTTAGCTCAGTGTTAAACTTTGGACAGACCTGTACGGTATATCTCTAGTTCGTTAGCTCAGTGTTAAACTTTGGACAGACCTGTACGGTATATCTCTAGTTCGTTAGCTGGGTGTTAAACTTTGGACAGACCTGTACGGTATATCTCTAGTTCGTTAGCTCAGTGTTAAACTTTGGACAGACCTGTACGGTATATCTCTAGTTCGTTAGCTGGGTGTTAAGCTTTGGACAGACCTGTACGGTATATCTCTAGTTCGTTAGCTGGGTGTTAAACTTTGGACAGACCTGTACTGTATATCTCTAGTTCGTTAGCTGGGTGTTAAACTTTGGACAGACCTGTACGGTATATCTCTAGTTCGTTAGCTCAGTGTTAAACTTTGGACAGACCTGTACGGTATATCTCTAGTTCGTTAGCTGGGTGTTAAGCTTTGGACAGACCTGTACGGTATATCTCTAGTTCGTTAGCTGGGTGTTAAACTTTGGACAGACCTGTACTGTATATCTCTAGTTCGTTAGCTGGGTGTTAAACTTTGGACAGACCTGTACGGTATATCTCTAGTTCGTTAGCTCAGTGTTAAACTTTGGACAGACCTGTACGGTATATCTCTAGTTCGTTAGCTGGGTGTTAAACTTTGGACAGACCTGTACGGTATATCTCTAGTTCGTTAGCTGGGTGTTAAACTTTGGACAGACCTGTACTGTATATCTCTAGTTCGTTAGCTGGGTGTTAAACTTTGGACAGACCTGTACGGTATATCTCTAGTTCGTTAGCTCAGTGTTAAACTTTGGACAGACCTGTACGGTATATCTCTAGTTCGTTAGCTGGGTGTTAAACTTTGGACAGACCTGTACTGTATATCTCTAGTTCGTTAGCTGGGTGTTAAACTTTGGACAGACCTGTACGGTATATCTCTAGTTCGTTAGCTCAGTGTTAAACTTTGGACAGACCTGTACGGTATATCTCTAGTTCGTTAGCTGGGTGTTAAACTTTGGACAGACCTGTACTGTATATCTCTAGTTCGTTAGCTGGGTGTTAAACTTTGGACAGACCTGTACTGTATATCTCTAGTTCGTTAGCTAGGTGTTAAACTTTGGACAGACCTGTACGGTATATCTCTAGTTCGTTAGCTACTGTAGAAACCACTGTGGCTGTGACAGTGAAATTTTCTTTATATCCATAGAAAATCAAATAAATTTGAATAAAGTTTGATATTTTTCACTTACTTGTACCTAGTCGTAACAGGAAATCTGTATGCGCATCCGCGATTGTCATAAAGTATGTCTGTAGAAAGGAAAATGTTGGCGGTATGTGGATTTTACACATGCGAAAATGACGATGTTTACACCGGAAGTGATGTACTTGGTGACGTTTTACGTCATATGCGCAACAGAAGCCGCCATTTGCATGGTTTTTCAACATGTTAAATCCCCATAGCACCAACGTTTTCCCCTATGCAGATATATTTTGGGCTAATCGCGGATGCGCATACAGATTTCCTGTTACGACTAGGGACAAGTAAGTGAAAAATATCGATCTTTATTCAAATTTATTTGATTTTCTATGGATATAAAGAGAATTTCACTGTCACAGCCACAGTGGTTTCTACAGTAGGTGTTAAACTTTGGACAGACCTGTACTGTATATCTCTAGTTCGTTAGCTAGGTGTTAAACTTTGGACAGACCTGTACGGTATATCTCTAGTTCGTTAGCTCAGTGTTAAACTTTGGACAGACCTGTACGGTATATCTCTAGTTCGTTAGCTGGTTGTTAAACTTTGGACAGACCTGTACGGTATATCTCTAGTTCGTTAGCTAGGTGTTAAACTTTGGACAGACCTGTACGGTATATCTCTAGTTCGTTAGCTAGGTGTTAAACTTTGGACAGACCTGTACTGTATATCTCTAGTTCGTTAGCTGGGTGTTAAACTTTGGACAGACCTGTACGGTATATCTCTAGTTCGTTAGCTCAGTGTTAAACTTTGGACAGACCTGTACTGTATATCTCTAGTTCGTTAGCTCAGTGTTAAACTTTGGACAGACCTGTACGGTATATCTCTAGTTCGTTAGCTGGGTGTTAAGCTTTGGACAGACCTGTACGGTATATCTCTAGTTCGTTAGCTGGGTGTTAAACTTTGGACAGACCTGTACTGTATATCTCTAGTTCGTTAGCTAGGTGTTAAACTTTGGACAGACCTGTACTGTATATCTCTAGTTCGTTAGCTGGGTGTTAAACTTTGGACAGACCTGTACGGTATATCTCTAGTTCGTTAGCTAGGTGTTAAACTTTGGACAGACCTGTACGGTATATCTCTAGTTCGTTAGCTGGGTGTTAAGCTTTGGACAGACCTGTACGGTATATCTCTAGTTCGTTAGCTGGGTGTTAAACTTTGGACAGACCTGTACTGTATATCTCTAGTTCGTTAGCTGGGTGTTAAACTTTGGACAGACCTGTACGGTATATCTCTAGTTCGTTAGCTGGGTGTTAAACTTTGGACAGACCTGTACTGTATATCTCTAGTTCGTTAGCTAGGTGTTAAACTTTGGACAGACCTGTACGGTATATCTCTAGTTCGTTAGCTCAGTGTTAAACTTTGGACAGACCTGTACGGTATATCTCTAGTTCGTTAGCTGGGTGTTAAACTTTGGACAGACCTGTACTGTATATCTCTAGTTCGTTAGCTCAGTGTTAAACTTTGGACAGACCTGTACTGTATATCTCTAGTTCGTTAGCTGGGTGTTAAACTTTGGACAGACCTGTACTGTATATCTCTAGTTCGTTAGCTGGGTGTTAAACTTTGGACAGACCTGTACGGTATATCTCTAGTTCGTTAGCTGGGTGTTAAACTTTGGACAGACCTGTACTGTATATCTCTAGTTCGTTAGCTAGGTGTTAAGCTTTGGACAGACCTGTACGGTATATCTCTAGTTCGTTAGCTAGGTGTTAAACTTTGGACAGACCTGTACGGTATATCTCTAGTTCGTTAGCTGGGTGTTAAACTTTGGACAGACCTGTACTGTATATCTCTAGTTCGTTAGCTAGGTGTTAAGCTTTGGACAGACCTGTACGGTATATCTCTAGTTCGTTAGCTAGGTGTTAAACTTTGGACAGACCTGTACGGTATATCTCTAGTTCGTTAGCTGGGTGTTAAACTTTGGACAGACCTGTACTGTATATCTCTAGTTCGTTAGCTAGGTGTTAAACTTTGGACAGACCTGTACGGTATATCTCTAGTTCGTTAGCTGGGTGTTAAACTTTGGACAGACCTGTACTGTATATCTCTAGTTCGTTAGCTCAGTGTTAAACTTTGGACAGACCTGTACGGTATATCTCTAGTTCGTTAGCTGGGTGTTAAACTTTGGACAGACCTGTACTGTATATCTCTAGTTCGTTAGCTAGGTGTTAAACTTTGGACAGACCTGTACTGTATATCTCTAGTTCGTTAGCTAGGTGTTAAACTTTGGACAGACCTGTACTGTATATCTCTAGTTCGTTAGCTGGGTGTTAAACTTTGGACAGACCTGTACTGTATATCTCTAGTTCGTTAGCTGGGTGTTAAACTTTGGACAGACCTGTACTGTATATCTCTAGTTCGTTAGCTAGGTGTTAAACTTTGGACAGACCTGTACGGTATATCTCTAGTTCGTTAGCTGGTTGTTAAACTTTGGACAGACCTGTACGGTATATCTCTAGTTCGTTAGCTGGTTGTTAAACTTTGGACAGACCTGTACTGTATATCTCTAGTTCGTTAGCTGGGTGTTAAACTTTGGACAGACCTGTACTGTATATCTCTAGTTCGTTAGCTGGGTGTTAAACTTTGGACAGACCTGTACTGTATATCTCTAGTTCGTTAGCTAGGTGTTAAACTTTGGACAGACCTGTACTGTATATCTCTAGTTCGTTAGCTAGGTGTTAAACTTTGGACAGACCTGTACTGTATATCTCTAGTTCGTTAGCTGGGTGTTAAACTTTGGACAGACCTGTACGGTATATCTCTAGTTCGTTAGCTGGGTGTTAAACTTTGGACAGACCTGTACGGTATATCTCTAGTTCGTTAGCTAGGTGTTAAACTTTGGACAGACCTGTACTGTATATCTCTAGTTCGTTAGCTAGGTGTTAAACTTTGGACAGACCTGTACGGTATATCTCTAGTTCGTTAGCTGGGTGTTAAACTTTGGACAGACCTGTACGGTATATCTCTAGTTCGTTAGCTAGGTGTTAAACTTTGGACAGACCTGTACTGTATATCTCTAGTTCGTTAGCTAGGTGTTAAACTTTGGACAGACCTGTACGGTATATCTCTAGTTCGTTAGCTAGGTGTTAAACTTTGGACAGACCTGTACGGTATATCTCTAGTTCGTTAGCTCAGTGTTAAACTTTGGACAGACCTGTACGGTATATCTCTAGTTCGTTAGCTGGGTGTTAAACTTTGGACAGACCTGTACGGTATATCTCTAGTTCGTTAGCTGGGTGTTAAACTTTGGACAGACCTGTACGGTATATCTCTAGTTCGTTAGCTGGGTGTTAAACTTTGGACAGACCTGTACTGTATATCTCTAGTTCGTTAGCTGGGTGTTAAACTTTGGACAGACCTGTACGGTATATCTCTAGTTCGTTAGCTGGGTGTTAAACTTTGGACGGACCTGTACGGTATATCTCTAGTTCGTTAGCTCAGTGTTAAACTTTGGACAGACCTGTACTGTATATCTCTAGTTCGTTAGCTCAGTGTTAAACTTTGGACAGACCTGTACTGTATATCTCTAGTTCGTTAGCTGGGTGTTAAACTTTGGACAGACCTGTACTGTATATCTCTAGTTCGTTAGCTGGGTGTTAAACTTTGGACAGACCTGTACGGTATATCTCTAGTTCGTTAGCTAGGTGTTAAACTTTGGACAGACCTGTACGGTATATCTCTAGTTCGTTAGCTAGGTGTTAAACTTTGGACAGACCTGTACGGTATATCTCTAGTTCGTTAGCTGGGTGTTAAACTTTGGACAGACCTGTACGGTATATCTCTAGTTCGTTAGCTAGGTGTTAAACTTTGGACAGACCTGTACTGTATATCTCTAGTTCGTTAGCTCAGTGTTAAACTTTGGACATGTCTGTACTGTATATCTCTAGTTCGTTAGCTGGGTGTTAAACTTTGGACAGACCTGTACGGTATATCTCTAGTTCGTTAGCTCAGTGTTAAACTTTGGACAGACCTGTACTGTATATCTCTAGTTCGTTAGCTGGGTGTTAAACTTTGGACAGACCTGTACGGTATATCTCTAGTTCGTTAGCTCAGTGTTAAACTTTGGACAGACCTGTACGGTATATCTCTAGTTCGTTAGCTGGGTGTTAAACTTTGGACAGACCTGTACTGTATATCTCTAGTTCGTTAGCTGGGTGTTAAACTTTGGACAGACCTGTACTGTATATCTCTAGTTCGTTAGCTAGGTGTTAAACTTTGGACAGACCTGTACGGTATATCTCTAGTTCGTTAGCTAGGTGTTAAACTTTGGACAGGTCTGTACTGTATAACATCAGAAGTTCAATATATGCATGGTGACATTGATACTCGAATAAGTTGTATAATACACATATCCGTATGTGCGGGGAATTAAATAATAATGCATGCGTAATTAAAAAGAAATAATTCTGCTTGCTGAAGGAAGAGCATTCTGATTATTAAATAAACAATAAACAATATATTACACCCAGCAAGATAAAAAATGAAATAGAAAGCAATACTCGGCAAGATAAACATGAAATAAAAAGTAAAATCAAATTTTTAATTAAAACCAACCTCGAATAAAATTCAAATCAATCGTTATATCCGCTTTAAACATATGTGTTCAATCAATATTTTATTTTTCTCTTAAAACAGTCATTGATATAAGTGCATGTTAGAATAGGGTTCCAAGACTTATTTATCTCATGATTACTTAGGACTAAATAGACAGACGATTATCACTAAACATTGAAGATATGGTTCTGTTATAAGGTTAACAATGTTTTCTGGATTACGTCTTCTTTTCGTGTATAAGAGATTCATTAATTACTTGGCATTAACTGCACATATCTGTTATTGAAGTTAATAGCTTGAGCTTTTCTCGACATTTAAATAACTAGAAACGCTGCAATTAAAATCAACAACAAATGAAATATAAATCGATAATTTAATTTGGAGCATTTTATCTATCACATTTGTATTAACGTTGGTGTTTGTTAGAATTATCTGACAAACGTGACGACTTATTTTTTTTCTTTTCTATGAAACAATATACCTGCTAATGGTCTATTTACTTCATAGCTAGGATAGAGCTTGTTCATACAACGGGCATATTATACAATGAAGCAAACTGCTAACAAATTATAAATTGTTGACTCAGGGATAGGGTTAGCCTAGACTTTCAAGGTCCTTAAAACGTTTTATACCCATCATCAAAATATTGTTCATAAGTTATATAATATGTAATGTATTATAAAGAATTAAAGAAATATATCATTATCCATATGTCTGTTTTTACAGTATATATCAAAAACAAACATACTTATCCATTTCCGAATCACAATCCAGAAGCAAAGTAAAAACTTTGGAACTGACAAGTTAGGTTAGACACGTGAACTTCCACCAGGGAAGTGAGGCCGGGTGCTCCGGAAGGGTAAGCACATCCTGTTTAGCTAGCTACACCCGTCACGTGTGTAATCAAAATTGTGTTAAAGGAACATGGAACTATGAGACGTCAAATATATCCAAGGCAATCCTGGACACAGAGACATTAAACTGATTAACAATACTGTGATGATGGCCATAAAACTTTTTGAGGGCCCTGATAAGCCTAGGCTTGCAATATTCCTGAGTCAACAATTTATTTGCAAGCAGCCTACTTCGTTGTACAAAGTCCCCGTAGTGGGAACAAGCTCTACCATAGCGTATTAATTGGGAAACAAATACACCATAAGCAGGAGAAGCAGGTATATTGCTGCATAAAAAAGGAAAGTTGACAATAGAAAAATTGAAGTCATCACGTTTGTCATAAAGTTTCAAATGTAGCCTTTCTTGTGCGTCATAATTCAGGTATAAGTCTAAATATGAAGCAGAACTTGAGGAATCAGTCGTGTCTTTTATTTCACGACTGATTGATTTTAATGTATTATAAAGAATTAAAGAATGATATCTATGTATACAACATTATCCATAGGCCCACGTTCCTTTCAGTCTTAATTTTGATTCTAAACGTTGTAAATCTAGTTACTCAGACAGGAGGTCCCTTTTGGAGCACTCGGCCTCACTTACCTACACGTTGTAAATCTAGTTACTCAGACAGGAGGTTCCTTTTGGAGCACTCGGCCTCACTTACCTACACGTTGTAAATCTAGTTACTCAGACAGGAGGTCCCTTTTGGAGCACTCGGCCTCACTTACCTACACGTTGTAAATCTAGTTACTCAGACAGGAGGTCCCTTTTGGAGCACTCGGCCTCACTTACCTACACGTTGTAAATCTAGTTACTCAGACAGGAGGTCCCTTTTGGAGCACTCGGCCTCACTTACCTACACGTTGTAAATCTAGTTACTCAGACAGGAGGTCCCTTTTGGAGCACTCGGCCTCACTTACCTACACGTTGTAAATCTAGTTACTCAGACAGGAGGTCCTTTTGGAGCACTCGGCCTCACTTACCAACACGTTGTAAATCTAGTTACTCAGACAGGAGGTCCCTTTTGGAGCACTCGGCCTCACTTACCTACACGTTGTAAATCTAGATACTCAGACAGGAGGTCCTTTTGGAGCACTCGGCCTCACTTACCTACACGTTGTAAATCTAGTTACTCAGACAGGAGGTCCCTTTTGGAGCACTCGGCCTCACTTAGCTACACGTTGTAAATCTAGTTACTCAGACAGGAGGTCCCTTTTGGAGCACTCGGCCTCACTTACCTACACGTTGTAAATCTAGTTACTCAGACAGGAGGTCCCTTTTGGAGCACTCGGCCTCACTTACCTACACGTTGTAAATCTAGTTACTCAGACAGGAGGTCCCTTTTGGAGCACTCGGCCTCACTTACCTACACGTTGTAAATCTAGTTACTCAGACAGGAGGTCCCTTTTGGAGCACTCGGCCTCACTTACCTACACGTTGTAAATCTAGTTACTCAGACAGGAGGTCCCTTTTGGAGCACTCGGCCTCACTTACCTACACGTTGTAAATCTAGTTACTCAGACAGGAGGTCCCTTTTGGAGCACTCGGCCTCACTTACCTACACGTTGTAAATCTAGTTACTCAGACAGGAGGTCCCTTTTGGAGCACTCGGCCTCACTTACCTACACGTTGTAAATCTAGTTACTCAGACAGGAGGTCCCTTTTGGAGCACTCGGCCTCACTTACCTACACGTTGTAAATCTAGTTACTCAGACAGGAGGTCCCTTTTGGAGCACTCGGCCTCACTTACCTACACGTTGTAAATCTAGTTACTCAGACAGGAGGTCCTTTTGGAGCACTCGGCCTCACTTACCTACACGTTGTAAATCTAGTTACTCAGACAGGAGGTCCCTTTTGGAGCACTCGGCCTCACTTACCTACACGTTGTAAATCTAGTTACTCAGACAGGAGGTCCCTTTTGGAGCACTCGGCCTCACTTACCTACACGTTGTAAATCTAGTTACTCAGACAGGAGGTCCCTTTTGGAGCACTCGGCCTCACTTACCTACACGTTGTAAATCTAGTTACTCAGACAGGAGGTCCCTTTTGGAGCACTCGGCCTCACTTACCTACACGTTGTAAATCTAGTTACTCAGACAGGAGGTCCCTTTTGGAGCACTCGGCCTCACTTACCTACACGTTGTAAATCTAGTTACTCAGACAGGAGGTCCCTTTTGGAGCACTCGGCCTCACTTACCTACACGTTGTAAATCTAGTTACTCAGACAGGAGGTCCCTTTTGGAGCACTCGGCCTCACTTACCTACACGTTGTAAATCTAGTTACTCAGACAGGAGGTCCCTTTTGGAGCACTCGGCCTCACTTACCTACACGTTGTAAATCTAGTTACTCAGACAGGAGGTCCCTTTTGGAGCACTCGGCCTCACTTACCTACACGTTGTAAATCTAGTTACTCAGACAGGAGGTCCCTTTTGGAGCACTCGGCCTCACTTACCTACACGTTGTAAATCTAGTTACTCAGACAGGAGGTCCCTTTTGGAGCACTCGGCCTCATTTACCTACACGTTGTAAATCTAGTTACTCAGACAGGAGGTTCCTTTTGGAGCACTCGGCCTCACTTACCTACACGTTGTAAATCTAGTTACTCAGACAGGAGGTCCCTTTTGGAGCACTCGGCCTCATTTACCTGATGGTTTACTTGATTAGTCAGTTTTTAAAGTATCTACTTTGCTTTTATGATTGATTTGGATATGAAATGATATGTTTGTTTTTGATTAATATAATAAGTGTTATCGATTTAACATAAATTCTGTTTATTTTTTGTAACATGTATTTGAGTCATCAACAGCTAACTTACTGAAATCCACCACAAACAACAATCTGTTATGGTATTTATTGATACAATATACAGAAATCGACAAATCGATTATATATACATCTAATATTGTTTTTTCTTTTTGTACATTGACAGGTGTGTTTGTGTTCGATTATTTATCTGTTTTTGTTTTGTTGTTTTTGTTTGTGATGATGATGTTGATGGTGATGATTTTAACTTTAATGGATATCGCGGTTGGTCTTACATAAAGGTGCTGTTAATTATAATAATAAAAAACGTGACTCATGTAATTAAGCAGTTTTATCATTTCTGTAACAAAAACTAATACCTAATAATTACAAACTTTGCGTTGTTACACAATTTAGAGCATTTTCATTGGATGTTGTCTTGCAAAAACACGGTGTTATTTTCCAATAACAACGTTTTCTACCGGAACTACTTTGAGCCCGTTTCGGGGATTACCCATCTCTGAATATTCTATTAATAACTGTAAACAAATGGGGAGATCGGGAACGATTTCACATAGAAACTTTAAAATATTTTGATTTTTTTATAAATTAAAATTTTGACGAATTAATTCAAACATGTTCTGATTAATTTTCACCAATATTTTGAATATTTTACCTTTAAGATTGTATATTTATGAAATTTTTTTTTAAATCGACATTTTATCGTCACCAAGCATTTTACGTGTCTATACGCCTAAGTATAAGCAATATGACACGCACCATGGTATTCTCGGATGACAAACCTCAATGTGGGGTGTTTTGTTTGAAAATCATCACATACGCATCCTTTTAAAAGCAAAGATATTTTATTCCCCCCCCCCACGACAATGTATAGACGGGGATCAGGATAAATATTTTGAGGAATGCAATGTCAGTGTGCAGATAAGTCAGATTGTTGAGCCTGAACTGGATCTTAATGATAATGGCAGTGGTAGGCCTGCCAATAATAATTTAATAAAATTGATAACATACTATATTCCAAAATTCACTCGTAAATACCGCTTGTTTACCAACTCCAAATGTCCCTGATCAGCCCATACAGCTACCACCGGTGACAGAATCTCTCATCTCACATCAAGTCCATAGGTGGTAAAACATTGATTCATCCAAGAAAACATTAATTCCATGTCAATAGTTGGTTTCAGGTTTTGTTTAACACACTGTTCATTCAACTAATGCAGTTTTTTCTTATGTTATTGGTAAAAACAACATGTAAACACGCCTGTCCTACTACGTATGGCCGTCAGGTATGACGTTGTACAAAGTGTTGTTTGTTTTCATGATTGCGAGACATAATATAGTCCCTTTTTGTCAATGGATTTAAATGTAACATAATTTATATGTTGACTGAAAATAACTAAAAAAAGAATAAAAATTATAAATTCAAAACTATTTCAGCTTTTTTATCGGATATTTTATCGTTTCATAAAGATATCATTTATTGTATTAATACGCAGTTCAACCTTGTAACGTCGATTTTCTGCTCAGTTCGGAAATGTAGGTCAGCTTAAAAACTTAAACTTCGGATTGGTTTGTAATTTTAAGAATTGAATTGCACTTTTTACGTTGTTATCGGGGTGTAACAACGTGAAAATTATCACAAATTATGCGTAAAACCGGTTTTACATAATTTGTCATAATTTTCACGTTGTTACACCCCGATAACAACGTAAAAAGTGCAATTCAATTCTTAAATAAACACATCATTCATTGTACAACAGTTTACACGAATAAGCAACATAATCAGTATATATTAGGCTTCATAACGTTATCTATGTCGCGCATCATTGCTCTTTCCTTATTTTGTGTTTATTATCTGATGATAAGGTCGCATGTTGTAAGATAAAGAAGTCATTAGTACAAGCTGATATAACTAAGAGATATTGCAATCCTGGGCTTATCAAGACCCTTAAAAATCCTTGGCCGCCATCACAATATTGTTTTTAAGTATGTTGACTGTGTATCCAAAATTACCCTGAATATATTTAACGTCCCATAATTTCAATTTTAATTCACACTTTTGATGAATACACACATGACGGGTGTAACTAAGTAAACTAGAGGTGTTTACCCTTCCGGAGCACTAGGCCTCACTTCCCTGGTGAAGGTATACGTGTTTACTCAGTTTAAATTTTTAAAAAAGTATTTATTTTTCTTTAGGATTGTGATTTGGACATGAATAATTTTTTTTAATCGATATGTTTAACTTTGATATATAACACCCAAACACACAGGAATACCCTGGATATATATGACGTCGTTCCATGTTCCTTTCATTCTCAATTTTGAAATCAAACGTGCCAGCTGTAGGTAGCTAATCTGAAGGTGCTTACCCTTCTCGAGCAGCAGAATCACTTTCTCGGTGAAAGTTTACGTGTTTAAGTCAATTTGCCTGTTGTTACTTTAAGATTGTGATTTTAAAATGGATTAGTGTGTTTGTTTTTATATATAACACGTGAAAGTTAATTAATACCGGTGGCGTATACCTGGTATACAATTGTTGTGACCTGGGCATTATAAGCAGGAGTAGCAGGTATACTGAATAAAGTTTCCAATATGGCATAAAATGTCCTTCAGCACATAGACGTCCATAGCGCTAGAAAATTAAGTCGCATTAAAATAGTTAAATAAATTTTACTGCCTTGAATGTTTTGTGGACGTGTTTGTAATGTGTAATGATTGCCGGAGAAAACCACATCAGATTCTATTTGAAGTGTCACAAGTTGTGTAAATACACACGAGTTATTTTACTATTACGTGACATCACATTATACATCTTCCAAGTTCAATTGTTTTCTTCATGAATACAAATAATGAAGTTAAATAATAGAATATTACTATCACTCTTGTGTTACACCCCTTCTGAATGATAACAATTATGGATGCCCACATACCTAGAGAGCACTAATGGGATAGTGTAAATTGAGTTGTCGGTTTACATGTACTTTTCATTATCTTCAGTAATATGTAACTTCTAGCATTGAGAGCCGTCATCACAGTGTTGCTGATAAGTTTGATGTCTCTGTGTCCAGGATTGC